>BPTQ01000002.1:15597540-15924280 GCA_019973895.1 Chrysanthemum seticuspe | reverse complement strand
GAGGATTGAAACCTCTATTAAAAAATGGTTGGCTGAATCCGCCCTATGCGGCTTCCAACCCCTTGTGCTTTGGTTGTTCCTAAAGCACACATATATTACCCTTAGGGTAGGGAGTAGTACCGGAAAAAGAGTAGGCGACGTTGTGAAGGCTTCTCCGCCATAAGGAGCTTGGTGTAGTGATTACGAACTCTCGAGTAGGTGACTCGGGGAGTGGAGTAGGGCAAGGAAGGTGACCTTGTAGCCGAACCACTATAAATACTTGCGTTGTGGTTTTGTGCTTCTTACTCTTTTCTTTCATTACATATTTTCTATATGCTTGTTTATCAACATCCAACACACACAACCAAATAGATTGACATAAGTCAATCTAAATAGTTTAAAAAGAAGTTTTAATTGGTAAAACTATTCAACCCCCCCTTTTAGTTTTCCACAGGGTTAATCCGAGAGTTAAGGTTTTAGATCGTACCTTTAATGAGGGATGGGATTCCCATTATATACACACGAAATCCTTGTTGGTTTCGTGTTCCCCAACCTTCGGCGTATCCCGCCTAAGTCGGTTGGTAAAAAATTATCTCCAAAGTTAGGAGATATCCGATATCCTATTCCATAAATAACTTTGGGTTTGGGCCTTCGTGAGCCCAAACACTTATCGGCTTAGCCCCGTTCGTGTTGGGCTTGCTAATAGCGGTCATTTGTCTGGTCCGTGACCCGAATGTAGACTATACGTCATCATGTCCCCCCAGTCTAGTATGCGCAGTGACGAACTGCGGATGCTAGACTAATAACTGCAGCCAATAAAAAACTGCGAAGCGTAGCAAAAAAGCCAAAAAGGGTTCCCGCCTTGCAAGATACACGTTGTATCTAGACATAATATTTAAAATGGATGCCTCGTAAATCGGGGGAAAGTAACTGTAACGGTGTAACGTCAAGTCATCCTATCCACACATTGGAGATAGTGGGATCCACGTGTCAATCATCGCGTGGCTGTAAAACCTATATAAGCATCCGCCTCCTCATTACTGTGTCTATCACAGTAAAAAGCATTTCCGCCATTGTTAAAAAGCTTCAAACGTTCCAGCAAGAAAACCTTAATATTTCAAAGGTAACTGCGCGTGCGCATATAAAAACTATACCATGGTCCGTGGTCTGTCTGACTTCACCTCCGATCTGTCCGAGGATGAACTATGTGAGTTCACCTCGGATTATTATATCCCGATGGCTCTGCATCCGGAGGTGCCGGGCGCGAAGGCATCAATAGCAGATTTCCCCGAGGGGAAAGTTTGAGATGTTTTAAATTTTTATCGCCTGTACATATCTCAGCTGCACTGTATAGGTGTGGCAAAAATAATTAACTTTGAGATCAACTGCCGTTTACTGGCAATAAACCCCACAATCTACCTTTTTCGAGCATTCTACCACACAACGTGGTCAAATGGCTGGGTGTCGTTTGCTAAGCGCGCGGGGAAGCTACAATGTTATACCGATAAAGTCGACGCGCTTAGGAACTGGAGGGAAATTTTTTTCTGGGTCGACGAAGTGTTTTTCCCATGGCGTATCGCATGTTACACCCAAAGTTCGCTGCCCAAGGATGAGCGCCCCCTCCCTGGATCATATAGCGCAGAAGATGCAGAAATGATAAACGCCAATCGTCTGCCCATTAATTCCTACCCCGAGGAATTTTTGGTACATATGGGCATCAGTCGTAACTACTTTGGTATACCTGATGAAGTGGCAATCTTCTTAGACGCGGATGGCCAGGGTGGGTGCTCATCATTTCGCATTCCTTTTGCTTTATTAATGTGAGCATTTCTTTTCATCTCTGTAGTTTTGGTAACCTGTTTATTGTTTGTCTTCTGTTTCGCAGAGATGGATCTATTCGGAGTCGTTCAGTTGGCGAAACCACGCCAAGTAACTGTGGGAGTGCGCCCAGTGAGGGAGGGTGAAGTCCCTATTTTGGAGTTGGCTGCGGGGCGTGTCATGGAGTTGAACCTAGAAGAGGCTGGAAGTAGTGGGGCAGGTGCGCTGGAAGCTATTCCTGTGCAAAGCGTACCCAGTCATCGGGTGTCGTCCCCTCTAGTAGATCCGTCACACATAGATGTGGCGGAGAGCATGGAAGAGGAGGAGACCCCTGACCTGAAGCGCAAGAGAGTGCTTGGTGAAGATGGTGCAAGTGCGTCTAGGAAGAAGCGCCCTGTAATTATGGACGTGGAGTCTTCATCAAGTGATCTCTCAGCCTCTCATTCCAAGGAGACTTCTCCACCCAAGTAAGTATGATTACTAGATCACGTATCTCATTTATTGATTGCGTTATGAATTGTCTTATCTTTGCGTGTAGTATCAGAGCTATCGGGTTATCCTCTGAGCAGTCTGAAGATTCATTGTCGAAAGCCAGTCCTTCGCTTGCTGACCCTCAGGGTTCCAAGGATAAAGAGACTGAGCCATTGACACCTGGGGGCGTGCCCGCGAGTCAGCTAATGGGGGAATTTGCTTCCAATGCTGCGCATCAAGTTGACTTGATTGCGCAGTTAAAGGCAATGTATGATGGAAAGAGCAGCCAAAGCGCTCAAAAAGATGAAGAAATTGCTCAACTGAAAGCGCTATTGGCCAACACTCAGGCTGAATCAGAGGCAACGAGCTCGTATGCCAAGAGACTCGTCGAAGAGAAGATGTCACTTCTGACCCAGGTGAATCAGGAGCGGTCCAGGCTAAAAGATTATAAGGCGACGTGTGCCTGGGCCCTTGGGTTTATGGAACATGGTAAAGATGAGCACTTCGCTCGGCTTGGAGAGTTTCGCGCTGCTGTAGATGAGATGTTGAAGAAGCAAGAGATGAAGCTCCGAAAGCTGAGCATTGAATATGATGAAGAGCTTTATCCGTAGTTAGTCTCTACTATTGCCGAGCGCATGTGGCTCATTGGTCATGGGTTGCGCCTTGCTGCCCTCAGTACTCTAGAGTCAAAAGAGGTGGTAGATGCTTTTGGAGGGGTTGTGCAGTACGTGTTGGCGTGGGGCAAAGCAGAAGCTGTAGAGGAGCTTCATGAGGCGAATCTGTTGAAAGTGCATGCGGATAAGGTACCTGGCTATAATGATCATGCGTATGATGATCTAGTTGTCGCCATGGAGAAGATGAAGCTATTGGAGCTGCCACTAATTGTTGAATTGGAGCGCGACAAAGATTATCCCATAGGGGTAATAATGGAGGGGCTAACCTTGGCTCGACATCGTTCCAAAAATGCTGAGGCGCAACAGGATTATTTTTTGAAACCCAATGAGTCCCAGCTGCAGGTGCCTGTGTTTGTTCATCCTCACAATATCTTGAATCTGTTTGCCTTGGAGAAGGAAGTTCCATTGAAACAAGTCTTGGAAGCTCATGCTACAAGGCTTGCTAAGAAGAAAGGTATTAAGGGCAAGGCCATTTTGTGCGGTGTTGGCGCGGCTCATCTCCCCAGGTCTGACGGGGTGCCGGTTAGCGTTGCCACAGTATCCCGCCAAGACTCTGACTTGTTGAAGAAGTTAAGCGAGGTTAAGGATGCAGCAAGCAGTGTGGGGAGTTCCTCTCTTAAGCGTTGTGATAGTTTGTAGATTTTAACTGGTGTTGACATCATTTTGTAAGAACTTGTAGTCCGTAATAAAATTATCCTTTTGTTGAATGCGTGTTGATATTATTGTAGCTTGTAATGTTTGTACTTAGTTAATCGTATTTGCATAAAAGACGTACTTGTTGTCTAAGGATCAAACTATCACATAAGCGCGAATAATATATAAAGTTCAAAATCATGTATGAAAATCACGGTATACTTAAAACATAATTTCTAAGTAGTCGTACCATAATCGTGTATGGTATGATATGCAACGTACTGTAAATATCATATCAGGGAGTCAAGTGTCTTGATTCCTAATTTGTTAAACGCACACAGTATGCATAGTTGCGCACCCGTCGTGGGATGCGCACCGAACTTATTCCAACGTCTTGAGAACAAGGTGTTTAACAAGAATACGTGATCCAATGTTGATGGGTTTGCAACCCTCTTACTCAACAAGTTATTTAGTAGGTTTACTCGTCCTTTTACCCTTCGTGGGTTTATTAAATGCATGCACGCCATGTAGGCAAAAGATAAAAAATGTTAAGACATAAAGTATGTAGAAATAACAAATTGGAATGTGTCGCGGAGTTAGCTAGAAACCGCGACGTTTTATTAAGACTTGCAAGTTTTTGTGAAAGAAAATAAATAAGATATTGCCTAAGTAAGACAAAATGTAAATACACGGATAATTATTGGGCACTTCACTAAAGTGCGGGGATGTCCGCGTGCTGCGTTGTAGCCATTCCTAGAGATAACATCGCTTGAGATTGCAAATGTTCCATGTGCGTGGTAGTTCACGACCATCCATGTCTCGTAGCTTGTACGCGCCTGTTCCTAATGCTTCAGTAACCTCATAGGGTCCTTGCCACTTCGGTCCAAGTTTTCCTGTATCTTCTGCGTGGCTCGCATCATTGGCGCGGTATACGAAGTCACCTGGTCTGAATGAAACACTTCGCACTTTAGCATCGTAGTATCCCTTCATTTTTGACTTCGATCTTGCTTCACATATAGTTGCGCGCTCGCATTTTTCTTCCAACAGGTCTAAGTCGATACGCCGTTCGTCGTCATTGGTTGCAACATTGACTTCAGCAGTGCGAATAGTTGGCATCCCAATTTCGGCTGGTATGACGGCCTCGGTCCCATAGACTAGAGAAAAGGGAGTGTCTCCCGTGCTAGTTTTGATTGAAGTGCGGTGTGCCCACAGAACATGCGATAATTCTTCTACCCACCTTCCTTTGTGCTTGTCCAGACGTGCCTTAATTCCTTCACCCAGACTTCGATTTGCACGCTCTACTAAGCCGTTGGTTTGTGGATGTTTAACCGACGCGAAGTGCTGTGTGATATTCAACTTCTCGCACCAGTCCTTGAAGGGGTTGTCACAAAATTGTTTCCCGTTGTCCGATATGATTTCCCTAGGTAGTTCGAAGCGGCATACATCATTTTCCCAAACAAAACTTTTGACCTGATTGCCAGTAATTGTTACAACTGCTTTTGCTTCGATCCACTTGGTGAAGTTGTCTATGACCACTATGAATAACCTTCGGTCCTCCTGCTGCAACGGGGAAGGGACATGCAATGTCGATACCCCACTTGTAGAATGACCATGGTGCCGTGATAGGCATTAGCTCCTATTGTGGTTGGCGCGGAACGGGTCTATGAACCTGACAGTCACCGCACTTTCTTATGAAGTCTCACACATCACGGTGCATGGTGGGCCAATAATATCCTGACCGTAAAGCGCGCGCCACTATAGACCGTGGTCCCGAATGCATGCTGCATGAACCGGCGTGGATTTCCCTGAGTACATAATTCGCTTGTAGGGGGCGACGCAGCGGAGCCACGATTGCAGAAAGGAGCGTCGATATAGCACACCGTCTCGAAGTTCAAACCTCTGTGTTGTGCGTCGTATTCTTTGGGCTTCCTTCTGTTCTTGGGGCAATATGCCCTTGCTTATGAATTCCATTATTGGTGTCATCCACGTAGGTCCTTCCTCCTCTATTACTGTGGATATTTTCATCTCTGAGATGGACTTGCTCTTTAGCGTTTCCACCAATACTTGTTTTGACAGGTGTGCAAAGCTTGTGGATGCAATCTTGCTTAGCGCATCCGCCTTTCGATTTTCCCCCCAGGGACTTGCTTAATGGTAAACCTGTCGAAACTATGAATTAGTGATTTGGTCTTGTCTAGGTATTGGATCATGTTTTCTTCTTTAGCCACGTACTCGCCCAACACATGGTTGGCCACTAACCGAGAATCCACATTTGCTTCCAGGTTGCGTACGCCCATTCGAGCTGCAATGCGTAGTCCGGTAATTAGGGCTTCATACTCTGCCTCATTGTTTGTCGCAGTGAATTAAAAACGCAGTGCGTAAGTGAATTCTATCCCTTCTGGGCTTGTGAGTATAAGGCCTGCTCCAGACCCATCCACGCATGAAGATCCGTCCGTGAACAAGATCCATGGGTCTTGTATTTCCACCTTGCCTTGTGAAGGTAAGTCTTCAGTATCCGGTTTTTCGATAACGAAGTCTTCTAGTATCTGCCTTTTAACTGCAGTACATGGTCTGTAGGAGATGTTATGCTCACCTAGCAACACACTCCACTTCTGCAATCATCCCGACGCATCGGGTTTGGAGATGATTTGCTTGATCGGTTGGTCTGTAATCACTGCTATGAGGTGCGCCTGGAAGTACCTGTGCAGCCGTTTGGCGGCGAACACTAACGCCAGGACCAATTTCTCCATTGCGCTGTAATTAATCTCCGTTTTCTTAAGCGCTTTGCTTACAAAGTACACAGGTGTTTGTACTGAATTCCTATCCGTCAGCAGTACCGCGCTGACAGCTCCATGAGTCGCAGATAAGTACATAATTAATTTTTCCCCTGGTCGGGGTGTGACTAGTGTGGCGAGCGTTGCCAGGTGTTGTTTAAGTTGTGTAAAGGCTTCTTCTGCCTCCGTAGTCCATCAAAAATCTCCCTTTCTTATACACTTCTTGAGTGTTTTGAAGAGAGGGAGTGACTTGTCTGCTGATTTGGACAAGAATCTTTTTAGGCCGGCCAGTTTTCCATTGAGAGATTGGACTTCCTTCAACGTGCGCAGTGAGGGAAGTTCAATGACAGCCTTAGTTTTTTCTGGGCATGGTTTGATGCCATCTGGTTCTATCAGGTATCCGAGAAACATGCCTTCTGTAGCACCAAAAGTACATTTCTTAGGATTTAGCTTCATGTTGATCTCTTTGAGAGTCCTAAATGTTTCCTCAATGTCGCGCACCAATTCATCCTCAGTATGGCTTTTTATGACCAAGTCGTCAACGTAAACCTCTAGGTTGCGGCCCACCTGTTTTTCAAATGCATTATCTACTGACCGTTGGTAGGTGGCGCCTGCGTTCTTCAAGCAAAAGGGCATTTTAGTGTAGCAGTAGACGCCTTGGCTTGTATGAAAGGCCGTTTTTTCATCATCTTCCTTAGCCATCTAGATTTGGTGGTATCCTTTGTATGCATCTAGGAAGCATTTAAGTGGGTATCCACACAAAGACTCTACCTTCCAGTCTATCTCCGGTAGTGGGTAACAGTCTTGTGGACATGCCTTGCTGAGATCTGTGAAGTCCACACACATCCGCCAGCTACCGTCGCTCTTCTTCACCATTACTGGGTTGGAAAGCCAGTCGTGGTAGTAGACTTCTCGCATGATACCTGCCTCCACAAGTTTGTGTACTTCTGCCAGGATTGCTTGCGCGCGCTCTGGAGCTTGGCCGCGCTTCTTCTGGCGTATTGGTGAGTATCTTTGTCAGATTCTCAGCTTGTGTTCTGTGATCGAGCGTGGTACTCCAGTCATGTGCTTTGGTTCCCATGCGAAGATATCCAGGTTCTTTTGCAGGAGTGTGCACACGGCTGCCTTGCCATTATCCGACAGCGATCCTCTGATCGATACTTCTTGTTCTGGGTAATCAGGGTGGATTGCAACCTTCAGGTTTGGAACTTTGGTTGCGCGCTGTTCTGGAATGGGTGCCATCTCACATGTAATCGTGTTACATTCTCTATGTGGTACAGTGGCATTGTAGAGAGTAACAATACCACCTTCTACTGGGAATTTGAGCATCCCATGTGCTGTAGACGGTACCGCGCGTATGGCTGATATCCCTGGTATTCCGATAATGCCATTGTATGGCGAAGGGGATTTGATCACCATAAAATTCATCCAGGCTGTCGCGGAGTGTTCTTTATTACCCACACTGACTAGTAGGCGTATTTGCCCCATAGGCCATATCTTTTCTCCTGTAAAACCAGTCAGCGCTGTCATGACCGGGCTTAATTGACTGCGTATCTCAGGTCGCAGTCGCTTGAAACAGTGTTCGTACATTATGTATGCCGATGCTCCTCCATCAACATACATGCGGTGGATATCGTGACCCCCCACATTAATTTCAATGGTGAGCGGCTCTACTACTGCATTGTCCGCAGTCAAGGTGGGGAAAGAGATTTCACTTCCATGGGAAATTTTTTGGCTGACCTTTTGCTTGGTTACTCGCTGTCATGATTGTATCATGTAGATGGTGTCAGCCTTATCTTTGTGTGCTTCTTTCTTGCTCCCAGTCTTCTGCCTATATTTTCCCTCCTTGATGTTCTTGACTAGGTGGTCCAATCTTCCTTCTTTCACTAGTTTATCAATGAGTTGGCGTAGTTGGACACATTCATTGGTGGTGTGGCCCCTCTGTCCATGATAATCATAGTATCCACTCCCCACGCGCCGATCTTCTGGAGTGCGCATCGGTGGGGGTCTTGGGAAGTTCGCGCCTTCTGCCGCGAATATTTCCTTTGGGGTTTTAGTCAGCGGAGTGTATCTGTCATTATCCCGTCCGCTCCCCTGGCCACGGTAGTTGTTGTTACGGTTGCTATTCTGGTCAGTGGATTGTCTCCGAGGTTGTTCCTGTGACCGATAGTTTGAGTAACCTTTCTTACTATCCGCCGTCGCGGCTTCTCCTTGGATAAAGGACCTTGTACATTTCATAAGTTCATCAAAGGTTTGGGGAATCTTGTCGTTCAACCTTTTGATGAGTTCCGGGTTATTGATCCCGTTCATGAACCCTGAAATTTTCAGCACTTCGGGACATGCCTTAACCTGTATGCACTCATCTTTGAAGCGCTCCACATAAGCGCTTGTAGATTCCCCCTGGCGCTATTTCACCCTGGCGAGTTCGACAGGGTTTTTAGCACACTTCTTCCGTTGAGTGAAGTTTAGGCGGAACGCCTTCCTCAACTCTTCAAAGCCATCAATGCTTCTGCGTGGAAGCTTACTGAACCAGTTCCGCGCGTTTCCCACTAATGTAGAATTGAACATGTGGCACCACACAGGCTGTGGCCAATTTTCAATGGTAGCAGCTGATTCAAAAAATTTCAGGTGATCATCAGGATCACCTGTTCCATCATAGGTTTTTACATTAGCAGGCATGCGCCTTCTCTTATCTTCTAAGAAGTTACTGATGCGTCGAGTGAACGCATCCACCTTTTGGCAGCGCCACGGAAGAGACATGTCTTCCTCCTCCTGGTCGCGATATTTTCTTCTGGACTTCCAGTGTCCTGTTTCGCTATCCTCGTTGTCCGAGGAGTTACCAGAGGATGAATTTTCCCTTTTTCGGCGTTTGCGCCGACTGTCCTCAGAATCTGCACTTGAAGGGCTTTCACTTGGGGAGTACCGCCGCCCAAGTCTGTCTTGAACCCTGCGGCTGCCAAGCCTGGCGTGGACATTGGTACGCCGTCCATCCTCTTCGCTTTCTTCCAGATGCTGCGAGTTAGCTGTCTCATCACTCTCAACTCTCCTCCCAATTCTGTTAAACACTGGGGGTCGGCGACTATCCCTTCCGCGCTTCTCTTTCTGATGACGCGGCGGAGATGTCTCGTATTCCGTATCGAAATTAAGTCGGGGGCGTGCAGGCTTCGACTCGACCTCTTTTTTGCTTCCTCTTGCATGAGAGCGACCAAAGTTTCGTAATTTTGAGATACGAAATCTCCCGGTGCTAGTTCCGGTGCGACCCCCTCTAGAGTAAGGGTGTCTGTTTCTACCACTGGGCCCTTGTTTTTGTCAGGTGCATTTGGTGCCTTCGAGAGGTCAGTTTCTAACACTGATTGGAGGGGAGTGGCAAAAAGGGTGCGCAGCGGATCTCCTGCGCTGGTGGTGGTTGTAGTAGCCTGGGTTGTCCCCAAGCGTTGTTCCACCGTGGGGAAGACCAGGTAGACCTGATCCTTGGTTTTTAGCGACACTGGTTGTTCCAGAAGTCTGCTTAGAAGTTGATCCGCTTTGCAGCTTCTTTCCTGTAAGGTCTGCTTGCGATCGCTGATTTCCGTGCTTCGTCATTCTAGTTCTTAGTTCTTAGTGATGGTCCCACGGATGGCGCCACTTGTTGATACAAAAGTTGGGCGTTCCTTGTTTGGATTCCGGTTCTCGTACCAATTGAATCTTGATGCTTGAGACCTGCGCACTAAGTAACAAAAAACACCGTTAGGCTTATCGTGGGATTGTCTCCCACGATTATCCTCCGGCGTGAGAGTAAGTAATCGGTTTTAGGGTTAATCCGAGAGTTAGGGTTTTAGATCGTACCATTAATGAGGGATGGGATTCCCATTATATACACATGAAATCCTTGTTGGTTTCGTGTTCCCCAACCTTCGGCATATCCCGCCTAAGTCGGTTGGTAAACAATTATCTCCAAAGTTAGGAGATATCCGATATCCTATTCCATAAATAACTTTGGATTTGGGACTTCGTGAGCCCAAACACTTATCGGCTTAGCCCCGTTCGTGCTGGGCTTGCTAATAGCGGTCATTTGTCTGGTCCATGACCCGAATGTAGACTATACGTCATCAGAATTGAAGTTGAAAAGAATCACACTTCTGTTTTTTGAATATGCGAAGAAGGTACTACATTGTGCATTATTGCTCATACATTTGGTTAAGATTTGTGAAAATATGACTTTATAATGATTTATCAAATGGTTCATTGCAACCTTGCAGGAGAGGATTATTAAATGTATGGAACTTGTGACCAAAAGTTGTACCATGAGCTTTGTGAGTGGTACATTGTGCATTATTGCTCATACATTTGGTTAAGATATAAAAATGATGATTCACCTACTTGTGCTAAAAGGAGGAGGACTCAACATTAGCCTGTGAAAAATGATGGATGAAAATAAATTTATGGGAAATATATTTTAATTTTTGGTAGAATGGATTGTTTGGTTTTGGTTGTGACATGTCAAAACTACACCTCAAGAAAAGCAAAAAGAAAAAAAGATACAGTAGTTAAGGAAGAATAAATACAAGAGGTAGTAGCATGGAACAATATAGGAGTTATGAGTTTGTTGTTTGTGAAAAAGTCTTTTAAAGTAAGTAGAGTAGACGAGAAAAAATATAAAAATGGAAATATATACATTAAATTTTGGTTTTTTTTGAGATAGGTTGCTTTGGTATACTCTACGTCTACAAAAGTTGTCGGATATGGTAAACACCTAAAATGAAACGGGTTGTCAGAGTGATTAAGTGATTTTTAATATAAGTGTTAGATATTTAACTATAATGAAATGAGTTGTAGGAGTGATTAATTGATTTTGAATATAAGCATAAGATATTTAACTGTAATGAAACGGGATGTAGGAGTGATTAAATGATTTAGAATATAAGCGTAGATTTAACTATCATGAAACGGGTTGTAGGAGATAGTAAACACCTAAAATGAAACGGGTGGTAGGAGTGATTACATGATTTTGAATATAAGCGTAAGAAATTTAACTGCAATGAAACATGTTGTAGGAGTGATTATGTGATTTTGAATATAAGCGTAAGATATTTAAATTTAATGAAACGGGTTGTAAGAGTAATTAAGTGATTTTGAATAGGCGTAAGATATTAACTGTAATGAAACGGGTTGTACGAGTGATTAAATTATTTAGAATATAAGCGTAAGATATTTAACTGTAATGAATCGGGTTGTAGAAGATGGTAAACACCTAAAATAAAACGGGTTTTATTTAAGCTTAAGATATTTAACCCTACTTACATTTTTTGTTTTCATAAAATCATTAGGTGTTCATGGAACAGGCATTGGCTATTAATTTGATGAGCACTTATTGAATACATTTGCTCTTCTCGACCATCAAATTTGGAGACGCAAATGCATGGACGTTAAATATTTTAATTATTAAAAACTCAATTGTTTATCGAATAAGTTACTTATTACTTATTATTCCTTTCAAATACTGATGGAACATGTTTACATTCATTGTTTTCTTATTATCTCATTGAAATCATACATCATTTTATGTTCGAGTCAATCTATTTTATTTTGGCAACGCGATGGTTGTAAATCGATTGTGACTCAAACATATTTTAAATTTAACAAATTTACGTTATTACTTTTATTATCATCTCATTTATCTATTTCTTTAAAAACTAACCCGGTGTCAACGGGTCTCTAAGCTAGTACTACTATATAAAGAGTTTAGGACTTTCCAAATAAAGAAGTCGACCAAAAACATTACTTTAAAAGGAAATTTCAATAGCTTGTTACATACACACATATAAAAGTAACATCTAAAAAATCAATTGTCTTAAATTCATAAACTTGTAACATCTAAAAAAATTAAACATCTTTAACCATCTTCTATAGATCTAACACATCAAACAACTTACTTAAAAAAAAAAAAAACCTTTCATATAGCATTTCGGTTTAGTTTTAGTTTTAGCAAAAAACCGACTCAAATCGAATCGTGCACACCTCTATATAAATCATTATCACGAGAAACATGTAATCAAAATATATTGTTCACAAAAACATTTAGTACAGGGTACCCGCCGCCGCAACGCGCGAGTACCCTTCTAGTTATCACAAATATATTATATGTACCATCAAACGATCTTCTAACCAGATTTGTTAACTATTTAAAATGGCGTACCATCAAATAGTGTTCAAAAGGTATCAATAGATTATTGTTGGTGTCGGTTTACTTGATTAAACAAATATAAAACCGTATTTGTGATGTGTTACTAAACAAACATCTAGGGTGGGTTTGTTTTGCTTTCGTAAATGACAATGGGTATGAGTTTGATAGTAGTGGTGGGTTCCTCATCTATGAAAGATCCATTCTTAGCTCACTTGATGTATATGGAGTAATGGATTATATATCATTCATTACCATAGTGGTGAGACCCCTCATCTTAAACAAACACATTTAATCACTTTCATAGTCATATCCTCATTCCCATAGTGGGATTTCAAACACACCCCTAGTTAAATAGTTTGTTAAACGTTTCATTGGTGCATTATTCATGTTTAGAGTGCAAGATGCGAGGAAGACGAATAACACATTATTCGGCTATCATTTTAGCACCATCTCATCCTCTTTCAAATAATACATCAATAATTAAAATTCCCATCTTAATTTTTTTAAATTAATTAATTAATTAATTATTGGATCTTACAAAAATCGTCACAAAATACCCATCCACTCAAAAAAAAAAAAAAAAAAAAAAAAAAAAAAAAAAAAAAAAACAACCGACACAAGTGGTTTGAACGGCTATGGGATGAACATCAGATGAATAACATGAGCCACAGTGCAGTATAATATGTTGTTCGTCCGTTGTTGGGTCTTTGGCAACGAATAACATGCCCACACCGAGCACTTTTAGTTGATGTTATTTCGGGGTGTTAAACATGCATGATGCATTCACTTAGTTTTCTTGTTTTATGCATAATGCGTACTTTTCTAAGATAAGATAACAAAGACAAATACATGAAAGTGTAAGTGTCCTTTTTGTGAAAAATCTTTATTGTGGATATCGGAGCCAAAGTGAAATGACTAAAATGTTTTTGCTTTTCGCGAAAATTTTTCATTTCACCTTTAAGTAATTTTAGTCATTTCGCTTTAAAGCATAGATGATTACTGCATCTTGTTTCAAAAAAAAAAAAAAAAAAAAAAAATGCAAAAGGCAGGAACTACGCCTTACAATTTAAATATAGAACATGAGGTATTTTTTTTTTTTTTAATTATTTTTTTTTTTCTCAATTTACTCTTACTAAAATGTTTGGTTTTAATTTAATTTTTTACAAAAATAAAGATTAACAAAATACTATTCTTGTTACTTTAACTATTTTTGGGACCTATCAAGTTAGAGAAAAGTAAAAAATATACTACGTAATTCCAGTCTAGGTAAAACAAAACAAAGAACACACCTCTTTTCCACTTTTCTGAACTAAAGTGATATATCATGACTTCACTTCAAAAATAAAGAGATCCATCACTTCTCTCTCTCTTCTATCTTGAAAAATGTTTTTTTTTTTTTTTTTTTTTTTTTTTTTTTTTTTTTTTTTTCAAACTTTACTAAAATGACCCATTTTAAATAACCCTTTTGTTGGATCTAATTCTTGTGTTCAAATCAAGAATCTTGAACATTAACTTCATGAGGTTTGTTTTCTTTACTCTTGTGTACTTAGTACATTCATATGTTTGTTTATTTGTTTGGTGTTAGTATTTGTGTTCCTTTTTTGATTGGGTTTAACATTGCATTTTAGGATTTCATTTGTAGATAATGATTTGTAAGATTGTTAATTTTGAAGGGAAAAAAAAAGTTATATGACTTTTAGTTTGGAATGTTTTGGGACTAGGGTCTATGTATTTTAATGGATATATGTAAATTTGAATCTATGGGTACTTGACTTCTTGACTTTGATTGTTGTTTGTGCTGTTTTTATGTACTGAATTGTACAATATATATAACATGTACTTGGTTCGTTCGTATAGTGTTAATGACATAAAGTTGTTTGTTATTTGTTGTCCTTCAAAATGAGTACTGATTTTTAAATATGTAGAAGATATGGATATTCTAGAAATCAAGGAAGGTGCGCTAAGTTGCAGTCCTTCGTGATATATGTAGTTACTAGTTTCGTATTATAGGTGATTAGAAATTAAGGGGTGATCTGCGTTTTGATATTAGATGATCAACTACTTTATATAGATGGTTTTTGGATGTGCTCGTGTAGCTTGAAGTTGTCAACTGTAATTTTAACATTTAATATGGTTGAGTTGCGACAAAAGAAGTGGGTATCCCAACACTAGATAGATATGGGATAATCACTTTTGCAAAACACGCACCCAAACATGCCCTTATTACAAAGTGACTAACTTTTGACACCTAGAAGTAAGCTGTAATGTATTTGTAATTGTGCACCCTTCATAGATTTTATGGTTTTCTCAAACTTATACAAGTCGTAGAAAACAAGCCACAGAACGTTCTTTTTTACTAGTGTAGGGTCTGAACTTAAGTTTCAAATCTTGGCCAGGCCATGAGTTGAACTTGAGCCTATCATTCTTTATACAAGCCAAATAAGCTCTGACACCGCTTAGACTAGAGGTGGCAGAATAGGTGTGGCGGACATGCCTGGTAACATGTAAAAACAGGCTGGGCTGTGCTGTGCTGTGCTGATCTGCAGCCACATCAAGATGTACAAATATCTTTTTGCGCTGAAAGTCATATCTGTAGTATGTGCTGTATGCAAACATGTGGAAAATTCTGTGTGTCAACTTCATATTGAACCATGCAAGTTTAGAAGTTTGAAATTAGTCATTTGACTTTCTGAGGATAAGTTAGCCATGTTTTTGTGCTAGGCTAGTTTCAATCTCTTAGCATTTCCCTGAATCCTGATTGTTCAACTGAAACCTGTGTACTTGATTTTGTTTTGCAATCATATTCTAATTTGTAATGTTCGTATGACCAGGCTTAGAATGCAAGATTGGAGCCACAACAAGTGACGAGTTTCATTAAGGTGTCTGAGTTTGTATACTGGGGGCGGAGGGTGCAAGGTTGGAGCCACAACAAGTGACGAGTTCGGTGAAGTTCTGGGTAAAGGTTACAAACCCGGGATTGGGACGGACGATACGAGTGTGGATTGTTTCTCATATGGAGTGGATAGGTTGTGGAAGAGAAATAATCAGAAAAAAGAGTTTTGAAATTGAAGAGTCACACGGAAACAACACAATGCATGTGTTTCTTCCTGATGATATTCTCGAGTTTTGTTTCATGAGACTCCCATTAACGAGCTTAATGAACACTCGGCTCGTGTGCAAGAAATGGAGATCTTTGACTACGACACCTCGTTTTATGCAAATGAGACGAGAAGGGTATTACCCGAGTCCATGGTAGGTTGTTCCTTTTCGGTACTGTTACAAATAGTCTTAGCTCTCGTGAGATATATGCTTTTGACGTTTCTTTCAACAAATGGCATAAAGTTGAGGCAGAAATTCTTAAGAATCGGTTTCTGTTCTCAGCCACTGTCCATGATAACATTTTCATTGTCGGAGGTTGTTCAAGCTCCGGAAGAATGGACCGGAAGACACACAGAAGAGTGTTGGTTTTTAGCCCTATGACAAAATCGT
The DNA here is from genome assembly GCA_019973895.1 of Chrysanthemum seticuspe. Classification (NCBI taxonomy): domain Eukaryota; kingdom Viridiplantae; phylum Streptophyta; class Magnoliopsida; order Asterales; family Asteraceae; genus Chrysanthemum; species Chrysanthemum seticuspe. The sequence continues at coordinate 15,908,282 of BPTQ01000002.1, read as the reverse complement.
GGAACAAGGTTGCATCAATTAAACACGCAAGGTCAAAGTCCGTTCTAGGGGTTTTTGAAAACAACTCTGATCGTTTGACCATCAAAAGTCAACTCCGGACATGGACGCGGATTGGTGGAGTATCGGATGTTTACGGGGATCCTCACAGGATTTCGGTTAGACGTACATCAAGAAACGAAAAAACCAAGCACACGAGTATAAGACCGAGGACGGTTCTTGATAATAGCGGTATATGATGTTTACGGGGATCGGTTCATGGGATGAGGCTTTAAATTCATGTGAGATATGATTCTTCGTCAAGCAAATAAACGGAAATTCAACGGCTACCAGTCGATTTTGGGGTTGTTTGCTCGGGAGTCGTTTGTGACGGGGTCTTCTATGTGTTCTCTGAGACTGATAAGCTCGCAGCCTATGACATTGGACATGGTCTTTGGACTCGAGTCCAAACGACCCCACCACCACCACGGGTCCATGAGTACACCCCGAGGCTAATGTCGTGTGATGGTCAACGGTTGTATCTGGTGTCGGTTTCATGGTGTGAAGGAGAAGGAGAAATTGGAAGGAGAAGCAAAGCCTTTCGAAAGTTATTGGAGCTTGATCTCGTTTATTTAACCTGGAATGAAGTTTCGGTGCATCCTGATGCACCCATGGACTGGAATTTGCTATTTGTCGCTGATAAGAACTGATTTTCGGGATAGAAATGTTTAAGATATTCGGACAGGTGATGGACTTTTTGACAATGTGTGATGTCTCGAACCCGAAGATGAAGTGGGTTCACGCGTCGAAGAACCAGATGGCTTGTTAAATGGACGTGTCTTCGTGCATGTTGAAATCGATGGCTGTTGTGCATTTGTAAGTTAATTGTAAGTTTTTGTTTAAACTGAAATATTATAATCAAGTTTCAAAGATTTTTTTTTATGGAATTATCGTTAATTTGATTGGATTCATGAAGCAAACGATGGGAGTTCCATAAGCAATTTTTGGGTTGTTTTATGTTTAAAACTATTTCGATTGGTGGCCCCAGAAACATGTTTTTGTACTGGTTCAGAATCAGTTCATTCTGCAACAAAGTAGAGAAAACTACATAGATATCTGCTGCAAATGTGACAATTTTGACTCATTTGAGCATCAATAAGTACACTTAGGTTATGTTTTGCACTTCTCAATGCCTGTGAACTACCCAATGTTAAGGATTACATATAGGCCTGACCAGGATCCAAATCTGAAACCAGACTTGAACCATAACCCTACGTTTAGACGTGTGACCAGGGTCGAATTTCGACTCCAGTGCAGACATGATGTTGATTGTCTTTATGTTATCTTCCTATATACTATCAAGTGATTATTATGATTTTATGAGTTTGAGCCACCCGTTATTGATAAAATATCACCCAGGTTGGCCTGTTTCCACATAAATGCGCTAAAATCTCCCCTTCTACTCAAAATTGATAAATGGCTTGAGAAATAGCATTGCATTATCACTTTCTACTTGACTGGCTGCTTAGTGTACATTATATCTATTTTTCGTGATTGTTTATTTTTATTTTTTTATTATTATTTATTTTTTTTATTTTTTGGTAAGAATAAGGGCAGCTGGGAGCTGAAGCACATTAATTATAACTTGGAGTATAATCCCATATTTGTTAATTGAATTGATTTTTCTGTTGACTTTTAGGAGAGGAAGATGGAGTTGAATCAGGCACTTGTGAAAATGGATCAGGGTGGCAGCACTGATGGTATCCTTCAAGTAAGTTCATATGCTCCCGAGTAACAGATTTTAGTAAGTTTTAAGGATGGCTTGACTGACCCGTCATTTTTTTTTCGGCTGACCCAGGTTCGTGCTGATTGTATCCAATCCGATCTCGAGGAACTACTTAAGGCTTTAACTGAACGTTGCAAAAAACACGGAATTGATGTCAAAGCTTCCAAAGGGTATCATCTTTATCTCATGAGTCTTGAGCAATAACGTCACTGTATCTATATAATATTATAATAGAATGATTGATATTGCGTTATGGTTCACCTATTTTGATTGTCAAGGTTGGCAACCTGGAGTTCCAGAGATATCTGCAGTGTGGGGCGAGGATTGGGATAAATTCAAAGACGAAGGTTTTGTTGGTATCTTGTCACAGGTTTGTGGTCATGCCAATTACAACATAACAAACGATTCGTAATAACCATGTTGTGAACTTTGTTTGTGTGAGACAAAATGAATAAAACAGTAAAGGTTTTTCAATAAAATAAAAGACATATGTTTGACTTATCCTAATGCAGTATTTATAGTTTGTGAAACGACTTGTATGTTGACACAAGAACCATTGTGTCGTTTCACAATATAGAGTAACTGCCAAATAACTGTCAACTAATTAACCGTCATATAACTAACTTCTAAAAGGCCTGTTTGGGTTAACATATCGACCCAAACATTACATGCCTTATAATGACCCACTATGACCCATACTAAATTAAAACATACGAAATAGTAATTGTCTTTAGAGCATAAACATTAAAGCATTAAAACCAGGATCACATTCTCCTCCTAATGCTTGAATGCTGCTTCCATGATCTTCTTGATTCCATCTTCAAGTGATGATGATAAAATCATCACTGCTGCTGCCACTTTCTTCATTTGTTGTTCCAAACTTGCTTCCACTGCTGTTATCTTCCATGTGCACATCATTCTTCACAGTTTCTTTTGGAGATCCTTCCTGCATTTCTTGGTCATTAACCTGTGCATCAACCTGCAAGTTAAGGATGGCTTGACTGACCCGAGTAACAGATTTTAGTAAGTTCATATGCTCCCGAGTAACAGATTTTAGTAAGTTTTAAGGATGGCTTGACTGACCCGTCATTTTTTTTTCCGGCTGACCCAGGTTCGTGCTGATCGTATCCAATCCGATCTCGAGGAACTACTTAAGGCTTTAACTGAACGTTGCAAAAAACATGGAATTGATGTCAAAGCTTCCAAAGGGTATCATCTTTTATCTCATGAGTCATGAGCAATAACGTCACTGTATCTATATAATATTATAATAGAATGATTGATATTGCGTTATGGTTCACCTATTTTGATTGTCAAGGTTGGCAACCTGGAGTTCCAGAGATATCTGCAGTGTGGGACGAGGATTGGGATAAATTCAAAGACGAAGGTTTCTCATTTGATGCTACGGTGCCTGCAAATACCAAATAAACATCTCAGGCTGAAAACTCGGTTCCGATGGATGACGCTTCTGAGGATTCATATTCAAATGCTGACAGGAAGTCAGAGAAGCCTTTCGAGACTGAATCAGCATACGTACATAGCGAAGATGAGTCGGCTAAAAGCCCAGCTGGTAGTCCCACGGCGCAAAAAATATTTGAAAGTCCAGCCAAGGAGGATTCATTTAAACAATACGGAAAGAGCTTTGATGCTGACACAAAAAGGTAACAATTGGATTCAGTTTATGGTCTGATCTTTCATTGTCTAAATACAACAAAACGTGTACCTATAACTTGTTTGGTGGAAAGATCTAAACATGCACTAGTCTATTGCTCTTGTTTTCATTTTTTGTTTGTATATAAAAATTTAGTTCGATCTTCTTCTATTGATGGGGTACTTTTGACAATAATGATAATGTAGATTCAGTGTGGGGTTTCAATAGTGACACAGCTAAGGTGAGTTCATATCTTTTTTTCAATTATATCATTGTATGAAAATTAATACAGTACATTTCAACGTACTACTCTAGAGTGGACCTGGAAACTGAACCAATCTAAAACTGGTTTTGTATCAGTTGCGAACTGTTTTGGTATGCATGTCATAATTTGAAAAATATAAACCTAGAACAAAGCTGTTTGGAGTTTTAAAGAAAATAGGAAACCTATCTCTATTATGCCCTTGCAAATAACTTCATTTATTCAGGATGCCGAACATGCGAAACATGGAGAGAGTTATTTCTTTGACTCCAATAGCTTCACTGCAAGTCCAAGGAAAAGTTATTCCCCGCAAGGCAATAACAGTTTTCCAGAAAAAGAGTCCATTTGGGTTTGATGATTAGGTTCCTGGCTCACCAGCTTCTCGAGCTGACACCTCACCACAATACAGTGGGGGAGGAGCAGAGAATTCTTTCTTTGATAATTTCTCGAGATACGACTCTTTCAGTGCCACTGACCGAGGTTCTCCCAAACAAGAAACCTTCTCGAGATTTGATTCCGTGAGCTTCACACAGGATAATAACTTCTCAAGATTCGACTCAATGAGCAGCACGGCACAAGACTGTAGTTTCGCAAGGTTTGATTCAATGAGTAGCAATGCAGGTTTTGACCATGGTCATGCATACTCATTTGATGACTTCCCTATGGGTCAAGCGGACCGTTTAAGGTTTTGTCAGAAAGTCAAACTGGGAAAAATGAAACTGGTAAATGGGCATTTTAGTTTGGAGTTTGGTGGTGTTAATTTTTTCTTCTACCGGCTTGATAGTTTCTGTTTGTATCACTTGCTTGTCTTTGATTCCATTGCATGAGAACTTTACGATATTTCTTTGGTATTTTTTGACTAGAAATTCTAATAATGGATTGCGATTACTATAAATATCTGGTTTTGATTGTGAGATGCGTATTGTAAAAATAATGTTCGCTAAAGTTTAAACATTTTTATGCTAGAATTACACGTAGTCAAAAATTTGATATTCATTGTGTGTTCTACTAACTATGGATTGGTTTGTCTTGGAATATTATCATGAGAAAGTGTTTTGTGCTTCGTTGGACTTGTTACGAACATGGTTGATAGCATTATACACAAAACATGTGCTCGCACATCTCAAGTGCTTCCACTCTGGTTTTCACCTTTCTTCTTGGTGAACCAATTTTTAATTATGTAGACCTGTAATATAGATTAATGCCTTTTTGTGATGAAAGTGTAAAAGAAATTGATGACTTGCAGGTTTTCCAATGGGTTAAGAAGCAAGAGGACATGAATGCAATCAAGTCTCCATGTGTTTTGATATCAAAAAGTCAACTTAATATCCACAAGTTTTCACATGAGGGGTGTTTGGACATATAAAATAGGTCCAAGTAAATTACAATGCGGAATTCTGATCTACAAATGTGAACATTAGAGAGTGTTCAGACTTGGGATAAACTATAGAACAGAAAAATGGTCGCTTATAACAAATTTAACAGATTTGTTTAGCTTTAATAGTATAATGGTCCACACGCACGTTTTTCACTTATTGTTTTTCTTCATTTAAACCGTCGATTATGTCCTGTGTCAGCATCCTATAAGTTGGAGTACGTGTAGAAATATAAACTAGGAAGATGTAGCAATTCTTTTAGGTAATGCAGTACCTATTGATTGATATCTCAATTTTATAAAATCGTTGTCGGTTAAAGACAAATAAAAACAGTTGCAATAACAATCATCAATTTAATATTGACCTTAATAGTCTTTAATCTTTTTAGAAATAACCCACATTTGTCTAAGACTCTACATAAAATCCAAAAAAATTACAAACAGGCCGTAGAGTAAATGATTTCTAGTCATGCATTTCATGGGGATTTATCTAAATAAAAGACATGGATTTATGAAAGATTATTGCGGCTAATAAAAAGACCAAACAAAAATCACAAAATGTACAGGGACATGTAAATGATTATAATAAAGGTTCTTTTATTTTATTTTATTTATTTATTTTTTTTATCTGACTACCATGACCACTTGAGTTGTCCATAATTCCCAAACAGGCACAAGACCCCACCATGATATGATAGACTTGGGAGGTCTTGGAACATACTCACGTCTGCTTCTTCATCTAAATCTTCATTACAAACAACTCTTACACCCATCTCCTTCACTTCAATTCCTTCATCCTCATAAAAACAAAATGTTACAGAATTCTTTGCTTTCTTCCATTTATCTATTTCACTTGTGGTATAATGAAACCATATCATATCTGACTCATCGATTCTTATTGGCTTATCCCTAAAATATTGCCCATAGTACTGTGGATTGCATCTTCCCAAATAAGCTCCATCAAAGTTCTTTACAGAGTATCCAAAATATGAGGAAGGTTTTTTTCTATTAAAAACAACACAAATTCCATATCCCCTTAACTTACTCAAGCTCCAATATGATGGCAATTCGACCTTTACATGATTTCCCATACTTTTATTTGTAAACCAATTTGGAATGCTATTTCCATGATAATATATATCCATATTCTTAATGGAACTTCCTGGCAAACGGAACAATCCACATCTGTTATGCGCATAACGAAGGAAAGAAGAAAACCGGTTTGTAGAGCCTTGGGAAGTTACAGATGAGTCGCAACACTCGGTCTCCGATAACGACACCTGGCTATCAATGGCAAGATTCTCAAACAATTTTGGACAATTGTTGAGATAAGTGGACCTTTTGATCATGATTGGGTTTGATCCTGTAATTGAACATAAGGAGGTGCAATCAGATGCATTAAGAAAATCTAGGCTATGTGGAAGTTCGGGCAACACTTCCAGCTTCTTGCAACCATTAAGTATAAGTTTTTGAAGATTAGAAAGTTGACTCAAACTTCTAGGCAAGCTAGTAAAATTGTTCCCTTCCAAGTATAGACGTTCTAGACATGATAAGCCTCCAATGCTCTCAAGCAAGCTGGTAAAATTGCAGTAGTTGAAATTCAGGGACTTCAACATATGTAAACCTGTTAATGAAACTGATCTTTGGGGATGTTGTTGGTTCCATATGACCAGAGATTTAAGTCCAGCATCTAGACCAAAAGGCTTCAGGCTGCCATTTAAGCATCCCGAGCGATTCAAAACCTGAAGAGAATCCATTTCCACTTTGCTAGGAAAACTCGCAGCCCGTCTGCAGTCAATCATATTTAAATCAACAAGTCTCTTGAGCATTCCAATTGATGAATGAACTGTAACCAAATTCACACAACCTTCAAGATCTAGTTCTTCGATATTTGTAATCTCTGAGAAGTCAGGGGTGGTTTTTAGGTTACAACAGTGCCTTAGCTTCATTACTTTCAACTTTCTTAAGCACTGACATGATCAATAGAAAAAAGATAAGATTGTATATCATTAGGTGTCGAACACAAACACACATATGAACAAGTAAATACCTTTGGTGTTGTCCAAAGTTGTTTTATGTGGCTGTAAGACAAGTCGATGGCAACAATGTTTTTCGGATAAAAATCTGAAGGTAAGGACTCTAAAGGAAATCCATGCCAGTAAAGCAACCTTAATTTATTGGACAACAAATCCAGTCTTCCAGAAAAGTTTACTGCAAATAGCTGCCAACGTCCTTCGACTTTCGGAAAGCATATTTTTAATATCCACAAGTTTTTCATACGTGTAAGAGCTTGTCCATCTATGGGAATATTTTGACAGTTTTTCTTCAACAAAAGGACTAGAACTTCAACTTCTTCTGCTACCTAGATACAAATAACAGAGATCATCAGATTGTACTTGCTTTTATTGAAAAAAAAAACAACAACAACAATAAAGGCAATTGCTTATACTCAAATGCAATGTTTATGTTGAAAAAGGAATCATATAACCTTGTTTACATTCACTATATCGTCCTCTGATGAAATCCACAATCAATTCATGCATTTGAAGGCATGCTGAATTCTTCACGTATAATTTCCCTTGCCATGCATTGAATCAATTCATGCATTTGAAGAGACATATTACTTGGAGATACTGTTATCAGGAATTTATCAACCAAAACTTCAATAACATTTGGGAAACAGTTGCTGCTGTCTAGTATACTTGCAGCAAAATCTATTTTTTCCCCGATGAAGGCACATGCAATATCAAGAAACATTCTTCTCTCATCATATTCCAACCCATAAAAACTTGGTAGAAGTTTTTGTTGTATATCTACATTAGGATATGTTTGGCGTCTTTTCAGTTCGCCTTCCCAAAACTCTATAGATTTTTTATTCAATGATCGACCAATAACTTTGAGAGCCAAAGGGTGACCTTGCAAATATTTGACAATCTGGGAAGCAAATTCTTCAAAATATTCTGTAGGATGCCTTATGCCAAATGCGTATAAACTAAAGAGCTCAAGAGCATCGTAATAATCTAAAGACTCCATTTCATTGATTTCCACATTATGAGAACTTAGCAATTGTTTGTCTTTACTGGTGAAAATAATAAGACTTCCACAGAAAAACCAATCAGGTGAACCTGTTAGTGCTTCTAACTGCTTTGCCTTATTCACATCATCCAAAACAAGCAGCATCCGCTTACATGCCATCCTTTGCTTTATTACGATAGAACCTTCTCCAACACTTGATATCTTTAGATCATCTGTTTTCAGAATCTTACCAATCATTTGCATCTGGACTTGAGTTAGGCATTGTTTTTCTTCGACTTCATTGACATCTTCAAAAAAGCAACTTCCTTCGAGCTGGACATACATCAAGTTATAAATAGCTTTGGCAAGGGTCGTCTTTCCTATTCCGCTCATACCACATATTCCAATCATGTTAACCTTATCTGACCCAACAAAGCGTGACAAGCTTAATTTGTCGAAATGGAAATCGATGCCAAGAAGGTTCTTATCAACATGTAAGCGTCCGACACATAATTTTTTGAGAATATCTCTGGAGATGGAATCGATGAATTTTTACTCATACCTGTTAAACACAAAGACGCACTAAGTTAAAAACTACATAGTGTTAAGATTTACTAGAGCTACAAGACTAATTACACAAAAACAAGAAATTTACCCATTTGTCATGTCCTGGAGATCCCATCCAGATAAGTCAGCCGCCTTGGATAAAGCTTCCTTCCATTCATCAACCTTTGTACTATTTGAAACTTGATGTTTGGCAAACGCTTCGGCGTAGCTCCCTGTATGTTTCCTCACCACGTCAGGTTTAACATCGTAAAAGATAATTTGAACCTCGTGTTTAGGCTTTCCCATTTGCTTGCACCTGAGTATTTTGTCAAGTTCCCTCAAACACCATGATGAAGAAGCGTAATTCTTGGAGAAGATAACTATCAGAAACCTTGATTCTTCAATGGCTTTGTAGAGATGAGGAGACATCTCTTTTCCTTTCGGCAGTTCGTTGTCATCTCTAAAAGCATGAATTTCTTTTTGTTTGAAATCATTGAACATATGATCTATGAAGTTTTTGCGGATATCTTCAACTCTAAAACTTACAAAGACATCGTATTTCCATGGATGAGGAATGGAAGACGCAGCCATGATTAATGATGACAGCTGCATTGAGTTGTTTGATAATTTTAAACTTATGATTATTGATCAGTGAAGCTTTTATTAATAATCTTATAAGTACTATGTACATGCATTTTGTTGAATACTGTATGTTTTATGATTACAATGATCTACCTAAAAGAAAAATGAAATGTAGAAAATCAATTTAGAGTAAGTTACATGAATAGTCTTGTGGTTATAGAAAAGGTTCAGATTAAGTCCCTAAATCTTAAAATTCCACTGATAGTCATTGTGGTTCTCAAATAAGCACATTTTTTACCCTAGCACCATTAACATTTTATAAGTGATGAAAACACCCTTAAGTTTTCAGCCAAACACCTGCACCCACACTTACATACATATTCCTCGACTACACATAATCCAGAAACCTCTTTTTTATTAAACAGTTCTATTTAACGATGAAAATCAAAGTATCAGTCTTTTAAATTATTGTTGATATGCGAATCTAGGATTATAAAACCCCTTTTAAGCTTAGTAATATAAATTCAAATAATAAATATACGTACAAAAACTAATTACCAACTGCGTTTATTAAAAATGGATAACATTAATTTTTTATATATACCAAATTTTCATAGATTTTTTTTAAACAACAACTTAATCTATCTCACAATATTTATAACACAAATCAACCTCACACAAATGTCTTAAGAAGGACTTGAACCCACAACAATTTGAGTTAGGAGCCTCTCACACAATATGAGGTACCATTAGAATACAAGCCATTTGTTAATTTGTTTCATAGATTTTAATCACATCTTAAATAATCTCGATTTATTTTAGTTAATTCTTGCACCGGAGTATTTTGTAAAGTTCCCTCAAACACCATGATGAAGAAGCGTAATTCTTGGAGAAGATAACTTTCAGAAACCTTGATTCTTCAATGGCTTTGTAGAGATGAGGAGATATCTCTTTTCCTTTCGGCAGTTCGTTGTCATCTCTAAAAGCATGAATTCCTTTTTGTTTGAAATCATTGAACATATGATCTATGAAGTTTTTGCGGATATCTTCACCTCTAAAACTTACAAAGACATCATATTTCCATCGATGAGGAATGGAAGACGCAGCTATGATTAATGATGACAGCTGCATTGAGTTGTTTGATAATTTTAAACTTATGATTATTGATAAGTGAAGCCTTTATTTATAATCTTATAAGTACTATGTACATGCATTTTGTTGAATACTGTATGTTTTATGATTAGAATGATCTACCTAAAAGAAATCTGAAATGTAGAAAATCAATTTAGAGTAAGTTACATGAATAGTCCTGTGGTTATAGAAAAGGTTCAGATCAAGTCCCTAAATCTTAAAATTCCACTGATAGTCATTGTGGTTCTCAAATAAGCACATTTTTTTACCCTAGCACCATTAACATTTTATAAATGATGAAAACACCCTTAAGTTTTCAGCTAAACACCTGCTCCCACACTTACATACATATTCCTCGACTACACATAATCCAAAAACCTCTTTTCTTAAACAGTTTTGTTTAACGATGAAAATCAAAGTATCAGTCTTTTAAATTATTGTTGATGTGCGAATCTAGGATTATAAAGCCTCTTTTAAGCTTAGTAATATAAATTCAAATAATAAATATACGTACAAAAACTAATTACCAACTGCGTTTATTAAAAATGGATAACATTAATTTTTTATATATACCAAATTTTCATAGATTTTTTTTAAACGACAACTTAATCTATCTCACAATATTTATAACACAAATCAACCTCACACAAATGTCTTAAGCAGGACTTGAACCCACAACAATTTGAGTTAGGAGCCTCTCACACAATATGAGGTACCATTAGAATACAAGCCTTTTGTTAATTTGAGAATATCTTTTGTTAATTTGTTTCATATGAGGTACCATTAGATTTAGTGTACTTTTTTTTTTTTTTTTTTTTTTTTTTTTTTTTTTTTTTTTTTAAATTTGGGTGCATGAGGGGTTGAAGAATGGGATATTATGTATAGTTGAGAGATATGTGTGTGTTAACTCAGAGGGTGTTTGGGTAAAATTGAAATGATATTATTGTTGTTTACATGACGTTAATGTTGTAAGGATCATAGGTATGAAGATTTGAGAACCACAAGGACTGTCAATGTAATACTTTTTAAGACTTTAAGGACTAAATATGTAATTTTAGTATAACTACAAGGACTATCCATGTAATTTACTCATCAATTTATGAGTTAATCTCGACGTTTGAAGTGAGGTCGAGATTGGATTAAGGATAATGATGTTTCATATAAAAGAGTATCCAAAAGTTACACTATATTCGTGATCACGAGCTTACTTATAAACATTGAACCAACAAACTTTCGATTTTAATTAAATAAAAAAAGAAAAAAAGAAAAACAAAAAGAAAAACAAAAAGTGTAATAAAATAATAATGTAACATCTAGACGTAAAGCAAGTTAGCAAGAATACATCACAGTGCTCAATAACATAAATTTATTCAATAAAAGCCTCTCCATAACTACAATTGTGGTTGTAAACTTATTTTAAGTTTATGGTATTAAGCAAAATTTACAACCAAATATGATTTTCTAGTATAGAAATGAGTTAACAAGCAGGCCAGAATAACATAGTAAACAAATGAAAAGTGTAAAGAGAGAAGATGACTTACAAATTTTTTGATTATATGAACAATGCAAATAACAATGTGATGATAATTCTCCTCACCGTCACCTCAAGTTAAATAATAATGCGAGAGTTGACTTCAAGTCTCCAAAACATACACTTCTAGTCCTCTTATTTTAGATAAGTTGCAACTTTAGTTCTTAGCAATTTACATTCAGATGTTTCATTGAACAGGTTAAATCATTTTTCTAAATATAGAATGGCAAAACTGTCACTTATAACATTTAGTTTCATTAACAGATTGTTTAGCTTGAATGGTGCAATAATGGACTACAAGAGATTTGTTTTTTTGTTTTTTGTTTTTTTTTTTGCTTTTTTTCTTTGACGAAGCTGAGGGCTAACTTTGTACTATTTTTGAGACGTAAGGATTAAAGATGAAATTTTGAAAAAGAAAACATGAAGAAGAAACGCGTATTTGTACGAAAGTATCAGCAACAATAAATAAACAGTAGAACTTTTATTCAAACCTAAGCCTCAATAGTCGGCTTAGATTATATCAACAATAGTATCCAAAGTGTTACAAGATCAGATTAATGTCAATGAGACAATAACCATACAAATACAAAGAAGAGACAAGATCAGTGAAATGATCAGAAAGAAGAGAAAAAAGTAAGACAATGACTGCTCACCCAAGTGTGTCTAACCCTAGACGCCATCCCTTTTTATATAATAGAGGGAGGTTACAAACCCTAGCTTACTAGAAAAGCTAACTATTGCATATTAGTCCCTCATTGTTTCGTCTTTCTTCATTCTTGCTCGTAGTTTTGTAATCATCAAATCTGTAATTCCCAACAATCTTCCCCTATTTGATATTACAAAACAACCTGTATAAAGAAACAATGCTAAAACATGTCATCACAAATAATAAGCTGCACATCATGAATCTTCTTCCCCTTTTTGTAATCATCTAATAGGGGTCTTGTGCAACTCGTAGACGCTTCCCCTCAAGTGATGCATGTAGATGGTAAGTATATAAACCATAAGCTTCCCCTTAAAATTATATTAACCATCTCAATTTTTTTTTTTTTTTTTAAACATTCAGTAGAAGAGAGAAATGTGAAAAGTAAACAAATGATACAATAAGACCGGACGAACAATTGAGTAAAGATATGATCTTTTAGTATAAACCAACATTTAAAACGAATTATGGTATTTGAATTTTATTCAATTCAATAAAAGCCTCTCCATAACTACAATTGTGGTTGTAAACTTATTTTAAGTTTATGGTATTAAGCAAAATTTACAACCAAATATGATTTTCTAGTATAGAAATGAGTTAACAAGCAGGCCAGAATAACATAGTAAACAAATGAAAAGTGTAAAGAGAGAAGATGACTTACAAATTTTTTTGATTATATGAACAATGCAAATACAATGTGATGATAATTCTCCTCACCGTCACCTCAAGTTAAATAATAATGCGAGAGTTGACTTCAAGTCTCCAAAACATACACTTCTAGTCCTCTTATTTTAGATAAGTTGCAACTTTAGTTCTTAGCAATTAACATTCAGATGTTTCATTGAACAGGTTAAATCATTTTTCTAAATATAGAATGGCAAAACTGTCACTTATAACATTTAGTTTCATTAACAGATTGTTTAGCTTGAATGGTGCAATAATGGACTACAAGAGATTTGTTTTTTTGTTTTTTGTTTTTTTTTTTGCTTTTTTTCTTTGACGAAGCTGAGGGCTAACTTTGTACTATTTTTGAGACGTAAGGATTAAAGATGAAATTTTGAAAAAGAAAACATGAAGAAGAAACGCGTATTTGTACGAAAGTATCAGCAACAATAAATAAACAGTAGAACTTTTATTCAAACCTAAGCCTCAATAGTCGGCTTAGATTATATCAACAATAGTATCCAAAGTGTTACAAGATCAGATTAATGTCAATGAGACAATAACCATACAAATACAAAGAAGAGACAAGATCAGTGAAATGATCAGAAAGAAGAGAAAAAAGTAAGACAATGACTGCTCACCCAAGTGTGTCTAACCCTAGACGCCATCCCTTTTTATATAATAGAGGGAGGTTACAAATTTTTTTTTTACAACTAAACAAAATAAATAAAGTGCAACAGCAGAAAGATCATATCAACAGCAGCTTCAAAATAGTCTACCAGTAGGAACGGAGAACCAGTAGAAACACCAAAGCATGCGTCTTATATCTTGTACTATCCACGTGACTCCAAACTCAGATGATGCACTAGCAAATGTGAGCATTAAGCGCCTTTTCTATATATCTCGCCCCTTCACTAACCCTGAGCACTACAACGTAACTCCTTAAAGTGATAGCAAATGCGAGCATTAAGTACTGTTTGTAGATCTCACCCCTTCACTAGAATCATCAAGTCTTTGTCACACCATTAATGTACGAACAAGTTATCTCAAAAATGTCCATGCTCACTTTGAAATATGATAAGACACGCACCTGATCAACCAGTAGGAACTCCAAAACAACTAGTAGAAATCGATCAGCAGTAACAATCAACAGGAAACGATCAGCAGAAACCAATACCTTCAGCAGAAACCGATCAGTAGAAACGAATCAAAATATGCAGCCAGTAGGAACACCAAATCAAGCCGAAAATATATTAATTACTAGGGTTCATCGTTGAATAAAAATTCAACTCACCAAGACTAGTAAAACATTAGAAGCACAAACTGTCAAGACCAAAAATAACATATATAACAACTGATCATAAACAGTATAAATGTCAGTCGACCAGAATTAAGTTTCCACGCTGCGAGTATAAACCATCAGCAGCAACAAGACATGCCCAAATAATATACCAGTACCACATCTGATATAAATATAACCAATCACCATTGAGTCCCACGTGATCAATGAATGAACACAAGCTCAAGAACCAATCAGATACCATGCGAGCAAGTGAGATTAATAGACCAATCAAAACTCAAGACCACTGTATCCTCCATATGCTGCACCACATAGAATTCTTTGTATACCATGTGCCATCAAATATCAATTAGTACAAGAACCACGTGACCATCAGCAAAAACAAAACATATCAGTGGGAACCAATAAACATTGACCAATCAAATTAACGTTTGACCAAATCATACCCTTGAGACCATAACGAGCCAACATTGATTATCAGCAGAAATAAAAATGACATCTTCCCACACGTGACCTCTTTTAATTCCATTGAGCAATTCATAACGACCCCACTTGATTGTTTTAACCATCAAGTATGTAGAACCAGAGTACATTACGTGAGATAATCTATCACAATGGACCAATAATACGCAGCATATGAAACCAATGAAATAACATGATACGAATTAAAAACAAGTAGAGACCCCAACGTCATCCTATCAAAAGCCATATGCACCGACCAATTAAAATAATAGATCACGAAAATATTGAGACCAATCAAAACAGATTCGTAGCTCAATCATACCCACCAATCAATAAGATCAAATAATCGCCATCCAAAAAAAATTAATTACCTCATAACAAAGCTGCTTCTGTCGGCAACATAAAACCTTGAATCCGCTTTTTCACTGCTGCCCTCTTCAAATCTGCTGCTAAAGATGAATCAGGGTATAAACCCTAATTATAGAAAACCTTATAAACCCTAGATCGAAAGCCACAAGGCTCTGATACCAATTGTAAAATCCAAGATCCGGACTCAACTAGGGTATAAGCAATATTGATTGAATGATTGCACAGTGGAATAATAACGACATAATCAACATCACTAAAAAGGTTTTCTTTATTAAAACATAAAGAAACTAATACTAATTCTACTACTAAACGCTCTATGCGTTAATTAGACTCTCATTAGGAGAAGTCTACTATGAAATAAAATGAAAGGATGAGTGAGTAACCCTAGAAGCCATCCCTCTTTATATAATAGAGGGAGGTTACAAACCCTAGCTTACTAGAAAAGCTAACTATTGCATATTAGTCCCTCATTGTTTCTTCTTTCTTCATTCTTGCTCGTAGTTTTGTAATCATCAAATCTGTAATTCCCAACAAGGAACTTATTAAAAAGGAGATTAAGATACACTAAGACCCCTCTAACGGCTATAAAAGACTCATCAACAGAAATGAGAAAGGCTTCAGCAGAAATAAACTTCTTGGAACTTTAAACCATTTATGCTTTGTCCATGATTAACCCCTGTAATAAGCCTGCACTGAACATAACTTGAAAGCCATTAGCAATTGATAGAATGACATGTTTGCCACAGATTAATACCCCAAAATTTAACATTCCCCCTTAATCTGATGGGCAAACATATCAAACAACATCAATTTTTCACACAAGAATTTATGCTGATAAACAGGGAGGTTTTTAGTAAGTATGTCTGCAGTTTGGTTTGAAGAGCCAATCTTTTTTGCACTTATAACACCTCTTGCAATTTTTTCCCTGATGAAGTGGACATCAATTTCAAAGTGTTTTGATCTTTCATGGAAAACATGATTGAAAGCAAGTTGTAAAGCAGATTTGTTATCACAAAAAAGATTAACATGGAGATTGATATCAACTTTTAGATCTTTTAAGATTTTTTGAATCCAAATGATTTCACATGCAGCAGTAGACATAGATCTATACTCTGCTTCTGTGGAAGATTTTGAAAGAGTGTTTTGTTTTTTACTTTTCCATGAGATCAAACAATCATTAAAGAAAACACAATAACCTGTGACAAATTTTCTGGTTTTCTTGCATTTGGCCCAATCTGCATCACTATATCCTTCAAGATGATTTTCAGAGTTGCTGAAATTGTACCTTAGACCTTTTGCTGTAGCTCCTTTTAGATATCTCAAAACATTGAGGGCACATTCTAGATGAGATTTCAAAGGAGAATGCATATATTGTGCCAGACAATGAACTGAGTATGAGATGTCAGGTCTTGTATGGGTGAGATAGATAAGTTTCCCAAGTAACTTCTGATAACCAGTGATGCTGACAAGTAAGGGATCATCAGCAGTGGGAATGTATGGAAGGACAGAGTTGGGTTCCATAGGAGTGGACACAGGTTTGCACCCAAGAAGACCAAATTCTTTGAGGAGTTCAAGACAATATTTTCTTTGGGAGAGACAAATGTCATTCCCAGTTTTTAAAACCCCAATGCCAAGAAAATATTTTAAGTTTCCCAAGTCTTTGATATGAAATTTTGATTTTAGAAACTCTTTGAATAGGTTTATCTCATCAATACAGTTTCCAGTAAGGACAATATCATCCACATAAACAAGCAGAGCAATAAACTTGTTATTCTCTGTTTTGGTGAACAAAGAATGATCATTGACAGATTGAACACAATTATTTTCCTTTAAGACACTGACAAGTTTTTCATTCCATTTCCTGGGAGCTTGTTTTATGCTATATAGAGACTTGACAAGTTTGCAAACTTTATTTTTATTGTTCTCGTTACAGAACCCCTTAGGGATTGTCATATAGATATCCTCATCAAGATCTCCATACAAGAAAGAATTGTTAACATCAAGTTGGAAAAGAGGCCATTTGTTTTTCACAGCTAAGGCAATAAGACATCTAACAGTAGACATTTTTACAACAAGAGAAAAAGTTTCATCATAGTCTATTCCTTCCCTTTGGTTATAACCTTTAACAACTAATCTAGCCTTGTATCTATCAACTTCACCATTGGCTTTATATTTGATTTTAAAGATCCATTTGTAACCAATGGGAGTTCTATTAGGTGGGAGATCAGTTATATCCCAAGCATGATTTTCATTTAAGGCCTCAATTTCAAAGTTCATAGCATCAACCCAATTACTATCAATGATAGCTTCTTCATAACAGGTAGGTTCAATACTTTTATTAAGACTAGAAGCAAAGCAATAATTATCTTTGTTTAGGTTAGAATAATTAACAACCTTTTCAACACCATATTTGACTTTCCCTTCTATAATAAAGTCATTAAGATTACTGGGCAACTTAGAAACTCTGGTTGACCTTCTAGCAGTGGTGGCTGGCAAGCCTCTTTCTTGTTCAGAGTTCTGATTTGAATCAGATGATGTATCAGCAGAATCAGAGGATGCATCAGCAGGATGTGATTTATGTGATATGGTGCCCTCAGGGTATGTATTATCATCTATAGATGTTGCAACAGGTTCATCATATCTAGAAGGATGACTCAACACTGTGCCATTATCATAGGATGTCACTCTCCCTTCATCATTGGGACTTTTGGGTGAGTCAAAGAAATTTTTATGATTTAAATCTTTAGGCACATACGTTTCAACAAAAGGTTTTGACAAAGTATTTTTCATTTTGAAGGGAAAAACAGTTTCATAAAATTTGACATCTCTGGAATAAAAGATATTTTTTGTTTCTAAGCTCAAAAGTTTATAACCTTTTTTCTCATTTGAATAACCAATAAAGACACTTTTCTCAGACCTACTACCAAATTTATCAGAGATGTTGAGAATGGTGGCATAGCATAAGCAGCCAAAGACTCTAAGGAGAGAGAGTGAAGGGTCATGCCCATACACAAGGGAGAAGGGGGACTTGCCAGACAGAACTGAAGAGGGTAACCTGTTTATGACATAGGCAGCAGTTAGAACACATTCAGGCCAAAGATATAAAGGTAATTCCCCCTTAAACATAAGGGATCTAGCCACATTAAGGAGATGCCTATGTTTCCTTTCTGCAATACCATTTTGTTGTGGTGTATAAACACAAGAGGTTTGATGTAGAATTCCTTTTTCATGAAAGAAGTGTTGAAGTTTATTATTGACAAATTCTGTCCCATTATCACTTCTGAAAATCTTAACATTGTGTTCAAATTGATTTGATAGCATATGAGTAAAGTTAACAATGGAAACATAAACATCATCCTTTCCCTTAAGCATATAAAACCCACACTGCCCTAGAGTAGTCATCAACAATAGTTAAAAAATATTTGTAACCATCTCTGCTAGTGACTTTATATGGTCCCCATACATCTAGATGAACAAGTTGACCAATTTTAGTTGATTTATGTTCACTTAGAGGGAATGGTTCCCTGGTTTGTTTAGCTTTGTTGCAAGTAACACAAAGATGATCAGATTCAGATGAGCTATCAAGTTTAAGAGTGGATTTAAGTATATGTAGGACTTGGTCAGAGGGATGACCAAGTCTTTGATGCCAGAGATTTCTAGAAACGTGACAAACAGAAATGCAGTTATTAGAAGTAATCTTACATGTAGAATCAATATCAAACATATATAACCCATTGCATTGTTTACCAATCCCCACAATCATTTTTTGAT
This sequence comes from Chrysanthemum seticuspe, assembly GCA_019973895.1. Lineage (NCBI taxonomy): Eukaryota > Viridiplantae > Streptophyta > Magnoliopsida > Asterales > Asteraceae > Chrysanthemum > Chrysanthemum seticuspe. The sequence goes on along the minus strand of BPTQ01000002.1, from coordinate 15,889,159 downwards.
GTAAATCATGTATATAGCAATTAGATTCATTAAACCCAACAAACATCTTATTGTCTCTAGCAATCTTATGAACAGCAGCAGACTGACATTGTACTCAGGAACAACCAGAACATCAAAAAGAGTTAGGTCATTATTAACTTTTAAGTCACCAATTTTAGTGATTAGGGCTTGAGTACCATTGGGATGTCCAACAGTTAGACCAAGATTTGAAATGTCAACAACATTAATTAAAAATTTGGCAGATACTGTCATGTGCTGATTTGCACCAGATTCAACAATCCAACCAAGACTGATGTTTCCAGATAAGGTTTTTGTGTTGTTGTTGAAAAATTTGTTGAAGTTTATGTTAAACTTAACACTGCCACTAAAGAAGGTTCCTGAAAAATTTTTACCTGCAATGTTGGCATTAGCAGAAGACACATTGTTGTCATTAAGAAGACTCATAAGTCTGGAGAGCTGTTCATTAGACAAAGAGACAGGAGAGTTGCTAGCACTATTATCAGTGATACGATTAGTATCAGTGGAAACATTGTTACTGCTGAAAGGTTTAGCATTAAAGTTCTTTTTAACATATCCAGTAGGATAACCAACAAGATCATAACATCTATCAACAGTGTGACCAGGTTTTTTGCAGTTAGTACATTTGAGATTCATGTTTGGTCCTCTGTAATTTAAACTGTTACCAGTATTAGAACCAGACCCTTTATTGAAATTGTTGTTGAATGATCCTTTTTTGTTATCAAAAAAATTTCCACTATCAAAAGTTTTTGCAGCAAAAGCAGTGGCATTGGGATTAGCAGAACTATTCCCAGATGACACATTTCTGTGAGATTCTTCTCCAAAGACAACAGAGAAAGCAGTTTTGACATTGGGCAAAGGGTCTCTGGTTAAAATATTACTTCTGATAGGAACATAAGTGTCATCAAGACCCATAAGAAATTGCATTAATTTGATTAGCTGATTGTGTTTTTCAAAATGTTTTGCAGCCTCACAAGTGCATGGAGGCAAGCTAATCATACAATCAAATTGTTTCCATAAAGAGTTAAGGTTGTTGTAATAATCAGCAAGAGAAGACCCACTTTGACTAAGAGAGTTTATATTTTTATGCAAATTAAAAATAGCTGAACCATCAACCTTATCATAAGTATCTTTAAGATCATTCCACATTTCATAAGCAGTTTTAGCATAGATAGCACCAGCAAATAATTCAGGACTGAGAGAGTTAAGAATCCAGGTAACCACAACAGAGTTACAAGTATCCCATTGATTAGCAAGACTAAGGTTTGAGTCATCTCTTATGCACGTACCATCAATAAATCCTAACTTATTATGGTTCCTTAAAGCAAAGGTCATGGCCATATTCCATATTTTATAATTTTCAGTTCCAGTGAGTTTGATAGAGATAATGGGAGTACCATTGGTATTATTGGGGTGTAAATACAAAGCATCACCAAAGTATAAGCTTTTCTCAGTGGAAGAACCACCACTACCACCAATATTATCATCACCAACAACCATAATGCAAACAATAAGACAGATAAAACACAAACAGATATAATAGCAAGAGCAGATAGACAAATAAATAAGACTTTGTAATTAAGAAACAACAAGCACCAAGCCTGTGGACTAAGGTAAACCAGAGCAGGTATTCGTACCACTCAGAGGTGGCAGATCAAGATGTTAGTCTACCCGTTTGCACCCACAAAGACTTAAGTACTGTTTGTTTGAAGAAGAGATTAAACTTAGACTTACAGAGCAATATGCAACGGAAAGAACAAATCACAATAAGAGTTAACCAGTGATTATGCCAATAGCAATAACCCCAAACCACCAACTTGTTGCTGAAGAGATGTCCCCAAGTTTCTATGAAGAAACCCTTGGATGGTGAATCAATAGTGATAATGAGCCTGAAGCTCTGATACCATGTACGAAAGTATCAGCAACAATAAATAAACAGTAGAACTTTTATTCAAACCTAAGCCTCAATAGTCGGCTTAGATTATATCAACAATAGTATCCAAAGTGTTACAAGATCAGATTAATGTCAATGAGACAATAACCATACAAATACAAAGAAGAGACAAGATCAGTGAAATGATCAGAAAGAAGAGAAAAAAGTGAGACAATGACTGCTCACCCAAGTGTGTCTAACCCTAGATTAAGGGACTTATTAAATAGGAGATTAAGATACACTAAGACCCCTCTAACGGCTATAAAAGACTCATCAGCAGAAATGAGAAAGGCTTCAGCAGAAATGAACTTCTTGGAACTTTAAACTATTTATGCTTTGTCCATGATTAACCCCTGTAATAAGCCTACACTGAACATAACTTGAAAGCCATTAGCAATTGATAGAATGACATGTTTGCCACAGATTAATACCCCAAAATTTAACAGTATTCTAAATATGAGTTTGTATTTCCTTGACTTTGAATATCCGTTAGTCTTGCCAACCATAAAGAAAAAGAAAAAAGAAGACGAAGTCTTCGTCGAGAACTTCGACATAACTCATATGTATGTTTACCATTTCATGCAAAGCCATACATATCATATCATGTGCAACAGTTCAAGTGGATAGAATAGTAACCATTCATTACTTTTGGCATCATAAAAATCTGTAATCTTTTACGTTAATGGAGGGAATGAGAATTGAAATTGACCCAAGCCGTCTTTGTCGTTTGTTATCTCAAATTAGCCTCTTATCATCATGTCTACTTAGTGATCTGCCTCATTTTAATAATTTCGTGTTCAGTTATAGCCATAAATTAAATAAATGCTCAAATTTACATCGACCAATGATAGACTTTTTACATAGTTTTAGCTTTAGTTTACTCTTTTGTAAACTTCCTCCCAATTGCATCCGATACACTTAGTCAAATAAAATATCGATTTCATTGCTAGAATTTTCTTGTGAAATTACCATTTCGAATACACGAAACTTCACTTGACAAACTTCCTTAACCAGTTGTTTGGCTATCATATCCTTGTGTAGACTACAAGTTTCAAAGTTTTTATGTTTACGAGTCAAGACTACTTGGGTAACAAGGTTCTTAAAGTTGGTTTGAATGGTGGATCGATTCTCCTAAGGGGAAATTGTTTTCTTTTGCCACAAGGTTCTTGAAGTTCCGGTTGTAAATGCTGATTTAGCTTGTATTCAGTTTATCACCTATATATGCAAGAGCATATGTTGTGGTTCGTGAATTAGTGGGAAAATTCATTACAATTTCTTGGTACGTATATGAGAATATCTCGAAATTGATTGTCAAACATTCCCTCGAGATATAATTCAAAGCACACACAAAGGTGTGGATTGGTGGTGATGTTAGCATAAGAGAAAACTACGCGTTAATTGATGCCTCATGATACAATTGGGTTGCCAACACTTTCTGTGAAGCTCAATATTGTATTAACAAGTGGTCCTAATATTGTTTTTAATAACTTGAAAATTTTGCTTTCTCCAACTTACTATTATTAGAAAGTGGTTGTAGACCAAATTAATATTAGCCTATCAGACTATCAATCGTGACCAAAACTTGAGAGCATTAGAATTCAGATATGATAAATTAACTTTTCTGGAAATGTTTAAATTTTTGATCAAATTGATATTAGCTTAATAATGTTGGAAAATTTAGTGCACTTGTGGGATTAGTTCACACCTTGTAATGGGTTAGGAGGTACGGAGTGTACACCCATAAGGTCCATGAACACCCTGACTCTTGTAGTGGTTTGTATTGGTAGTGCTAGTAGAAAGTACTGCTTGTGGAAAGTACTGCTTGTGGTTTCCACTGATAAGCAGTGTTTCTACTTATAAGCAGTGTTTCTACTGAAGTTGTGGTTTCCACTGAAGCAGTGTGTGTTTCCACTGAAGTAGTGTATCCACTGCTAGTGCTATGAAAGTACTGCTAGTGTGAAAGTACTGCTAATGGTATGAAAGTACTACTAGTGTTAAAGTACTGCCAGTGTTAAAGTACTGCTAAATGGCAGTTACAACTGCTTAATGACCACGTTTAATTAGTCATGTAACCACTAACGGCTATAATGGGGACAATTATGAGGCTATTAATGGGCCGAATAATACTCATAATTCCATTTGACTAGCTAAGAGTAATCTCTTATAAATAAGAGATCTGATTATGCATGAAGAACACACAGAAAACGATTAACACTTATAAGCGCAAGGGTTATTGAATTGTGCCTAATTCTATAACTACATTTTGTCTTATCCTAAGTAGATATTCGTGTAACCCAGGCATTAGGGTCGAATAGTTTACTTTGAAAAGTGATAACACAATTCCAAGTGATATCCGGCAACCACCTAGTGGTATTTGTTTCTGCTGACATTGATTATCTTACCCTGTTCTGGGATATACACACCAACAATCAAAGTAAACTATTTGTGATAATCAATGGCTGCTGCTGCAATGAAACACATGGCTTCAAACTTTACCAAGCTTGACAAGTTTGAAGGGGTGGACTTTAGGAGGTGGCAGAAGAAGATGCACTTCTTGTTGTCAAGCATGAGTGTGGTGTATGTGCTAACTACACCTATTCCTGATGATGGTGATGATGCTACTGTGGAGCAGATCAGGAGGAGGAGCAAATGGGAGAATGATGACTACATATGCAGAGGTCTAATTCTCAATGGTATGTCTGATTCTATATTTGACATTTATCAAAACTTTGAATCTTCCAAAGAACTGTGGGATTCCTTAGATGCCAAATATATGGTTGAGGATGCATCAAGTAAGAAGTTTCTTGTTAGTAATTTCACAAATTACAAAATGACTGATTCAAGACCAGTCATGGAACAATACAATGAACTTCTTGGAATACTTGGAAGGTTTACACAACACAATATGAACATGGATGAGGCTATTAAAGTCTATTTTGTCATTGACAAACTCCCTCCTTCTTGGAAAGATTTCAAGCATACCTTGAAACATAAGAAAGAGGAGTTAACTCTGGTTGAGTTGGGCAGTCATCTGCGCATTGAGGAATCTCTCAAGATGCAGGATAATGACAAGCCAAAGAGTAGCAATGCTGCTGGACCATCTGTTGTCAATATGGTGGAGCATAACAACTCCTCCAGGTATAATGACAACAAAGGCAAACGCAAATATCATGATAACACAAGGGCAGATCCTAACAAGAAGGCAACACCTACTTATTGGAAATGTGGCAAGACTGGTCACATTAAAAGGGATTGCAAGGGTGTTAAAATTAGTGGTAAAGCCAATGGATCAGGAACTAATGGTTCAGGAAGTGGTGGTTCAGCCAACTCACTGAAAGGTCAGAATATGTTTAATAAGTCTTTTCAGATTTATTATGTTACATATGTATCTGAATGTAATTATGTGCAGGATGATGATGTTGCATGGTGGGTTGACTCTAGTGCAACAGTTCATGTGTGTAAAGATAGAAGTTGGTTCAAGACTTATGAGTCACTGAATGATGGTTCTATTCTTCACATGGGAAATGAGTCAACAGCCTTGGTGCATGGTCGTGGTTGTGTAGATCTTAGGTTTAGTTCAGGAAAGATTGTAACTTTGTTTGATGTTATTCATGTTCCTGATATCAGGAAGAACTTGGTTTCAAGTAGTATTTTGAATAATCATGGTTATAAACAAGTTATTGAGTCTGATAAATTTGTGCTTTCTAAGCATGGTGTTTTTATTGGTTTTGGTTATTTATGTAATCAAATGTTCAGGCTTAATATTTCCACTGATAGTGTATTTATTTCCACTGATAGTGTAAATTCAGCCTGTATGACCACCACTGACCAGACTGTCTCTACCCTGTGGCATGCTAGACTTGGTCATGTTCATTATAAGAGGTTGCAAGATATGTCTAAGGATGGTTTAATCCCAGCTTTTGACATAGACACTGAAAAGTGTAAAACTTGCATGTTGACCAAGATAACCAAGAAACCTTTTCAGGGTGTTAGTCGTGAGACTAATCTCTTGGAGCTTATACACAGTGACCTGTGTGATTTGCATGCCACTCCCTCTTTGGGGAACAAGAAGTACTTTGTGACATTTACTGATGATGCTTCTAGGTTTTGTTATGTTTATCTATTACATTCCAAGGATGAAGCATTAGATAAATTCAAAGTGTTTAAAACTGAAGTTGAATTACAACTTGGGTCTTTGATCAAAAGATTAAGGACTGATAGGGGAGGTGAGTACATGGATACTCTGTATTTTCAGTCTGTTGAAATTATCCATGAAACGACTGCCCCTTATACTCTTCAGCAAAATGGTATTTCTGAAAGGAAAAACAGGGTGCTGAAGGAGATGGTTAATTCCATGTTGTCTTATTCAGGATTGAGTCAATGGTTCTGAGGTGAAGCTATGTTAACAGCTTGCTATTTATTAAATAGGGTTCCCAACAAAAGGAACAAGGTTACCCCTTATGAACTCTGGACTAAAAGGAAACCCAACTTGAACTATCTCAAGGTTTGGGGTTGTAGGGCTGTTGTAAAACTCCCTGATCCAAAGTTGAAAACTTTGGGTGAAAGAGGCATTGATTGCATCTTTGTTGGATATGCTAAGCATTCCAAGGCTTTTAGGTTCTATGTTATTGAACCTAATGAATATGTTTCAGTTAACTCAATAATTGAATCAAGGGATGCAAACTTTGATGAGAATAGATTCTCATCAGTCCCTAGACCTAGTATGAGGATTCCTAATGGAACTCATGACACTGGTGTATCAGAGGTCCCTGATGATGAACCATCAGTGGTACCTGATGAGGTTGTGGTTCAAAAACCTGAACCTGTGCTCAGGAAGAGCAAAAGGGTCAGGAATCCAAAGTCATTTGGACCAGAGTTTCAACTATTTTTAGTTGAAGGAACAAGGAATGAGGTCTCAGACCAATACTCCTATTGCTTCATTGTTGAGGATGATCCCAAGACATTTGAAGAAGCAATGAAGTCCCAGGATATTGCCTTCTGGAAAGAAGCAATCAATGATGAGATGGATTCCATCATGGGCAACAACACTTGGGTGTTGGTTGATCTACCACCAGGTTGCAAACCTTTGGGTTGCAAATGGATTTTCAAGAAGAAAATGAAGGTAGATGGAACTATTGAAAAGTTCAAGGCTAGACTAGTCATTCAGGGCTTTAAACAAAAGTCAGGGATAGACTATTTTGATACTTATGCCCCTGTGGCTCGTATCAGTACCATAAGACTGCTGATTGCTATGGCATCTATTCACAATCTGATTATTAATCAGATGGATGTAAAGACAGCTTTCTTGAATGGTGAATTGGAAGAGGAGGTTTATATGAACCAACCTCAGGGCTTCATCTTGCCTGGCAATGAAAACAAGGTGTGTAAACTGATTAAGTCTCTTTATGGACTTAAGCAAGCACCTAAGCAATGGCATCAAAATTTTGATGAAGTGGTTTTGTCTAGTGGTTATGTTCTTAACCAGGCTGACAAATGTGTATATAGCAAATTTGATAATTCTGGTAAAGGAGTCATCATTTGTCTATATGTTGATGACATGTTGATCTTTGGCACTGACCAAAATCAGGTTGACTTGACAAAGGAATTTTTGTCATCAAGGTTCTCCATGAAGGACATGGGGGAGGCTGATGTTATCCTTGGTATAAGGATTAAACATGAAAGTAAAAGAATTTCTATCTCTCAGTCGCATTATATTGAGAAGGTGTTGAGGAAATTCAATTACTTTGATTGTACTCCAGTGAGTACACCTATGGATACTTGTGAGAAGCTAATGCCTAATAATCGCAAAGCTGTATCTCAACTTGAGTATTCTAGGGTGATTGGCTGCCTGATGTATGCCATGACTTGTACAAGACCTGATATTGGTTTTGCTGTGGGAAAATTGAGCAGGTATACTAGTAATCCTAGTGCTCATCACTGGCAAGCAGTTCAAAGGGTACTGAAGTATTTGAAGAGAACTATGGATTATAGTCTCTCATATACTGGTTACCCATCAGTGTTGGAAGGTTACACTGATGCAAGTTGGATCAGTAACATTGAAGACAATTCGTCTACCAGTGACTGGGTATTCCTACTTGGTGGAGGTGAAATTTCTTAGGCATCCAAGAAACAAACTTGCATCACCAGTTCAACAATGGAATCTGAATTTGTGGCTCTAGCAGCTGCTGGTAAAGAAGCTGAATGGTTGAAAAACTTGCTTCTTGAGATTCCATTGTGGCCTAAACCTATAACACCTATTTCTATCCGGTGTGATAGTGCAGCTACATTGGCTAAGGCTTATAGCCAGATGTACAATGGTAAGTCTAGACACTTAGGTGTCCGGCATAGCATGATTCGTGAGCTTATCATGAATGGGGTGGTATCTATAGAGTTTGTGAGATCTCAACAGAACTTAGCTGATCACTTGACGAAGGGTCTGGCTAGAGACTTGGTTATAAAGTCTGCTAAAGGGATGGGTTTAAGTTCAACTTAGTCACTGAATGCGAGGACACCTAACTCCCTCCTAAGGAAACTTGGGAGCTGAGTTCAATGTGGAAAGCTGAACATTCAGTGGACTGGAGCACATGTTTTATTTACATCCCAAGGTTGTGCTCAGAACCTGCTGAAAGGAGGATGAAGTCTTTACTTCTTAATGGTTAATTTTCTTTGAAAAAGTGCTTGGAAGGAGCATGAATAAAGAGGTACCACCTATGTAAATGTTGAAGTTTTGCCGCTTCAGAAAGCTTTGGACTTTTAGCTTTTACAACATTTATGAATTTGGATATGGACACATGGCTTGTATAGTGTCAGGAGCTGATAAGTGTTTGAAAACTTGTGTGTATTTTATCTTCAGGTATTCAAATGGGTTGAAGGGTTCAATTCTTATAACACCCTGATTCTCGAATATTTGAACGTGTAATTTACTAAGATGGAAATTCAATCCTCAGGACATTTTCGTTTATGCACATGTTTTGCTTGATGTTTATTTTTCATGCGAAGGAAGTGAACTAAATTTAGGGAGGATTGTTGGAAAATTTAGTGCACTTGTGGGATTAGTTCACACTTTGTAATGGGTTAGGAGGTACGGAGTGTACACCTATAAGGTCCATGACACCCTGACTCTTGTAGTGGTTTGTATTGGTAGTGCTAGTAGAAAGTACTACTTGTGGAAAGTACTGCTTGTGGTTTCCACTGATAAGCAGTGTTTCCACTGATAAGCAGTGTTTCCACTGAAGTTGTGGTTTCCACTGAAGCAGTGTGTGTTTCCACTGAAGTAGTGTATCCACTGCTAGTGCTATGAAAGTACTGCTAGTGTGAAAGTACTGCTAATGGTATGAAAGTACTGCTAGTGTTAAAGTACTGCCAGTGTTAAAGTACTGCTAAATGGCAGTTACAACTGCTTAATGACCACGTTTAATTGGTCATGTAACCACTAACGGCTATAATGGGGACAATTATGAGGCTATTAATGGGCCGATTAATACTCATAATTCCATTTGACTAGCTAAGAGTAATCTCCTATAAATAAGAGATCTGATTATGCATGAAGAACACACAGAAAACGATTAACACTTATAAGCGCAAGGGTTATTGAATTGTGCCTAATTATATAACTACATTTGGTCTTATCCCAAGTAGATATTCGTGTAACCCAAGCATTAGGGTCGAATAGTTTACTTTGGAAAGTAATAACACGATTCCAAGTGATATCCGGTAACCACCTAGTGGTATTTGTTTCTGCTGACATTGATTATCTTACCCTGTTCTGGGACATACACACCAACAAATAATTGTATATCATTAGATGTAATGTTTAAACTTTGATTGTATATTATGCAGATATCTCTATCAAATTCGAAATCTAAGTATTATTTCGACATCTGTCAACTCGCATTAGAATTCAGATATCATAAATCCACTTTGAATTCAAGTATCTTTGAATTGGTTTCTTTTCACATAATCAATGACCACAATATATAAAGGAAAAAGTAAAATAAAAAATAAATAAATAAATAAATAAATATATCAAAATAGAAAACATATGTTATTTATTTTGATCAGCAATAGTCTTAGACTGGACCACATGATGCTGTCAATCTACAATAGTCTACTCTCTTGTAAATTTCATGCTAATTAGATCCTGTTGAATTAATCAATTAATATATCAATCTAATTGCGTGAAGTTTCTTCAACTTATGGTGAACATTTAACCTATAAAACAATCAATTTCCTCCTATGTTACATGAAATTACCAGTTAAAATGAATGAAACTTCATTTGATAACCTTCGTCAATCAGTGAAAGTGAAAGTATGCTTAATAAGCGTAGCGTGCTACGATTTGATCATCTTTGGTGGATGGGCCTAAAAATATATATAGAAGAAAGTAAAGACCACGGTCAAGGATTCTTAAAATTGTTTAACAATATATGTCTCCAAATGCATCCGTACTCTTAGCTTCCTTGAGCCTCTTGACACTCTAGTGATCAATTGTTTTTCAACTAGCATTTTTTTTTCGAGGGTGCTCTCACATTGTCTCTTGTAAAATGCATATTAATAACACTCAGCCATATCTAGCCCTGGCAATTTTCCCAGCTAGCTAGTTATAAAAACTCAAAAACGTAAGGTTGATGAAGAGCTGCATACAAAACTGGGCCATATACATATGATGAGTAAACTATACCTCAACTGGCAAACCAAAACTTAGTCTCGACAAGCATGGTCGATAATCTTTTCCAGAGATGCACACTGCAGCAAATTCAAAACAAAACACAATGTTCTTAACTGCACTTACACATCGGCAGGTAGCAAATTTAAACAAGTTGACAAGTAATAGCTGCTAAACAGTTTGCCAATAAAATAGTCAATAAGTTCTACTGATATACATTTCAACATACACCTCTGTGTGGTAATGAAAAGCTCATTTTAATATGGGTCAATTAAAGAAACACACTGTCAAAATGATAAAAGAATACCATAGTTGTGGTATAACAAGAAGCACCACCTATACAGGTTTTCAGTTGGACTAGTAGAAAGTACAATTATATCCATATCGTCTCAAGGAAACCACCTGGGTGATATTGACAGCCTGATGCAGGGCATGGTGAGAATCAATTGGTGCTAGATTCCAAGAACTTTATTTATGTTTATGTATATGTGTTTGTCCCAGGTACAAAGTAGGTGGAGTCCAAGGATAAGTGAAAGGCAATCTTGGAATATATAGTAGTACATAGCGATGACTAATCTTTTGAATCCATGTCAATACCGCTTCCGTGCCTCTCTTGAATGTGTAATCATGCATATAGCGAAAGATGTTGTTTTTGGAAAACGGGTTGAAATCTGACCCGTATGTAAATGGGTCGAAACACATGTCGGCAGCTACCTCAAGGAACTGATTATTAGCCGCAGCTGCTGTTTTCACTGCTGAGTGTATTCTCAACAGTAAAAAGAACTGGACCATGCCAGAACCTGTGAGGTGGAGTGGAGTGGAGGAACAAGCTATTGACAACCTGGGTGTGGGTAATGAGTTTGGTGTTAGACAAGAGCTCTGTTTGTCCAGATTGTCCCAGGTACAAAGAAGGTGTGGATCAAGGATAAGGGAAAGGCAATCTTGGAATTGAAGCGGTGATTAATACTCTTCTATGCTAGTATATTGGTGAGGAGCTAGTAATCCTTTTGAACCAATGTGCCCCTCTTGAATGTGTAATCACGTAAATGGTAAAAGATGCATCTTTGGGAAACGGGTTGAAATCTGACCCGTATGTGATGTGTCAAAACACGTAGCATCTTGCATGTTGGGTAGGTACCTCAAAGAACTAAGCTTCAGCTATACGTGCAACAAAGAAGAGATGCATAATGTAAGCATCAAGAAGAATGTTTTCGGCAATCAAAACATATGTCAAGTTTTTCCGACAAAGATGCATTGCTTTAACATGATAGCGTCACCTAATTGCTATGACATAAACCGCAGCAAAGTTTCTTATCTTACTGTACACATCGCAACTTCAAAAGACAACAATCTATTCTTAATCAGTTGGAAATCCAAAAAAAAACTATACAAACAAGCTGAAGAGTAGTAGCTACTATACACATATGCATTTAATCAAACAAAACTATTACAGATGAGCAAGGATTTATAGTAAATGATTTCTACTCATGCATTTCATCAAACACATGGTGGATGTCTCCTACAAAAAAGCTCTTTATCTAAACCAAAGACATGGATTTATCAAAGATCATTGAATAAAACGACCAAATAAAAGTTACAATCTATAAATTATTACTAGTATAATAGAAGTTTTCTTTTGGACTACCAATCTACCATGACCAGTCAATACGACAATCCCCAAACAGGCACAAGGCCCCACCATGCTCTGATAGAGTTGGGAGGTCTTGGAACATACTCACGTCTGCTTCTTCATCAGTCATCACAAACAACTCTTACACCACACTCCTTCACTCCAATTTCTTCATTCTCTTTAAAACAAAATGTTACAAAATTCTTTGCTTTCGTCATATAATGCAACCATATCATATCTGACTCATCGATTCTTATTGGCTTATCCTTAAAATATTCCCAATAGTAGTATGGATAGCATCCTCCCAAATCAGCTCCATCAAAGTTCTTTACACGGTATCCAAAATCTGTGGAAGGTTTTTTTCTCTTAAAAACAACACAAATTCCATATCCCCTTAACTTACTGAAGCTCCAATCTAATGGTAATTCGACCTTTACTTGATTTCCCATACTTTTATTTGTAAACCAATTTGGAATGCTATTTCCTTGATAATATATATCCATATTCTTAATGGAACTTCCGGGCAAACGGAACAATCCACATCTGTTATGCGCATACCGAAGGAAAGAAGAAAACCGGTTTGTAGAGCCTTGAGAAGTTACAGATGAGTCGCGACACTCCGTCTCCGATATCGACACCTGGCTATCAATGGCAAGATTCTCAAACAATTTTGGACAATTGTTGAGATAAGTGTACCTTTCGCTCATGATTGGGTTTGATCCCTTAATTGAACATAAGGAGGTGCAATCAGATGCAGCAAGATCATCTAGGCTATGTGGAAGTTCGGGCAACACTTCCAGCTTCTTGCAACCATCAACATCAAGCCAACTAAGATTGGAAAGTTGACTCAAACTTCCAGGCAAGCTAGTAAAATTGTTCCCTGACAAGATTAGACGTTTTAGACATGATAAGCCTCCAATGCTCTCAGGCACTTGTACTAAATTGCAGTAGCTTAAATTCAGATACTTTAACATATGTAAACCTGCCAATGAAAGTGACCTTTGGGGATGTTGTTGGTTCCATATGACCAGAGATTTAAGTCCAGCATCTAGACCAAAAGGCTTCAGGCTGCCATTTAAGCATCCCGAGCGATTCAAAACCGAGAATCCGTTTCCACTTTGCTAGGAAAACTCACAGCCCGTATGCAGTCTCTCATATTTAAGACAACAAGTCTCTTGAGCATTCCAATTGATGGATGAACTGTAACCAAATTCACACAACCTTCAAGATCTAGTTCTTCGAGATTTGTAATCTCTGAGAAGTCAGGGGTGGTTGTTAGGTTACAACAGTGCTTTAGCTTCATTACTTTCAACCTTCTTAAGCACTGGCATCAATAGAAAAAAGATTAGTTCTTATATCTCTAATTGTCGAACACGAACACATGTATGAACAAGTAAATACCTTTGGTGTTGTCCAAAGTTGCTTTATGTTGCTGTAAGAGAGGTCGATGACAACAATGTTTTCTGGATTAAAATCTGAAGGTAAGAGCTTGAAGGGACATCCATGCCAATAGAGCAATCTTAACTTATTGGATAAACAGTCCAACCTTCCAGAAAAGTTCACCGCATCGTCCATTGGTAGTTTAAGAATACGCAAGTTTTTCATTCGCGCAAATGCTTTACCATCTATATCAAACTTCGGACTAGATTTCTTTTGCTGAATGTCAAGAATTTCAACTTTTTCTGTTGCCTGCATACAAGAAATAGGATTACTAGATTGTATTATGAAGCATGTGGAAATGAGTTGCATATGCAGTAAAAATCAATTCTTACTTGGTTTTCACTCAAGATATTGTAGATCTCTGATGGATTAACCCACAATCTGCTTCGGTTCCCAGGTGTGCTAGATTCTTCAGATACAATTTCCCTTGCCATTGCTTGAATCAAGTCATGCATTCGAAGTGAATTACTGATCGAGATCGTGATTAATGACTTATCTACTAGAACTTGTATATTTGTATCTGCAAAAAAGTTACAAGAATCTAGTACGCTTGCTGCAAAATCACTATTTACTCCAATGAATGAACATACTATATCGAGTAAGATATTTTGCTGTTGGAGGTTTAGCCCATCGTAACTTAAACGAAGCACTCTTTGTATCTCTTTGTTAGGATGTACTTTGAGCTGATCCAACTCACTAACCTACTGACCCACAGTTTTTCCATATAAGAAACGACCCAAAACTTTGAGGGCCAGAGGGTGACCTTGCACATATTTCACAACTTCCTTAGCAACTTCTTTGAAGCCTCTAGAAGAATCTTTTTCCTCAAAGGCGATGGAATAAAAGAGCTCAAGAGATTGATCCTCATCTAGAAAGTCCATGTCATGGATTCCATCCATTCTATGAGATCTTAGCAACTGTTTATCTTTACCTGTGAATATAATCAAACTTCCTGGGCAAAACCAACTAGCTGAACCCGCAAGCGAGTCTAACTGCTCATGATCATCCACATCATCCAAAACAAGCAAGATCGGCTTTGATGACATCATCTTCTTTATTACCATAATTCCTTCACCGACACTTGATATCTTCAAATCTTCTATTTTCATGATCTTTCCAATCATATGCAGTTGGACTTGAATCAGGCCTTGTCGTTTTGTGACTTCTTTAACATCTTCACAAAAGCAACTTCCTTCAAAGTGGACATACATTAAGTTATAAATAGCTTTGGCAAGGGTCGTCTTTCCTATCCCACTTATACCGCATATTCCAATCATGTTAACCTTATCTGACCCAATGAAGTGTGACAAGTCTAATTTTTCGAAATGGATATCTATGCCAACAAGGTTCTCACCAACATGTAAGGGTCCGTCACATAATGTTTTGAGTATGTCTTTGGAGATGCAATCGATGAACTTGTACTCATACCTGTTAACCACAAAGACACAATAAGTAACAGAAAGAATCAGAAACTACATAGTGTCAAGCTTTAGTAGAGCTACAAGACTAATAACACAAAAACAAGAAATTTACCCATTTGTCATGTCCTGGAGATCCCATCCAGATAAGTCAGCCGCCATTGATAAAGCTTTCTTCCATTCAACCACCTTTGTACTATTTGAAACTTGATGTTTGGCAAACGCTTCGGCGTAGCTCCCTGTATGTTTCCTCACTACCTCAGGTTTAACATCATAAAAGATTATTTGAACCTCGTGTTTAGGCTTTCCCATTTGCTCGCACTTGAGTATTTTGACAAGTTCCCTCAGACACCACGATGAAGAAGCGTAATTCTTGGAGAAGATAACTATCAGAAACCTTGATTCTTCAATGGCTTTGTCGAGATGAGGAGATATCTCTTCTCCTTTAGGCAATTTGGTATCATCTCTAAAAGCATGGATTCCTTTTTGCTTGAAATCATTGAACATATGATCCATGAAGTTTTTGCGGATATCTTCACCTCTAAAACTTACGAAGACATCATATTTCCACGGATGAGGAATGGATGTAGTAGCCATTATCAATCTGCATCCACAAGTAAAGATCATCAGAAAGAGTAGCCATTATCAAATTATTTTATACATCAAAAGTTGGACAAAGTTAGAAATATACATACGAGCTGAGTGAATTTAACATTTAGACCTATTATATGTTAGTATTTGGTTATTATTTACACCTGGTCATTTGGCCCATTGGATCTAATATCACTTTTAATGCGTTTAGAATGATAAGTAACTACATAAGTTATATAAGATGGGCAAAAAAGTAAAATGTGATTTTGCAATTCAATCTTGATTAATAAGGCATAACGTATTTAGACCTTGTAATTACAGTAAAAAGTATAATAATTAAAGTTTACCAGTAATTACAAAAGTATATGTCCAAATAGTAATTTTTTTTTTCTTTTGAAAATGTAAAGTATATGTTAATTACAAAAGAAGATAACAAATTACAATTTGGACACTGTTTTTCCTCAGATCTGTCCAACATTTAAAATGAGACAATATCAAAAGTATAATTAGAGTATAAGAGAAGAAGACTTACAGTTTACCAGTGGATGAAAAAGTTGAGAGTGAAGCGTTGGTATGAATGACTGCAATCAAATGGAAGATGAAAATGTAGTTACAAAGAGTAAAGGCAACTGAGGGTTGACCCCAAGTCAATTTTTATTTGCATTTCTGGTCCCTTGGGTTTACATAATATGCAATCTATTGGATTAAGCTACATGTCAAATTTCAACCAATGTTTTGTCATAACATTATAACATCGTCAAAAATCAACTTTTTTAAGCGACAAAATATAATGTATTTTTCATTTATTAAATTTTAACACAAATTCTACAAATATGTGTATGTCTGTTATAAGACTGAGCATGGAAGGTTTAAAACAGAACTGAACCGACAAAACCGATCGAACTGAAAAAAAACCGAGCCGACCCAACAACCTTTTAGTTCGGTTTAGGTTTTTCACGATTTTCGGTTTCGGGTATGTTCAATTCTGTTTGACCCGAACCGACCATATTTGGTTCCGTTTTGGTTTAGGTTTTTCATGATTTTCGGATTTTGGTTTTATCGATTTGGGTCGAATTTAGACCGATGCTCAGCCCTAGTCGGTTTGGTTGAATTACATGTACTAATCCAACTCATACTGCCAAAAGTTTTTGTCTTTTTGTTATAATAAATCCCAACAACCTATAAATTAACTTAACTTGCATGCATGTGCTAACATTAATTGTATCTAATGGGTAATATAATTCGAACAACCCAATCACAAAACCCTAATAAGATCAAAGCGAACAACATCTAGAAGAAGAAGCAATGTTCACTTGCGAGATTTGCATTGAACCCGTAATGCTCCACAACAGTAAATTTAAGAATAGTAATAGATGCATTCTCCCGTTTTGCACGGATTGTATGATCAATATATTCAACTGAAACTCGAAGACAATGTTTCAAATATCAAATGTCCCGCTTCCACATGCGATCATTCTATTGACCCCGTGTCATGGAGCCCCAAATTAACACCCTAACTATTTAATAAATGGTGTGATGTGTTATGTGAATCAACAATGTAAGGTGTTGACAGGGTTTATTGTCCTCACTTCGAGTGTTCGGGATTGATTTTGAACGAGTGTAATGATACGCATAGATTGAATAGATGTGAGTGTCCTTATTTCAAGAAAGTGTTTTGTTTGAAGTGTAAGGTAGCTTATCATTTTCTTGTGAAAGATGCTTAGGAGACGAGAGATGAAAACGATGTCGCTTTTGGTGTTGTTTGTAAGAGTAAAGGGTGGATAGTAGGCATTTTGTTGAGCGTAATGGTGGTTGCTAGTTCATCACATGCAGGTAATTTATGATTTAGTTTACATAGGAATTAGTAGTTAGCACTAAAAAAATAGTTAGCTTATTATAACATCTAATTCTATCTTTTACTTTTTACCATTTTTTTTTAATTCAACAATATGTCTGCTATATTTGAAGTTCTAAACAAGTTGCTACTAATTTTCATTTACAATAATAACCTGCACAAATTTTATAAGAAGTTCGTATTTATTCCGAATTTATTTACGCATCAACAAAGATGCTAATCTCTTTTGGGAACCATTGAATTCCAAAAGAACAAGATTTCACATTGAATGGATGTGGGGGGATTGGAACATAAACTTGCTGAGATGCTTGTATGTAAACCGAGGGTCGCCAAGCCCCATTGGAGCTATGAGCTATTAATGGAGTTAAATGTGAAAACATATTGTTAAAGTTGTAAATGTTCTATAGTAAAAGGGGAAGAAAAGAATAATCTAAATTTATGAAATGACCATTATGCCCTTTAACTACAAAAAGGACAACAAATAATGGGGTTGACTAACCGAAAACGGGTCAAGAGGCCAAAAGGGACAAGTTTAGCCTCAAAAACTTGGAAAAGGGACCTCTAACGATGAAAACGCTCAAGTTTGTCCCATTGTGATGCGCAGATACAAGTTTAGGGACCAACAGTGTATTTTAGTCTAGTTTATGAAAGGGAGGTGATTTACACACTCCACCAATTTATTTTCACACTCAAAAGTTTATGTCATGACATTTATATCTTTAATATTTGTGTTTTGATTTCACACTCCACTAAATGATGTAGGGGTACAAATGTCATGACATAAACATTTTAAGTGTGCAAATCAATAGATGAAGTGTGCAAATCACTTTACAATCTTTTGTAAATTAGAAGATTTTATAAGATGAGCAAATAAAAATAATATTCTAGACAGGTGAGAAGAGCTTGTATTTTATATATTTTTTGTAACATTAGTGAGTAACAGGGAAAAATTTAGAATATATGTGAGTCCGATTTGATTTTCTTTCTAGTTTTACAATAATAAGTTGTAACTACAATTAATTCAACAAACACTTATATGACAAAAAACTCTAAATTACAGCTTGTTGTATAAGCTTCAGCTCCTACACCAATCATACTTTTAAAAGTTAGCTTATAAAATACTTTTTGTTTTGGGGCAATTCAATATTTACCCAACTTAAACATGATAATGTCATATTTACCCAAAACATATTTTAAATGCATTGTACATCATGCATTCAAAAGTTGTATTTTGGGCATATATAACATTTTCATGTTTAGATTAGGTAAATATGTAATTATCCCTTTTGTTTTATCACATGAGTTTTTGAAAGCTTATATCTGATAAAGGTTTCTATAAGATCAAGCAAATAGCAATGGCCTCTTAGACTAGGTAAAACTTTTAAGGGAAAATTTTGAAAGTAGACCAATCGTCCTAGTGCATATGACTTTTTAGGCCTTAAATTTTCAAAAATTCAAAATAAACCGAACGACTGGGCAACTTGTACAACCCAACCATAAGTCAACAAGTGTCAAAATATGATACATGAATTATTTTTTATTCGGTTGGCTAAGACACGTGTCAAATGTAGAAGGTTGCCTCAAACAAGAGTCGCCCCCGATTTATTTTGGACTTTTAAAAAGTAGGGGTAGAAAGTGATATGTATTAGGGTGACCGATCTATTTTCGGGATTTTCCCAACTTTTAGTTAGTCAAATTGTATAAAGAGTATTATATGCTTTAATGAACTAAAGGGTGTTTGTCTTTAAGGTTTAGGACCTTATTAGCTTATTTAGTCAATATAAGAATATTTGACTATTTAGATAAGTTGAGTCTATGTGTTTACATACAAGCGTTTTCATTTAACATTTTTTAGCATATTTGAGAGGACGATGACTTGTGTTTATTTGAAAAATGTCATAGCAAAAGAAATTTTTTCTCCTGGGCGGAGGTGTGGAACTTTCTTTGCCAAGTATGTTAGACATTCGCGTTAGCATGATATCAACTTTTATCCCTTTCATATCTTGCCAAAAGAGTTTGCAACACATTCTTCATCCCTCAACTTTTTCATTTATAAATACCTCTGATGTACACACAACACACACACCAAAAGCTAGTGCCAAACTAAGGAGAGTGGGGTAGCCATGCCACATGGCATTAAAAGTTGGCGGCAAACAAAAGAGAGGAGCAGTATCTTTTGTGCTTGCATGACAAATTGGCAAAATGCTCTTGCCGTGCTGCTAAAAAAACTCTACACCCGCCTGCCTAAAATCCAATGTAATTTCACATACACTTAGAGTGCAAGGTGCAGTTGCACCGTATAACTATTATAGGTGTCGCTACGTCAGCATGTACCCTATAAAACTCCCATAACATAAACATCCTCTTAAGAAATTTTTTATAACACACCACTATAAATACCCACTAACTCAAGAAAAAAGAAATGCATAACGAATGTAAAGGGAATGGCGATGACACCTATAACACAAAGGGACGATACAGTATAATAGTTATAAGAACCACTACACCGTGTGCTCTTACACATTCTTTAGGTCATTTATCATCAATAGCCGGTACAAATACTTGGGCATACCCACTAATAAGCTTATAAAATCACTTATAACGTTATTTCATAAGCACGAGTTGCCTATAAACTTATTTCACAAGCCATAAGCTTACGCCTAAATTGTAAGCTTAAACAAACATCCTTTAAAATTTTACTGTTGTGAAATAAATGTTTTAATCGTCATCTCAACTTATTTGTCCATTTTCATTTTTTTGTTCTTTTTTTTTTTTTTTTTTTGAAAAGATTGATATTATAAACAAAGGAACTCCAAAAAGAGACCTCACAAGCCAAGGGCGGAACTATACAAAGAAAACCAAACGGGCAAAAAGCCACAACCCAACAAACTAAACAAAAACACAGACTATACACAGCAACTGTTGGGATTTTAGAACTAAGTTAACCATTAACCTCTACGAGTACGCAGCGGATATGGATCTAGTATTTGCAATTAGGTTAAACACGTAATTAATAAACAATTAATTAATAAAAGGGATAAAAGAAAACCTAACCTTGCTTGGCAATTGGACTTTAGTAACGAACAAGAAACCAATACAAAACCTGAGTATCAAATACAGATACCTCAATGAGTATCACACACAAACCCGATAACGTATACGTTTGATATATTGCTAGTCGAGAACGTAATTAAAATCCAATCAACAAATTGACCACTTGAATAAGCTACGAACAGAAAACCACCAAGAAAACAACTTGCTTTCCTAATCCGAGAACCAAACAGTTGAGAAACTGCTTTTCAGCTTATACCCGATATCGGATAAGTGTTATCCGATATCTACCCTATTTTTTCCGAGAAGTAGTACACGACCAGGAAGTAGTACACGACCAGGAACCTTCACTTGTTGTTGTTCGATTACTTAGGAACCAACAATGAAAACCAATCTTGCAAACCTTAAACACTTGAATCAAGTACAAGTATAAGATTTAACAAACAAACTCAAAACCTTAATCGACTAACAAGAAGTCGACTGGGAATATTGAAAGCAGAAACTGTGGATAGGTTTTAGGTATTGTTTAGGATAGATTATATGTACAATTGAAGAGGGATGGGTGTGTTTATATAGCCAAGGAAACTGACCCTAAGATGGGTTGATTTCTTGGTCGACAAGCTTGAAACCCAAGCCAAACTTTCCATCCTTTTTTCCTCTTGCCCGATCTTCAGATTACAAGGCCCAATGTGACAACTGGCAATTTAGGGAGTCTATTTTAGGTAACCGCATTACGTTAAACTAAACCGAGCTTTGCCTTTATCACTATTTTTATAAACCATGACTTGATTTTATATCGTCTATTGGTTTTTACGGTTTATTTCACTATTGAATGAGTTATCGTATGAGTTTTAACTCTATTTGGTAGGCACTATTCGATTCGGCACTAGAAAAGCCTAAAACGAGAAATATTGTAACTTTTAGACCGTAACTCGAAAATTGACAAATAATAGTCAAAAGTCGTGGAAAAACATAAATAACGATGTTAGAAAGTCGAATGAACGTTGTGGGACACTCGGGGGACAATATATGAGCTCGGGAATGGGTAAACGGGATAGTTACGAAAAATTACAACTCCGACCCTCCTCTTTCTCCCCTAGCCGGCGCCCCCCTCCACCATTTTTATTTATTTTTGAGTCCTTTGTGTCCAAGTATAAAAGGCCCTCCCATCCCCTCATTTGGCTAGTTGTTTCTCTCACTAAAGACACACACACAACACACTTTCTCTCTCTACTCTCTCTCTCCCCAAATCAATATAAACCCTAACCCTAAACACCACCCACCGCCGCCATCTTTTCCGGCCACCACCACCACACGACGGCGCGTGACCACCCACCACCACCACCATATCAAAGATCTTTTCATCCTCTTTCTATCCATATATAACACTCTCACTAAAACCTCCATTAACACCTTCAAATCTAAAGATTAAGAGTTTCAAGTGGTTTTGCAATTCGTGTTTGGATAAGGTAAAAGAGACATGAATACAACTTGTTTGAGCCTTGTAAAGCCACGTATGGCTTATTAGGGTTTCGACCCTATGTCAAATTTTAGGGCTTTTGGGTGAAATATGGAATTAAGTCTAATTAACATCTAAATAAACATGGAGCTAGTGTTTGGTAAGCATGTGGTGTATCAATTTGATGGGTTTATGCATTTTAGGTCTAGTTTCATATTTTTTGTTAGAATAGATGATGGGTTTTGTGTTTGGTTAATGATTGGAGGTTGATTGATTGTATTTGGATGTTGTGAATTGATTTGGGAAGTGTTTGGATGGAGTTTGGTGATGGTAAAGGGGCGTACGCACCATGAAGCCCACGTATGGGTCATGGTTGGTGTCGTACGTGACCCACATGGACCAAGGGTCCGGGTCGAGTCGTTTTGGTAGTTTGTTGGTTGATGTTGTTGATGTTTGGATGAGACGCGTGGAGCCGAAAAGCTTCTAGGGCTTGTTTGGTTCACGTGGTTTTAACAGTGACCGTGTCATGACCATTAGGGTCATAACATTAGTTTCGGGTATATTTGGTTGGTTGATTGGTTGGCGAGATTGATTTGAGATTGATTTGAGCTGGTTTGGGATTGAATTGCGCTATTATGACTTTTAAATTGAACTTGATATATATATATATATATTGTCAACTTTGAGCTACGTCGGTGTTACTTTGACTTTTTAGTCAATAGTTGACTTCGACAAAGCCGTAACATGGACTTTAGTATAGTTTGGACTATTGATTGATTAAAAGCCGAGAAGTCATGACTCGTGTTTGTGGACTCGAAACGAATAACGATATGAGATTAATATTGGAATTTGACGAAATATATATATATACATGAAAATGCTAATAGACTATGAAATATAAATAATAAATGGGCTTTTGTACCAAAAATATCGATAACAAGACTTGTCTTGTTATTTACTATTTTAAATGGAAACTAACGACTAAATTGGAAATGTTTTATAATAAATAAGTAATTAATGTTTCGAGTACACGTTTATCGAAGGATGCCAATTATGGGCATTTAATACTAGTTTAAGTATTTATTTGCTTACGTTGTGTGCATGGGTTACGGATAACCTAACATTAATAGTGTTGATCCACGTGGGTAGCGGACTTATTAGGTTGACGAATCTAATAAGAGCCCGCTAGGTACATTGGGTAACCTTATTAATGGGTGAATTATCCTTATGACTCTTTAGGATACGATTGATTTATGGGATAATAAGCGACACGAGTAAATAAATGAGGTTATTGAGTTGACGAATTCGATAAGGTCTACTATTTATTTCGAAACTTATTGGACTATGGAGCTTATCGTTTAGAGGTCTCATTGTGTTGCATTGGGATTATATATTGGTTGTTTGAGTGCATTCATAGCATCATATTGAGTCGATACACCCACATGAGGATACCAAACACTAGGATTAAATGGTGAAACGAGACATTTTTGGAAATAATGAAATGGAATACATTGGGGTAGATAACGTTGATTTCGAGAGATATATATATTAAATTTGGTCTACATTAATAGGTTGTGCCGAGTCGATAGTTGCTGTGCCGTGATTACCGTTATCTTCTGCTAGTGTTTATTTGTACGTTGATTGCTTGAGGTGAGTTTCATAGCCCCACTTTTATCTACGTTTTAAACTATATTTGGATGAGAATCATGCTACTGTTTTTGTTGGACCGTTAAAACTATTTGGATCTGCTTATATGCTTGACTGTTTAGATAGATGTGCGGTAGTTGTTGCCTTAGTCTAGGTTTAACCGTGCCTATCTAAGAATAGACTTCTACATCGACCTAGTCCGGGGTTGGCAATTGTTCTAGATTTTGCCACGACAGTGCTGGACTAGAGTCGTGGGGCCCGAGTAATCCCTGGATGCGAGATATGATTATGGTTGGTAATCCAGGTAGGATCGGTGTGCAAACGGTATTTATCTATCTTAGGTCTTGCATAGCAAATCAACTGATACTGGTCCACTATGATTTTGTTGAACTTAAACCTATGAACTCACCAGCGTAAGCTGACCTTTTAGCATGATTTCTCAGGTATTTGAAAGATGTTTGGAATACGTGATCGGTGGAAGCTTGGTAAGAAGGCGGGGTTCAAGGATCATTTCTGACTCTGATAAACTTTGGGGACCTATTTTATTAAATCATGTGTTGGGCCTAATATTTACACTTTTGGATTAAATGTTTTGAATAACTAAATTTGGGATTGGTTTTGAAAGTTAAATGACTATCTTTTTGCTATACTTGTGTACCATACCAATCCAATAGTAACGCCCCGAAAACTTGATTAAGTCTTCCGCTGTACCGAGATTTGAGGGTGTTACAGATTGGTATCAGAGCTCAAGGTTATAGAGAATTAGGTATTTTATAAACCCTAAACTATAACCACTTTTTAAGAAAATTGATCCTCGACTGACGCACGCCCGCTTGCCAAGCCGAAGCTTCTTAATTGATTATGGTATGAACTGCGATTTGAATTATGAGATGATCTGTTAAGGGATATTGTGAACTGATTATGGAAACGTTATGATTTGGAGATATGATTATTGATTTTGGGTAAATGAGATGTGATTATCGAGATACTACAAAATTTGATTTGAGTAAACGGTATATTACGATTTTGGAATTTTGAACTCGATTGATTTGATATGGGATTATGTGATAGAACGGAACTTATGTGTTTTATTTAAAGGCATATTTTAAGTAATGCGGTACCTCTACTTTTAAAGCTTTCATTATGTGATATATGTTTTGGTTAAGTGGATGCGCTTGTTAAACTAGTTGTTTCGAACACTTATACCTATCATATGCCATTGTCACAGACTATGCTTTCACTAGCTTTTGATGTGTCTGAGGAGGTCCTTGCTGTTGCTAGTTCGCCAACATTGACTCTCATGACGGTTGCTCAGGGTGATCCTTATGAGATTTCCCATCACACTAGTTCATCATCATCAGATCGCCCTAACTCATCTAGGCAGCTCACTTTACATCAGGTCTTAGCACGAGCCCAGTCTCCTAGGCTTGCTTATAGCACTGCCTGCATGTCCGTGAGACCACCATCATCACCTATCCGTTTAGCATCCCACTCTCTTCTATCGTCACCACCAGCATCACCATGTCTTAGGAGGCCTAGATCTCCTAGTGTACCACCTCAGGATTTACCTGCACAGAGACTCCGACTCATGGAATCTCCCTCTATGGATGAGGGCGAGGAGGAGCATGAGGTAGAGGAGGAGCATGAGATTGAGGAGCAGTATGTAGATGAGGATGAGGATCCTCAGGAGGAGGATGATGAGGATATCCCAGAAGGGGGTACTCCTGCATTGCAGAGTCCTGTACATTCTCTAGGACCAGTTTCTCCTTTGCCTGAGCCTGAGTCCCCTGGACAGCCTTTAGACATCGACTCACTGATAACATCAAATAGTCCTGAATATTAAGTGTCAATTTCCCCCGTTAATGCTCGTTATTTATATCATTTATATGGATTTACGCTTGTTTTCCATTGTTTTCCACTTTCAGGTAAATTACGAGCATTGGAGCTTAAGAGACACGAAAATGGAAACATTACTAAAGATTTATCACAGTATGCTTATTTTGAAGAAGTTACAGCGTAACTCATCTCTCACATTACGCAGTAACTATTGCGTGACCCAGAAGTCCAACTTATCAAGAGGTTACGGCGTAACTCTTCCCAAAGGTTACGACGTAACTCCATTAGGTCAAAAGAGGTTCCACGCCGCTGATACTTACGCCATAACTACTGCATCACTTACGACGTAACCGAGTTTATTGAAGACTACGGCGTAACCACTTATAAGGTTACGCTGTAACAAGCAGATCTAGTGCATTTACGAAGAAATAGAAGGTTATGGTGTAACTCCTCTATTGGTTACGCCGTAACCCATACCTGGCCTATAAATACCCCACGAATTCCAGCATTTCAAAGCCTGCCATTCCATACACAACACTCTGAGAACGTGGGAAAAAGCTCAAGGGAGGTCTAGGGAAGCATACAGAGCTGTTTCCAAGGGAGAAGTCACACCATTACGATAAGCTTTAGCGTTTATTATTTATTTTACATTCAATTCATGTATTTCATACCTTTGAATATTGAATTGATTTGCATGATTAATATGAGCGGCTAAGCACCCTTTGGTGCTAGCCTAGTTATGATTCCTTAATTGTTTTGTTTGCGTTTACCTTTACTTCCGTACAATTATTTCAAAGTGTATGCATGCATAGTTCTTTGGTAGTCACCCTTGGTTCGGTAGTTTTGAATGGCGATAGAGGCCAATTGCCTAGGAGATATGACCAACTGACCCTAGGTGAGCGGACTGAGACGGGAAGGGTAAGATATGACCAACTAACGACCCTTTCTACTTGTGCGATTTGACCAAATGATCACCTATCGTTTGGATGAACTTAAGAATTGGGGGGTGTAGTGTCTAAGTTCTAACGGCCGGGCACTCACTATTTAGAATCTAGCATGTAGCGGTACTTAATGACTCGGCTTAGGGGACCAGGAACAACAGGACTTATGACGGTGCGCCTGATTTCTCCTGTGGTGGCATCTTTGCTGATAGGTTAGGGCGAATTGACCAAATGTTGTCCTCTCAAATTTGACCCTACCTGAAGTAATTGGAAGTAGGTAGACGTAGACATACTAGCTAGGAGGATTAATTAGGTTAGCACCACTATTCCTCTATTGATTTCCCTTCACACATTTATTTGCTTTTATTCTATTTTCTGCATTAGTAGTTTAATTAATCAAAACCCTATCAAACCATTTATATTCTGTGACAATTAGACTTAGTAATTATCCGACACACATAGCTCTTGGGACGACCTCGGCTTTACCATTTACTACACTACACACGACCGGGTGCACTGCCCATTAGTGCATTAGGGTAGACCATAGGTATAGCGAGACACTATAAATATTAAGACCTGGTCAGTAAAACCTGCATCAAGTTTTTGGCGCCGCTGCCGGGGAGCTATATTAGGATTAATATTGAGTCTTTCATTTCATTTTTAAACTTTTCTCACGATCATATTTCAAGTTTTTAGGTACCATGGAAGTTGTTAACATCGATGACCTCACTCTTGAGGAATACTTGGCGTTGACTAGAGCAGATCAAGGGCCGGGTCTCGTAAGACCGGCAATAGGAGCGGATGTTCGTGTCGAGATTAAAGACCAATTTATGAGGGAGCTTCGCGCTAACCCTTTTTCAGGAAACAGGGACGATGACGCATATGAGCACGTTGAAAATGACCTATACATCGCTAGCCTTTTCAACATTCCGGGCTTGTCTCATGATGCTATTATGCTAAGGGTCTTCCCAATGACTCTCACTGGAGCAGCCAGAAGATGGACCGAAAGATTGCCCGCCGGGGCAGTTAATACATGGGCGCTATTAAAGAAACACTTTATTCAAAGATATTGCCCGCCATCAAAGATTTCTAATCAGCTCTTGGAGATCCACAATTTCAAACAAGAAGACGACGAAACTCTGTATCAAGCTTGGGACAGATACAACGATCTTCTTTATAAGTGTCCTACCAATGATCTTAATAACCAGCAGAAGGTCAATATTTTCTACAAAGGAATAAATGTAACTACAAGACAGATGCTGGACTATCAAGGACCTATTCCAAACATGACTCCTACTACTGCAATTGAAGCCATTCAAAAAATGGCGGACCATTCTCAAATATGGCACGACGATGGAAGAAAAAGAAACCAAGGAGGAAGTTTCGACGGAATTGCAGCAATCGCTAGTAAAATTGAAAGTCTCAGTCGAGATATGCTGAAGATCAGAGAAACCGTTCATGCCATCCAAGTGGGTTGTGAAAGCTGTGGAGGAGGACATCTTACGAAAAATTGTCCTCATATGGACGAAGAGGATACTGAAGAAGTTAAGTATGGAGAAAATCGACCATTTTACGGTGATAATCGAAATAGTAATGGTTATCGTGGAAATTACAACCGTGGGCCTTATGGAGAAAGAAATCCCAGTCTGGAAGAAACAATTAACAAATTCCTGGAGACTGCGGCCCAGAAACAAAAAGAACAAGATATTTGGTTAAAGGGTTTCCAGGAAAACACTTACAAGAATCTTTCCAGGCACGACGAAACCCTAACAAATCTTGGAGCAATGATCGAAAAAATCAGTGCTGAGATCGATGGAATGGAGCTTAATGAAGCTATGCGCAAGGAGGAATGCAATGCTGTTTTTACCAATGATTCTCAATAAGTGATTGAGGAATGTATCGACATATTGAATGTGGCGAATACCGACCAACAGGAAGAGTTATGCCGTAACTACTTCCCTGAGTTCCGGCGTAACCATGCTCCGGAAGGGATATCCAGGTTAGGATCCAGTTTATTCTCGGTTAAGGATGTTAGCGCAATCGGGGTAATCATTCCATGTTCTGCTGGTAAAATTGATATTTTGGGGATAGTAGACTTTGGTCCTGTGTAAACATCATGCCTCTATCCATATTCTTAAAACTGAGGATAATCCACCTTTGGGAAACGGATATCGTGATTGATTCATGTCAGGACCGAAAAAGTATAGATTTATGTGGTTTGGAGGTCGGGGTTGGTGGAAGAAGATGAAGATCTTCATCCTTTTTAGAGAGAGAAACTAGAGAGAGGGAGGAGAAAACACAAGGTTTATTGATAAGAACAAAACAATACAACTAGCCAAATGATTCACCTCACCCCTCATGGAGAGTCATGAGGGTATATATAGGCCCTATCTTTGCCACTTAAACGATACTAGTCCCTAAGGGCAAAGTATACTACGCATCTAGTCCAATTCACGTAAATGGCGTTATCTTTATAAAAAGCGAGGCTAACAATCTCCCTCCAAGATAGCGTCACACGTGAATGGTTACAATGAGACCTATAAATACAAAACAAAGTAAATTACAATAGTAATGAACAATGTTGACTTTCTTGAAGCGCAGAGTCTCTGTAGTCTAGATACTGAGGCAAACTTGAAGTTTTCCCTTCCGACGATCTCGGCATTAGATCTTCTTGTAGCTCTGAACTTCAACTGTAAAGGTCTAGTTAGGTTATTACTCCCTCCTAACTAGTGAGCCTTTTTCTTTTTCTTCTCCCTCCTGAACCGACAACACTCTTCCAACACGTCTTTAATCTTCAGACACGCAGCGGAGAAAGTAAACTCTTGAAGCACAAAGGTTGTCATTCTGGGAACATCATAACAACATAACTCACTTAGTATTGCATCCAAGTTGGTAAAAAAACCCCGATGTACACCACACTACTTCTCCTTCTTCAGTCTTAAGCACAAATCCCTTCGTAATCCAATCACGGAAGATGAAATACCAACTTCTCCCTCTTGATGGTTGCGAGCTATCGGAATCATCATAATGTTGCGTACATGCCGGATTACCTTCTTGATGCAATATTAAAACCTTTGATTGAGCAAAATTCCGTGAGAATATGTCGCAAAAATACTCTCAATAATTTTCTCTAACCAACCTTTTATCGAACCTCCTTTGAATTCACCGGCTAATAGTAATGACCACATATGGAGATAACCCGATACGACTAACTTGAAAAGGAAGTAAGCATCCCAGCTTGTGACTTGCTGCTTGTTCTAAATTTTTGAACAATCCACAACTTCGTGTGACACTGAGCACAACAACGTAACTCCTTAAAGTGATGGTTACACACTGTGAGCACTACAACGTAACTCCTTACCAGTTATAACCAGATTTTCAAATTTCATAATGTGCTCCAACAAGTTATCTTGAGACATGCATCCAACCAACCATCGTCTCAAAGATAAAGAAGTCCACCCGTGAAATGTCACTGCAATTCCGCATCAATAATACCGTACAAAAACTCCGTAGTCATTTTTTTCATATCTTTGCTTAAGCCGTGAATTTATGTATCCTCCGTGAAAATTTATATACCAAATACCACTCTTTAAAGTAGAACAAAAAAATTGTATCCAAAACATTGTTGTAGATACACAAAATTTGGATGACAATGTTTTGAAGATGTTCATGCGTTTGAAAAACATCAGCTCAACAACATATAGCACCATCATGTATCCAGTCCATTGCAACCCATATTGTTATGGCCCATACACTAAATTACATTGGAAGCCCAAGTCCAACTGTTGTGATATTGATCCCACGATCCAAAGCAGAATCATATATCCAGTTTATAAGATACTTCCACTTCACCCTAAAACACAATATTACCCTAAACCTACTTGTGATAAAAAAACGCCTACCAACAATCTTTTCTCACCCCAAACTTTTTATCTCACAACAGATCTGAAAAAAAAAGAAACGTATCTTCTTTTCATCTACCTCCCATCAAACCATTAATCTCAATCACCAATCCGAATCGCATCTCACCAGCACATCTCAACCATACCGTTACCTTGGTCTTTTCATTATAATACGAATCAAGAACGCGTCTATTAGGGCTTCAAGATCCTGTTAGGGTCACGGGTAAGGTTATTGTTTCGAGTTGAGATAATGAACGAAACAAGAAGTGATTATAACACCATTGTTATCAATCAATTTCTTTTTATGTTTCGGATATTTCCAAAAGGGTCGATGATGAGATTGATATGTGATTTTTCATTATGAGTCTTGAATGAGAGTCTGGGGAGAGATGAGAGGGTATATTGGTGAGTCTAGGTCTAGGATTAGGTTTCGGACTGATGATGTTGTTAAGACTGAAGTCGAGAGATGTTATTATGGTATTAGGTATACGTTTGTGGTCTTAGTCAATTTTACGCATAACATTTGTCAATCTTACGCGTAACATTTCTTGAACCCTTATGCGTAACCTTACGCGTAAGATCACTTATGCGTAGCCTTACGCGTAAAAGCCTAGGCTTATGCGTAAGAGCATACGCGTAACTCATTCCTTACGCGTAACTTCACAGCTACGCGTAACTTTCACTGTAGATTCTTCTTATGCGTAGAAAAAGAGGGTTTTGACCCTTTGACTTTTTCCGGCGAGATATTCCGACCATGTTTTTCCGACCATCTTCATACAAAAACCCAGAAACAGCATAAAAATGCTTCCTTTTGACTGTTTGACCATGAGAAGATGACGGTTGACCACATATGTTTCACGGATATTTGGTACAAAAAAGGACATAAAGGTAACTGTTTGGACAGAATATACCCAAGACAGATATACAAGAAAGATTGTGACTTTTTGTGATACCAAGGATAAGGATACAAAAAACAATGTGTTAAACTGTTTTACCCACAATATTCGGAAAAAAAAATTTCCGACCCACATAAATACGCACAAAAATAGTAAAACACATGTATAAAACCAACATAAATCAACAAACAACAACCTTGGCTCGTTATACCAATTGTCAGGACCGAAAAAGTATAGATTTATGTGGTTTGGAGGTCGGGGTTGGTGGAAGAAGATGAAGATCTTCATCCTTTTTAGAGAGAGAAACTAGAGAGAGGGAGGAGAAAACACAAGGTTTATTGATAAGAACAAAACAATACAACTAGCCAAATGATTCACCTCACCCCTCATGGAGAGTCATGAGGGTATATATAGGCCCTATCTTTGCCACTTAAATGATACTAGTCCCTAAGGGCAAAGTATACTACGCATCTAGTCCAATTCATGTAAATGACGTTATCTTTATAAAAAGCGAGGCTAACAATTCAGGTACTGAAACTAAGATTACCCCTTTAGGTATTACAGGTGGTATGTGCGTTAAGGTCGATAAATTTACCTCAGCCCCCGAATTTGTGGTAGTCGATAATATGAACAACAAAAAGGAGCATTTGATTCTTGGTAAACCATTCCTTGTGACATTGTCACAATACGGTGGAATCTATGGAGATATTGTGGAGTTTAAATTGGATAAAACCTTGAGCCTTGAGCTAGATAAAATCGTTACAAAGGAACCACCAAAAATAGAATTAGATGACTCCGATAGGTTTCCACCTTCATCTTTTAGCCATTTGCAGGAGTCCAAATCCAGCGACAATGAAGATGATGAGGAAGAGATTCCGTTTTATGTTCCCAGTTACGTTGTAAAAGGAAGAGTTCACTGTTGTGTTCCTTTACCTGAAGGGACCAGAGTAATATTTCCCACATGTTCCCCTTTCCAAAAAGGATGTAATGGAGGAGGGGAGTATCTCATTCGGACGATTAATGAAGCTGCAAAATTTTGGTAGTGTTGGGAAAAAGAAGATGATATCAGAAAAAAGCGGTTACAAGAGCATAATGCTTTTTGCGAATGGTTCTCCGACATTAACTGGACCATTCATTTCTGCGAACCAGTTATGATGAACGATGAATACACCTTGGCATGGCCTACATGTAACCCCAATTGCAAGATTTGCGATGGAGGAAAATACCCTGAACCTAAATGGCTCAAACGCAAAGAATGGGCATGTTTTGACGAAGTTAAGAGGAGAAATGTAGGATACAGGGGAATCTCATTTGAAAATTGGTTACTAGTAAAGTTTGGGTATGTTCAAATTGATGAGGAAGAAAAGGCTAGGTTTCGTTTCGAATGGGCACGAGCTAATTTTCTACAAAAAAGATACTCCATGACTCGTTATGTTTCACCACATGTTTGGGACCAGCTTTATTCAATTAAAGACATGGAAGAAGTTGGGGATGCCCAAAGACCCCCATAGGAGCCCCGCGGCTCTGAGTCTAACTTAAAGACTCGTAAATAAAGAAAAGTGCTCTTTCGTGAGACAGCCCGAATTATCCCTTTCTTATGTTTTTATTTCCTTTCTGTTGGGTTTTGTGTTTTTTAACCAATTTTTGCAGGAGACAAAGAAGTAATTACTGCTGCAGTTGCTGATCTGAACAGAGTTACGGCGTAACTCATCTTGGGGATTACGCCTTAACCAACATTTTAGCAGCAGAATTCTTGACGCATTACCAATTACGACGTAATACCATCTCAGTGGTTACGCCATAACTATTCGCTTCACAACTCATACCAGGTTTTGCCAGTTACGGCGTAACTCTCTCATAGGAGTTACGACGTAACTCTCCTCTGCTTTAATTCTTTCATTTTAAAACACAGTAACCTTGTATTAGTTTTTAAATGAACTTTGTGGGTGTGTTCCCTGTAAACCCTCACGAGACTTCACTCGTCCACTTGGGACACCAAGTGATTTAAAAGGATTGTTGCATTCGCTAAATGCAACCGTGATTCCTACGAAAGTGAGTTAGGTTTGTTTTGTTTATTTTATTTTTTTTCTTTTTAGAATTATGCTTGTCGGTATTGTAATTTCAGGGATTGAAGTTTGTTCATGACGCTTAAACGAAGGCACGATCCTTTCTCGTGGGCCTTCTTCTTTTTGGAGCAAATTTCAGGGAAGTTCTCGCTCTAATTCTACCTCTCTCTTCACCTTTATTTTAATGCCTAGTACAAAAGGGCCTTTGTACAATTTAAGTGGGGGGACGGGAGTAGAATTATCTCTTGAACTTTATTTCGCCCTCATTTTTCTTGTTTATTTTGAAAAATTATGCCATTTTTAAAATTTTGACATGTTTTTCCGAACCTAACTAGATTAGACCTTAGCCGAGCACATACAACCCTTGATATTACATGGTGAGATTAGCCTTATCCGTTTCCAATATTTTACCCCAAATGCACCAAATTATGAGTGTGCCAGTAGCTTGTAAACTTTAGAACTTGGCCTTTGCATCATTTCGAGACCATAGACGAGGTATGTTGAGTTAGCTCGATGTATTTGGACTTTTCAGTTTTAGAAGGCAGTATTATAGGATTATCACCCAAACAGCCTACCATTGTGAGTCTATCGATTAGTCACCTCGACTTTTCGACCCCCATGTGAAACCCTTTTGTTGCACTACCCTTTAGTGCAAAATACCCCTAGATACACCCTTCTGAGCCATTCCTTTCATTTTGTCAACCCAATATATTGTTTCGTTACACCCTTACACCTTAGCCTACCCTGTAGTCTTTATTTGTAATTAGGAAGTCATCATTTGCCTAAGTTCAAGGTTCGAGTGGAAAGGTTTGGAAATCACGCTTTCATCGACAACAATTATGAAGATCATTGAAGACCCCCCCCCCCCGAATTCCCATTGTTCATCTCAAGTGGGGGGATATTATGTTATTATGTTATGTTCAAAAAAAAAAAAAAAAAAAAAAAAAACTGATTCGAAAAAAAAAATAGTTGATTGAGTTATGATATTGTAAAGTGCGATGTTATAAGCACTATAGTATGAGCTTTATTGTTTAGTATCATGGAGGCCACCTCGGTCACATTTGAAGATTGGAGTTGGAGTTATACCAACTGAAGAAGAAAAGGTAGTGTGCCTATCACGACGTCCTCTAATGACACATCTACCTTGCATTTCATGATCCGGTCTCTAGACTTCTAAGCTTGAACTTTGGGCGGACGGTAAGTGGTGATGACTTAGTTATAGATTTAGACTACCTGCTTGTTTTTCATTTTACACCAATTATATATCCCATGTCTTATCCTACCCTTTAGTCATGAAGCGTGTCTAGGTGATGTAGCGAGCAATCTTTAGTGTCTTGGCCATGGATTTGGTCATGTATCATTGATTTTGTCCACTTCGCCGTGACATGTTAGTAATGACGAGTCACCCCTTAACCTTTGTCGTGTCTACCCATATTGCCTTCGAGAATTGTTTATCCCTTAACTCTAGTAGTGGAGATTTGTGTAACTGCCAAGCTTATGATAGAATACATGCTATGACTGTGCGATTGAGTGATCACCCCGAAATTGACACTTAGAATAGTTGAGAGATTTGAGTGTTTGTTCCCATTTTGTGAGGTGTTCGGCTTTGTTTTATTCTAGCATAAGGGATTTGTAAACTCATATTTTCCAGGTTTTGGGAGATATATTTTTAGGAATCTATCTAATAAGGTATACTTGAGGGCAAGTAGAGTTCAAGTGGGGGGATATTTGATAACATCAAATAGTCCTGAATATTAAGTGTCAATTTCCCCCGTTAATGCTCGTTATTTATATCATTTATATGGATTTACGCTTGTTTTCCATTGTTTTCCACTTTCAGGTAAATTACGAGCATTGGAGCTTAAGAGACGCGGAAATGGAAACACTACTAAAGATTTATCACAGTATGCTTATTTTGAAGAAGTTACGGCGTAACTCATCTCTCACATTACGCCGTAACTATTGCGTGACCCAGAAGTCCAACTTATTAAGAGGTTAGGGCGTAACTCTTCCCAAAGGTTACTACTGCATCACTTACGACGTAACCGAGTTTATTGAAGACTACGGTGTAACCACTTATAAGGTTACGCCGTAACTAGCAGATCTAGTGCATTTACGAAGAAATAGAAGGTTACGGCGTAACTCCTCTATTGGTTACGCCGTAACCCAGACCTGGCCTATAAATACCCCACGAATTCCAGCATTTCAAAGCATCCATTCCACACACAACACTCTGAGAACGTGGGAAAAAGCTCAAGGGAGGTCTAGGGAAGCATACGGAGCTGTTTCCAAGGGAGAAGTCACACCATTACGATAAGCTTTAGCGTTTATTATTTATTTTACTTTCAATTCATGTATTTCGTACCTTTGAATATTGAATTGATTTGCATGATTAATATGAGCGGCTAAGCACCCTTTGGTGCTAGCCTAGTTATGATTCCTTAATTGTTTTGTTTGCATTTACCTTTACTTCTTTACAATTATTTCTAAGTGTATGCATGCATAGTTCTTTGGTAGTCACCCTTGGTTCGGTAGTTTTGAATGGCGATAGAGGCCAATTGCCTAGGAGATATGACCAACTGACCCTAGGTGAGTGGACTGAGACGGAAAGGGTAAGATATGACCAACTGACGACCCTTTCTACTTGTGCGATTTGACCAACTGATCACCTATCGTTTGGATGAACTTAAGAATTGGGGGGTGTAGTGTCTAAGTTCCTAACGGCCGGGCACTCACTATTTAGAATCTAGCATGTAGCGGTACTTAATGACTCGGCTTAGGGGACCAGGAACAACAGGACTTATGACGGTGCGCCTGATTTCTCCTGTGGTGGCATCTTTGCTGATAGGTTAGGGCGAATTGACCAAATGCTATCCTCTCGAATTTGACCCCACCTGAAGTAATTGGAAGTAGGTAGACGTAGACATAACTAGCTAGGAGGATTAACTAGGTTAGCACCACTATTCCTCTATTGATTTCCCTTCACACATTTATTTGCTTTTATTCTATTTTCTGCATTAGTAGTTTAATTAATCAAAACCCTATCAAACCATTTATATTCTTTGACAATTAGACTTAGTAATTATCCGACACACATAGCTCTTGGGACGACCTCGGCTTTACCATTTACTACACTACACATGACCGGGTACACTGCCCGTTAGTGCATTAGGGTAGACCATAGGTATAGCGAGACACTATAAATATTAAGACCTGGTCAGTAAAACCTGCATCACTCACCACCTTACTCACCTTATATAGGTAGCCCGTTAGGATCTGAGATACCATTGGAGATTACTTCAGAGCTCGAGGAGTATGGTGAGACGGGTCTGATGTGGGAGAGGATTACATCACAGGGTACTAGGCTTAGTAAGTTGACGGACCGATTGGTTGGAGTATCTAGGGCTAGTATAGAGGATCTGAGAGCTGATATGGGTACTGTAGTCAGGAGGACTAGGGTTTTGGCGTGGGGTATGTCGGAGCTCCAGGAGCAGGTTGGGGACCTGCTGAGAGGGTTCGCGACAGCTCGTGATGCAGATAGAGCGATTTGGCGTAGGATTGGTGAGTTGGAGAGAGAGGTCGTAGATCTTAAGAGTGATCGCGACGCTCAACGTGTTGAGTTAGCATCTTTGAGGAGAGGGGTTGATGATGTTAGGAGATCAGTTAGTGGTATTCGTAGACGTGGCTAGATAGTATTAGACTCATGGTTTTGTACCATCTTGAAACTAAGTAGTACTTGGTTCAAGATGTAGATCTATCCTAGTTATCTTATTAGTATCGTTGTTAGGATCGTTTTTGATTTATTCATATCCTCCCATGTATTTCCACTTTTGAAACCTATGAGTTATGGTTATTGGAACGTGCATCCTTTAGTTATGATTTGGTAGCCGATTGTTTCGCTTTGGTATAGCGTTATCCTTGTTGACCTTGATTATGAATTTGAGCGTTATTTAGTGATCCTTGGAACCCAACTCTATCTTTAGAGCGTGAATTGTGAACTTATGAAACTGTTCTTCTTGCCTTCAGAATGATGGCAACAAGACGAAACCCGCTTAGGAACAACCGAGCAGCTCCTGCTGCTGTTGTTGCCCCTGTTCGTCGAGGTCGTCGTGATAACCCGAACACTCCACCTGTTAAGAACCCGAACACTGATAACCCAGCTATAGAAAACCCGAATGTGAACGACCGTGCTGAGAATGGTCCTGTTCCATAAAACCCTCCACCTGTGAACCCAGCCCAGGTTAACCTGTTAGTAGTGCAGCGTGTTGCTGAACTGCTAGCTGAGACTAATCTCTCTAACACCTATGGTGGAACCCCTATGCTGAATCGAACTCGAGGTTGTACCTACAAAGAGTTCCGATTGTGTGGTCCCATTGAGTTCGGAGGAACTGAGGGAGTAGTTTACCTAACTAGGTGGTTGGAGAAAACTGAATCTGTGTTTGCCGTTAGTAATTGTGAGGAGGATTGTAAGGTTAAGTATGCAACATTTACCTTGAAGGACGAAGCGTTAACCTGGTGGAAAAACTATCACAGATAAGTAGGAATTGATGTAGCTTATAGTATGACTTGGACTCAGTTTAAGACTCTCCTGATCAAGACTTACTGTCCTAGGAATGAAGTTAAGAAGTTAGAGAGTAAGTTCTGGAACCATAAGGTTAAGGGTACTGACATGACGACTTACAATCGTCGTTTCCAAGAGTTATCATTTCTTTGCCCTGATATGGTTCGCACTGAAGAACTTAAGATTGAGAGGTATACGGATGGATTTCCTTTAGCTACTCGAAATGATGTCATCGCTTGCGAAGCCAGTTAATTTGCATGAGGCAATTACTGTGGCTCAGCGTTTGATGGACTCTTATGTATTGGAAGTAGGAGACAAGGGTAAGAATGATAGGAGTGATAAGAGGAAGAGGAATGAAGTTGTTAAAGGGAATGGCAACAAACGGCATGAGACAGCCAAGGTGTTCGCCATAGAAAATGGAGAAAGGAAAGGTTATGAAGGTAGTAGTCCTATGTGTGGTCGTTGTAACCGACACCACATGGACTATGCCCGAATGTGTGTAGAAAGTGCTCTAAGGTAGGACACATGGCCAAAGACTGTAGGTCTCGTCCACTTGCTGTAGCTCAAACTGCACAAGGAGCGGACTGGAAGGCCATTGTTACCTGTTTTGGATGTGGAAAGAAGGGACACGTTAAGAATGAGTGCCGAGAGCCGTGGATGAGAGGAAATCCCGGTAATGTAGGAGGATTTGCTAACCGAGGTATGGGAAGTAATGGCTTAAACCCTGTGAAGCGAGAGGTTGTGGAAAACCAGGGAAACCATGGTGCTAGGAATCAGCAGAGAGACATGGGAACAGCGCGTGTTTACGCTATTGGGAAGGAAGCTGGTGAGGACCCTAACGTAATTACGGGTACGTTCCTTCTCAATAATCGCTATGCTTCCATACTGTTTGATACTGGTGTGGATATGAGTTTCGTATCCACCAATTTTATGCCATTACTAGGAATCTCCCAAACACCTCTAGGGTTTAGTTACGATGTGGAATTAGCTAATGGGAATAGAGATAAGATAGACACCGTAGTCCGAGGTTGTACCTTAAGTTTCCTATACCGCCCGTTTAGTATAGACCTATTGCCGGTTACCTTAGGAAGTTTTGACGTCAATATCGGAATGGATTGGTTGTCGAAGAACGGTGCACACATCATCTGTGATGAGAAGATCGTGCATTTACCGTATGGCGGAAAAGTTCTGAGCATACAAGGAGATCGGAGCGACTGTGGAAATCCTTCCCGATTGAGCATCATCTCTTGTATTAATGCCCAAAAGTACATCGATAGAGGAGGTTGTCTTTTCTTGGCTCGAATTTCTGAAAAGAAAAGTGAGGAGAAGAGTGAAAGACACCTTAATGATGTAACCGTCGTTAGAGAATTTCCGGATGTGTTTCCCGACGATCTGCCAGGGATTCCACATATCCAACAAGTGGAATTCCAAATAGAGTTGATACCCGGTGCTGCACCCGTAGCCCGGGTACCTTATCGACTTGCTCCAAGAGAATTGGAGGAACTGTCTAAACAGTTGGAAGAGTTGTCAGAGAAGGGATTCATTCAACCAAGTTCGTCACCGTGGGGAGCACCAGTGTTGTTTTTGAAGAAGAAGGATGGATCGTTTCGGATGTGTATTGATTATAGGGAATTGAATAAGTTGACAGTGAAGAACCGATATCCGTTACCTAGAATAGATGACCTATTCGACCAACTCTAAGTAGCTAGTGTCTTTTCTAAGATCGAATTACGATCTGGTTATCACCAGCTTAGAGTTTGAGAGGAGGATATCCCTAAGACGGCGTTTAGAACTCGTTATGGACACTATGAATTCCAAGTGATGTCGTTTGGTTTGACCAACGCGCCAGCAGTTTTCATGGATCTCATGAACCGAGTGTGTAAGACATACCTGGATAAGTTTGTGATAGTATTCATAGACAACATCTTGATATACTCTAAGAGTAGTGAGGAGCACGAAGAGCATTTGAGGCTCATTTTAGGATTGTTAAGAGAGGAGAAGCTGTATGCCAAATTCTATAAGTGTGAATTTTGGATTCCGTCCGTGCAATTCTTAGGTCATGTGATAGATAGTCGAGGTGTTCATGTTGACCCAGCTAAGATTAAGGCCATTAAGGAATGGGCTGCTCCTAAGAACCAATCAAAAATCCGACAGTTTCTAGGTTTAGCAGGCTATTATAGGAGATTCATTGAGGGATTTTCCAAGATAGCTAAGTCGCTGACCAAACTAACACAGAAGGATGTTAAGTATGAATGGGGAGAAAAGGAAGAAGAAGCATTCCAACTTCTGAAGGAGAAGTTTTGTAGTGCGCCCATCCTAGCTTTGCCTGAAGGAAGCGAAGACTTTTTCATGTACTGCGACGCTTCACATAAAGGCTTAGGTGCTGTTTTGATGCAACGGGAGAAGGTGATTGCTTATGCATCCCGACAACTTAAGAAGCATGAGAAAAACTACACCACCCATGACCTTGAGTTAGGTGCTGTAGTGTTTGCTCTTAGGATCTGGAGACATTATCTGTATGGAACCAAGTGTGTAGTATTTACCGACCATAAGAGCTTGAAACATATCTTAGATCAGAAGGAACTGAACATGAGACAATGTCGTTGGTTAGAATTGATTAGTGATTATGACTGTGAGATTCGTTATCATCCTGGTAAGGCTAATGTTGTGGCTGATGCACTTAGTCGTAAGGAGGACATTCCACCCCTACTCGTTCGATCCTTAGGAATGACCATTGTTTCGCCCTTACCGTCTCAAATTTTAGCCGCCCAAGCAGAGGCATTGACGAAATAGAACCGTCCTTATGAGAATCTTCATGGAATGGTAGAAAGTGAAAACGGCTTCTTGAAGCGTTCTGACGGAACTTTATGCTTCAGAGACAGAAGCTGAATACCATTTCATGGTGGAATCCGTGAGTTGATTATGCATGAGTCGCATAAATCAAAATACTCTATTCATCCCGGAGCCGATAAGATGTATCAGGACCTTAAGAAACTTTTATTGACGCCTAATATGAAAGCCGATATAGCTCAGTATATCAGTTGGTGCCTGACTTGTTCTAAAGTAAAGGCCGAACATCAGAAACCCTCAGGACTCTTAGTTCAACCCGAACTCCAGGAATGGAAATGGGAGCGAATAACCATGGAGTTTATCACTAAATTACCGAGAACAGTTAGCGGCAATGACGCTATCTGGGTAATCGTTGATCGTTTAACTAAGTCTGCTCACTTTTTAGCCATTAGTGAAACCGATAGTCTCGATAAGCTTGCTCGATTGTATCTTAAGGAGGTAGCATCGCGTCATGGAGTACCGATATCTATCATTTCCGATAGGGATAGCCGTTTTACATCCCACTTTTGGATATCATTACAGACAGCATTAGGTACAAACTTAGATATGAGTACTGCTTACCACCCTCAGACCGATGGTCAGAGCGAGAGAACCATTCAGACTTTAGAGGACATGCTTAGAGCCTGTGTTATTGATTTCGGCAAGGGCTAGGAGAGACATCTCCCTTTGGCCGAATTCTCTTACAACAATAGTTATCATTCTAGCATTAAGGCCGCCCCATTTGAGGCACTGTATGGCCGAAAATGTCGTTCTCCTGTTTGTTGGGCTGAAGTTGGCGAGAGTCAACTTACAGGTCCCGAACTTGTCCTAGAAACCACTGAGAAGATAGTTCAGATTCGTAACCGGTTGCAAACCACTCGTGATAGACAAAAGAGTTATGCCGATAAGAGACATAAACCTTTAGAATTTCAGGTTGGAGATCGTGTTATGTTGAAAGTTTCTCCTTGGAAAGGAGTGATTCGTTTTGGAAAACGTGGAAAACTCAATCCCCGATATATTGGTCCCTTTTCAATCCTGGAAAGAATCAGACCGGTAGCATGCCGCCTGGAGCTACCATCGGAATAGAGCAGTGTACACAATGTCTTCCATGTTAGTAATCTTAAGAAATGTCTTTCGGAGGAAAACATAGTTGTGCCTTTAAGAGATATTCGTATCGATGAGAAATTGAATTTTGTTGAGGAAATGATTGAGATTATGGATCGTGAGATCAAAAGGCTGAAGAATAGCCGAATTCCGATTGTCAAAGTTCGAGAACGTAAGTAAAACCCAATTAACAAATTGACCACTTGAATAAGCTACGAACAGAAAACCACCAAGAAAACAACATGCTTTCCTAATCCGAGAACCAAACAGTTGAGAAACTGCTTTTTAGCTTATACCCAATATCAGATAAGTGTTATCCGATATCTACCCTCTTTTGTCCGAGAAGTAGTACACGACCAGGAAGTAGTACACGACCAGGAACCTTCACTTGTTGTTGTTCGATTACTTAGGAACCAACAATGAAAACCAATCTTGCAAACCTTAAACACTTGAATCAAGTACAAGTATAAGATTTAACAAACAAACTCAAAACCTTAATCGACTAACAAGAAGTCGACTGGGAATATTGAAAGTAGAAATTATGGATCGGTTTTAGGTATTGTTTAGGATAGATTATATGTACAATTGAAGAGGGATGGGTGTGTTTATATAGCCAAGGAAACCGACCCTAAGATGGGTTGATTTCTTGGTCGACAAGCTTGAAACCCAAGCCAAACTTTCCATCCTTTTTTCCTCTTGCCCGATCTTCAGATTACAAGGCCCAATGTGACAACTGGCAATTTAGGGAGTCTATTTTAGGTAACCGCATTACGTTAAACTAAACCGAGCTTTGCCTTTATCACTATTTTTATAAACCATGACTTGATTTTATATCGTCTATTGGTTTTTACGGTTTATTTCACTATTGAATGAGTTATCGTATGATTTTTAACTCTATTTGGTAGGCACTATTCGATTCGGCACTAGAAAAGCCTAAAACGAGAAATATTGTAACTTTTAGACCGTAACTCGAAAATTGACAAATAAATAGTCAAAAATCGTGGCAAAACATAAATAACGATGTTAGAAAGTCGAATGAATGTTGTGGGACACTCGGGGGACAATATGAGCTCGGGAATGGGTAAACGGGATAGTTACGAAAAATTACAACTCCGACCCTCTTCTTTCTCCCCTAGCCGGCGCCCCCCTCCACCCTTTTTATTTATTTTTGAGTCCTTTGTGTCCAAGTATAAAAGGCCCTCCCATTCCCTCATTTGGCTAGTTGTTTCTCTCACTAAAAACACACACAACACACTTTCTCTCTCTACTCTCTCTCTCCCCAAATCAATATAAACCCTAACCCTAAACACCACCCACCGCCACCACCTTTTCTGGCCACCACCGCCACACGACGGCGTGTGACCACCCACCACTGCCACCATATTGAAGATCTTTTCATCCTCTTTCTATCCATATATAACACTCTCACTAAAACCTCCATTAACACCTTCAAATCTAAAGATTAAGATTCGGATTTCGAGGGTTTCAAGTAGGGGTGGCAATCGAGTCGTGTTCGTGTTAACCTATTCGGGTTCGCGTGTTGGCGGGTTAGTATAGCCTTTACCCAAACACGACCCATTTATTAATCGTGTCAAGAAACTCAACCCTAACCCAGACCTGCATAACACGTGTAACCCATTTGTGACCCGTTTAACCCATTTAAGAAAATAGGTCAAGTAGTGAATAAAGTTGGTGGTTTGTCGATTTAACTAGTTTAAACGCAAAAAATGATACAAGGTTCTAAAATATGATAAAAATAACATACAAATAACTATGCGACAATTTTCTGAATTACAAGCGTCAATTTTCATGATATCTAAGGTATAAAATTATAATTCACTGATACTAAGTAAATAACAAAATACATTTAATCCACATCCAACATAAAAACCATGTTATATATTTTATTTTTAAGATCTTATATACTTAAACGGGTTCACGGGTTGACCTGTTTAATACTTACTCAACCCAAACACAACCCATTTATTAAACGGGTTAGACGGGTTGACCCGTTTTTGACCCAAACCTATTTATCCTCAACCCAAACCCGTTTAACTTCGTGTCGGGTTCGTGTCGTTTATCGTGTCGTGTCGAAACTTGCCACCCCTAGTTTCAAGTGGATTTTGCAATTCGTGTTTGGATAAGGTAAAAGAGGCATGAATACACCTTGTTTGAGCCATGT
Organism: Chrysanthemum seticuspe; assembly: GCA_019973895.1. Classification (NCBI taxonomy): domain Eukaryota; kingdom Viridiplantae; phylum Streptophyta; class Magnoliopsida; order Asterales; family Asteraceae; genus Chrysanthemum; species Chrysanthemum seticuspe. Next base: position 15,845,135 of record BPTQ01000002.1, on the reverse strand, counting down.
AAAGCCACGTATGGCTTATTAGGGTTTCGACCCTATGTCGAATTTTAGGGATTTTAGGTGAAACATGGAATTAAGTCTAATTAACATCTAAATAAACATGTAGCTAGTGTTTGGTAAGCATGTGGTGTATCAATTTGATGGGTTTATGCATTTTAGGTCTAGTTTCATATTTTTGGTTAGAATAGATGATTGGTTTTGTGTTTGGTTAATGATTGGAGGTTGATTGATTGTATTTGGATGTTGTGGAATTCATTTGGGAAGTGTTTGGATGGAGTTTGGTGATGGTAAAGGGGCGTACGCACCATGAACCCACGTATGGGTCATGGTTGGTGACGTATGTGACCCACATGGACCAAGGGTCCGGGTCGAGTCGTTTTGGTAGTTTGTTGGTTGATGTTGTTGATGTTTAGATGAGACGCGTGGAGCCGAAAAGCTTCTAGGGCTTGTTTGGTTCACGTGGTTTTAACAGTGACCGTGTCATGACCATTAGGGTCATAACATTGGTTTCGGGTATATTTGGTTGGTTGATTGGTTGGCGAGATTGATTTGAGATTAATTTGAGTTGGTTTGGGATTGAATTGCGCTATTATGACTTTTAAATTTAACTTGATATATATATATATATATTGTCAACTTTGAGCTACGTCGGTGTTACTTTGACTTTTTAGTCAATAGTTGACTCCGACAAAGCCGTAACATGGACTTTAGTATAGTTTGGACTATTGATTGATGGGATAATAAGTGATTCGTGTAAAGTGAGTGGTGAACAAACACAATATCAACGTATATCAAATTAACCGCAAAACCCGACAAATCAACCTTTTAGGAAAAGGGTTAACGTGCCAAATCTTACGGGTGTGATAAAAGTGATACCGGGAAAGTGATTTCCCGGGTCGTGTCCCAACGAGGTGTGAATGGAAGGAATCGTTGAGTTTCGTGATTTGAACTTGAATTGGTTTTAATGATTTGTTGATTTGAATTACGTTTTCTACAAATTAATTAACGGGAAAGTAATTAAGGCAAGGGAACCCTAAATAACTAAAAATAAACTATTACTAAGCCTAAGGAATGATAAAACTAAGCTACACTAAGTCCTAGGGTGCTAAAACGTAAAAACGTAAAAACCGAGAACCACCCGAGCCATAAACGTAAAACTTTTGCAATTTAAAGGCTACGGGTATAAAAACGATTTTCCTACGTCCTAATCGACTAAAAATAATTTTAGAAAAAAGCGGGGAATTTTTTTGACTTTTAAATTAATTACTACGAATTAAAAACTATTCTAATCTAATTAATTAATTAAAAATACTAAACTATTTAGGAAAAATCTGAAAAATTCACTACAAGCTCTTGAGATATTACTGATTCTAACAAAAATTTGAAAACAGTGTGTTGATGTGCAAATAAGCTGCCAAATAAGCAAAAGGGTGCTTAAAACTAAAACAGGCCAACTCCCCTTAACCAATTAAACGTGCAAGTTAAGACTGATAAAAGTCCCAAGGGCAGTTGGCATTAGAGTGATGTTGTGAAGTGTTGGTGCGTGAGTGAGGAGACCGAGGTTCGAATCCTGGCTCCCACTTTTTGAAAACTTATTTTTTTTTTTAAATTTTCTTTTTGCAATTTAAAAACTCAGTTAAAAGAAATACTTTTTGTGAAAACCTTTTTTTTGAAAAGCTAGGAATAAGCAGTTGAGACTGCTTATTTACAGCAGCCCACAACTAGCACCAAACAAACACCCTTTTTGGACTTGAGAGCTCAAAAAGCAACCAACCAAACATCATTTTGAAAATTTTGAACATAAGTAAGCATACACAACATAGAATCAGCAACCAAGTAAACAAGCATAACTGGAATTAGAAAATCCTAACTGAGATAAGCTAAAAGATAAATGGGAAAAGCAGTTGGCATAGAACCTAAACTAGGGAGATCCTAAGTTAACTAAGGAAGGAATGAGCACTAGGTGAGACTTAAATAAGCTAACTATAAACTAAACCTAACTAAGCTACCTAAATGACACTAAAGTACACCTAATAAGCAGCAGATAAGCACTAATAAGCACAAACAAATAACCTGTGTAACTGATGACTGCAGGCTCACAAACAGCCTAAGGGTGGCCTGTTTCAAGCTTCTTTTTCAGCTGATGCTTAAGCTCCAAATGAAGAAAAAGCTACAACACATGGAGTTAGCATAACAAAGATTATAGAAAACTGATTGTGGTGGCAAAAATCAATTTGAGACAGCTTAAAAATTTGCTGAGAACAGGACTGTTAGTCCAATTCCCTTACTGATACAAAAAAAATATAGTGCAGGATCAGGTTTTTCCAAGGATTTTAACTAGGCTAAAAGTGAGTTGATATTTAAATGAAATTGGTACAAGTTAAGTTTGGAATAAGAGTGCTTAAGAAGAACCAAATTTTCCTCTTTTAAACTTCAAATAAGCTGAGAAAAAGTGGCCAAGTACAACAACTTATGCTGCTGTATTATGCAGTTCGAACAAGACAGAAAATGACCCATTTTTTTGTTATCCAAACTTTTGCAAAACTGATAAACCAGATTCTAAACAATTAAACTAGCCTAAACTTGCTGAAGATGGTTTGACTCAATAAGTCAAACGGGTAAACACTACCCCTTTTGACCAGTTTAAACACATAAACAAACACCCCTTTTTGCAAAGACTCAAGCTACCATTTTTCTGTGATTGATCTAAAAATCTTTTAACAACCTTTCAGTAAGCTAAGATAAACATTTAACAAAACATGAAACTGAAAAAGTACTTTCATTGATTAAAAAGAAATTACAACAAAACTGAGATACAAGAAAACTAAAATTTTTTTAAAGAAAAACTAGGGGTGCCTTATACAATGGCTACAAGAGTTCTATTTATACTACTTCTTCATGGGCTCCAATTCTCTTGATGTGTTTCCTGTGTGAGTGCCACCAAGCAAAAACCAAATTTGTGCTTTCTTTCCATCAATCCTGGCCATCCAATAAGTAGGTATAGATGGGAACAAATCCAAGCCATCTATTGGTGCTTTTTGACTTGGATTGCCATGGTGGCAGTGGGAAAAAGAGTGGGAAAGCAGTGAGTGGGTTTGGGATTTGGGGGTGACTGGGTGAAAGGGGTGAAGGTGGTTTTGGGGTATGGTGAAGCTGGGTAAAAGGGTGTAATGGAGGTGGAGTGTCTAAGAAGCAGGGAAAGGAGCAGCTAGGGTTCATGGTAGAGGGAAAAAGAGAGGGAAAAGTATTTGGGGAAGAAAAGGGTTGGGTCGGGTTGGCTGGGTAATTGAAAAGGGTTGGGATGATTATTTTTGGGTCGTGGGTTAGGAGGTTTAGATTTAGGATTAAACTTGAGTCCATTTAGACACTCTAGGGACCAAATAGGAAATTTCTGAAAAATGATGCAAGGGCTAGACTTGTAAATCTCAAATAATGTAAGGGCCATTTTTGCCATTTTCTAAAACTTAAAGGACTAAACATGACAATTCTCAAAACTTTTTACCCAAGGATCATTTTGGATAACTTTTGATTTTGAAAGGACTTGGGTTGACTTTTATTTCAAAACAAATGCTCAGGGACTGATTTGGTCAAGATTTGAAAGTTGAGGGACTGAAACTGCCAATTATGCAAACTTAGCTCGTTTTTCATCTGATTTTAAACATTTTGCATCTGAAACATATAAAATACATTTTTAGGATATTTTCAGTATTTTGATGCATTTCTGAGTGTTTTTAAATGTTTTGCAGTTCAGATTTGACAAAAAATGATGAGTATTTACACACTCATCAATCCCCCACACTAAACTATTGCTAGTCCCTAGCAATCTTATGAGAAAACTTAATGGATTTGGATCTCTTTACCAAAAGCCATTACTTCTGGAGTAGCCAAATGTTTTAGTTCAAGTAAGAACCTTGGTACAATGATAACCAAATGATTTTGAGCAAATCACCAGCTTTCAACGGTTTTGATTTGTCTTTACCAGAAGCCGTTTGCTTCTGGACTAGACAACTCTTAGATAAAATATCTTTGGTGAGTCGATTACCAATTATGGTTTTCCAACTGCCTTTACCACAAGCCATAAACTTGCGGGCTAGCCAACTCTTCACTAATTAAAGATATGGTGAGCTGAACACCATACAATTTTGGGCAAATTGCAAGCCGTCAACGGATTTGAGATATCTTTACCAAGAGCCGTTTGCTCCTGGATTAGCCAATCCTTTTGTTTATTAGACATGGCGGACTGATAACCGTAAGCTGAGTAAGTGCAAAACACTTACTCCAAAAAAAAATTTTGGCCAAAAATGGGGGAATATGGTGGTATAATTACATGATAAAATTCGTGAGAATTCCCCCCCACACTAGAAATGAATATTGCCCTCAATATTCAAAGTACCGGCTGTTATGCCGAAACTGAGAACGTAAAAGGGAAATACTACGGCCATTATTTGAATTTTTTTTTTTTTTTTTTTTTTTTTTTTTTTTTTTTTTTTTTTTTTTTAGAAAACTTATGTACAACAGCGGGGGGCAACTCCCCCACACTAGGGTGGTAGAAAGTAGAAAGAAGTCAGAAATACGGGTGAAAACCCATATAGTGTGCTACTGTTTTTGATTCCCGAGTCGCTAGCTTGACTCGACCCCGTATTCATTTGTTCTTGGGGAAGCAACGTGGAAAACCAATCTCGATCGGACTTTCGTTCACAGTGTTAGTAAACATATGAACATCAGAAAGTTCCACACCGACGAGATACAACCGCGGTATTGTTAATAGTAGAAACTATAAAGGATGATACCGGGGTCAAAGATGGTGTCCTCATTCCCGAAAGAGAAAAGGGAAAGAGCAACCACACCATCTGTGAAGAATGGAATAAAGATGTGCATGAGAATGCAAGTCCATTCCTCATCAGTAAAAAGCAAATCACCATTTTTGACATTTTTAAGCTTAGTCTTGAAGTTTGTGTGGTGATTGTCAACAGAATTTCCGGTAGGGAGGGTTGGAAACGGTTCTTCAATCAACAGATTTTCCAGAAAAAGGATGTCCCCCTCCGAATCACAGTAAGTATTATCAATTCCTGTTGGAATCGACTCATCACTAAGAAAGGCATCGACTTCATTCCAAAAGTTGTCATCTTCCTCATCCGGAGTGAGAGAAGGGATGGAAGAGTCAGAAATAATAAGACTAGGAGATGATGGATCATTTTTGAGCAATTCTTCAATGGGAAGAATGTCTCCCATTGGATCACAAACATCATCATCCAATCCAGATGAAACTGAAGAGAGTTTGGTTTCATTCACAGAGTTAACAAACTCAATACGATAAACTGATTCCGGAGGTGGGACAAGTGGTGTGCTCTTAGAGCTAGCAATTTCCACCACTTTCGATAAAGTCTCCGATTCTAGATCATCATCATCAAGAACACTCTTGACTTCCTTGGTACAACTTTCAAACCATTTGTTTGAACCAGGGTTGATTTTCAAAGCTTTTAGCTCAGCATGTTTTTGGTTACTCCTCTTAACCGTGAAATTTGAGAGTGTTGCATTGATTCTTTCAGATTTTTAATCAATTGTGGCAACACTATGTTTGTATAGAGGTTTGGAGTTCTGGTTGATATTAAACGTGAGTTCTTCGTTGTCAACCCGTATGGTCAACTCTTCAGCAAATACATCAATTAGAGCACGACTCGTTCTCAAGAAAGCTTTCCCTAAGATGAGGGGAACTCTAGGATCTGCATCAAAGTCTACTACAACAAAGTCAGTAGGAAAGTGAAACTTTCCTACTTTCACCACGACATCCTTGGCTATCCCAAGTGGACGAGTTTTAGTACGGTCCGCTAGCTCGAGTGTCATACAAGTGGATGTAAGTTTAGGAAGAGACAGTTTCTTCCATACTAAGAGTGGCATGAGGTTAATGCTTGCGCCAAGATCGGCCAAGGCGGAGCATTGAACCATCCCCAAGAAATCACACGGGATTAAAAACCTGCCGGGGTCTTCAAGCTTTTTGGGAAGCTTCTTGAGAAGGACCGCTGAGCATTGCTCATTGAGAGGGGTTTTAGCCATCTCAGATAACTTATCTTTGTTGCTCAGTAAGCCTTTAAGCGTGGATGCAAATTTGGGCATTAGAACGAGAGCATCAACGAAGCTTATATCAAAGTGCAGTTCATTGAAAATTTGGAAAATTTTTTCCATTTGCTCTTTGGTTTTGTCTTTGAGCTTCTCATCATGCAATCTTGATGGGTAAGGAAGCTGACTAGACTTTTGAGCCGGGACGGAAGTCATTTCTGGCTCAGAATTTGTCTTTGGAACTTCGGGTTCTAGATTTAAACTTGGACTATCGAAGGTGGGACGTGTGCGGTACTTCGTGGGCTTAAGAAATGCACCTTGTCCGTTGTATCCTTGGTAACTTGACTCATTGCTCCTAGTGGAGGAGGCATTGGAGTCGAAGGTCCATTGTGCGTCTTACCACTACGAGTGGTGACGGCTTTCAACTCGGCATTTGGATTTGGAACTGTATTGCTTGGGAGTCCTCCAGAAGATGACGAAGCTTTGTTCATATTCATGTTCATGAAACTGCTCATCATATTCTTCAACTCATTTGTCTGCCGAGACATTGTGGTATCAATTTCCTTTTTTAGCTCAACTCTCATGTTATTGATCTGAGTTTGCATTGAACGTATGCTTGACTCAGTAATTTTCATGAAGTCATTTGGTAGGGGAGCTTGAGAAGGTTGTTGATAACTTTGCTGATTTGGAGCTTGATATGGTTGGTTGAAATTGTTTCGGTTCTGATTGAAATTTTGAGAGTTATTGAAGTTTTGTCCTTGATTTGGAACAAAACGATTCTGATTGCCATGGTTTTGCACAGGAGGAAAACCAGGTGGTGTCATACCGCTAGGTGCACGGTATTGAGGATCAGCTTGTGGTCGGTATTGATTGTGGTTTACAGAAGCTACGGGAGCTTGGTAAAAAGAAGCATCGGTTGCTTGACAATCATAATACGCGTGTGGACCACTACAAGTTTCACACACCTTGTTCACAGCTTTGATTGGTTCCGGCTTATGAATTTCGCTTTTGATTTCCTTTACCTCTTTCATCATACAACGGATGACGTCCGTTAGAGCGGCTAACGGAGCGGCTAACTCGGAAGAGTTACCGGATGAAGAAGCAGGAGTGTTCGGAATATTGACTTTGTTGCGAGAAATAGGAACTTTTGATTTTATTTCGCAAATCTCAATCACATCTTTAGGCTTACGATTCAAGATATTGCCACCGGCGGCTGCGTTCAAAGAATCTTGATCGTTACCGTTCAACCCATTATAAAAGATATTAACTTGTTGAAGCTTCGTGAATTCATGATGGGGGCATTTCCTGAGGAGATCTTTGAATCTCTCCCATGCCTCTCCAAAGTTTTCATCGAAATTTTGACGAAATCCAAAAATTTCATTTTTAAGATTAGTTGTCTTTGATGGAGGAAAGAAATAATTGACAAACTTTTGAACAAGATCCTCCCAAGTTTCGATGGTTCGAGGGGGTTCTTTTTCCAGCCAAATCCGGGCTGCCCCCTCAAGTGAGAACGGAAATAGCATCAGTTTGATCACTTTTTGTGGCACATCCTTGTAATTGATAGTTGAGGTCAACTTGTTAAACCAACGGATGTGTGCATACGGGTCTTCTCGATCAAACCCGTGGAATTGATTCGTAGACACAAGTTGGATCAAATGCGTCTTCAATTCAAAGTGATCAAAATTGATTGGTGGTAAAACGATGGCATCTCCATAACCCTCGGTGGGTGCCTGGAGCATTTCCGCCATAGTTCGTTCGTCTGCCATATTGTTGTTTGGAATAGTACGAATCTCGGGTTCGACTATTCGGGCAGCACGTCTATGAGAACGTCTTCTAGGAATTTCGACTAGATCACGAAAAGGGCTCAATGATCTAGAAGAACGAGTGCGCATGCACTAGACGTAACTCGAGGAAACAAGAGAATTATGAAAATGGGGAAAGAAGAATCTTTTTGGGTTTTATTGTTTTTTTTTTGAAAAGTAAAAGATAATAACAAATCCAATTAAAACAATATCGAGGCAAAACGACAGTGAACTTAAACCAATAATCCCACGTGAAATGATCACTTCTATAAGTAAAACGCACAAAGGAGCGGAGAGACTTATTAGGTCAGCACGAAGCTTATTAAAAACCCGTCTCTTTTCAGCCGCAATTTAATGTCAGGCCGTCCTTATACCCCTCACACAGTTTGTTAAACCGATAAAAGTAAACCAAATCACGAGCGACACAAAGGCAAGTTTTAAATCTTTTGTTCGGGAACTTATAATGATAACACCTCAGTTGAGAATGTTATATTGATTGTGTCTTCTATATTATTTAAAACAACAAGGAAAATCTTTTTGTATTTTTAATCTTTTACATATATATACAAAGAAAAGAAAAATATTTTTGTATTTTTGTATTTTTGAAAACAATAACTTCACGAGGAAGGTTCTTCAAGTCACTAATCGCAAAAACTTCACGATATTGTCGCAACACACCTCCCCGGCAGCGGCGCCAAAATTTGATTCGTGTAAAGTGAGTGGTGAACAAACACAATATCAACGTATATCAAATTAACCGCAAAACCCGACAAATCAACCTTTTAGGAAAAGGGTTAACGTGCCAAATCTTACGGGTGTGATAAAAGTGATACCGGGAAAGTGATTTCCCGGGTCGTGTCCCAACGAGGTGTGAATGGAAGGAATCGTTGAGTTTCGTGATTTGAACTTGAATTGGTTTTAATGATTTGTTGATTTGAATTACGTTTTCTACAAATTAATTAACGGGAAAGTAATTAAGGCAAGGGAACCCTAAATAACTAAAAATAAACTATTACTAAGCCTAAGAAATGATAAAACTAAGCTACACTAAGTCCTAGGGTGCTAAAACGTAAAAACGTAAAAACCGAGAACCACCCGAGCCATAAACGTAAAAATTTTGCAATTTAAAGGCTACGGGTATAAAAACAATTTTCCTACGTCCTAATCGACTAAAAATAATTTTAGAAAAAAGCGGGGAATTTTTTTGACTTTTAAATTAATTACTACGAATTAAAAACTATTTTAATCTAATTAATTAATTAAAAATACTAAACTATTTAGGAAAAATCTGAAAAATTCACTACAAGCTCTTGAGATATTACTGATTCTAACAAAAATTTGAAAACAGTGTGTTGATGTGCAAATAAGCTGCCAAATAAGCAAAAGGGTGCTTAAAACTAAAACAGGCCAATTCCCTTACTGATACAAAAAAAATATAGTGCAGGAACAGGTTTTTCCAAGGATTTTAACTAGGCTAAAAGTGAGTTGATATTTAAATGAAATTGGTACAAGTTAAGTTTGGAATAAGAGTGCTTAAGAAGAACCAAATTTTCCTCTTTTAAACTTCAAATAAGCTGAGAAAAAGTGGCCAAGTACAGCAACTTATGCTGCTGTATTATGCAGTTCGAACAAGACAGAAAATGACCCATTTTTTTGTTATCCAAACTTTTGCAAAAATGATAAACCAGATTCTAAACAATTAAACTAGCCTAAACTTGCTGAAGATGGTTTGACTCAATAAGTCAAACGGGTAAACACTACCCCTTTTGACCAGTTTAAACACATAAACAAACACCCCTTTTTGCAAAGACTCAAGCTACCATTTTTCTGTGATTGATCTAAAAATCTTTTAACAACCTTTCAGTAAGCTAAGATAAACGTTTAACAAAACATGAAACTGAAAAAAGTACTTTCATTGATTAAAAATAAATTACAATAAAACTGAGATACAAGAAAACTAAAATTTTTTTAAAGAAAAACTAGGGGTGCCTTATACAATGGCTACAAGAGTTCTATTTATACTACTTCTTCATGGGCTCCAATTCTCTTGATGTGTTTCCTGTGTGAGTGCCACCAAGCAAAAACCAAATTTGTGCTTTCTTTCCATTAATCCTGGCCATCCAATAAGTAGGTATAGATGGGAACAAATCCGAGCCATCTATTGGTGCTTTTTGACTTGGATTGCCATGGTGGCAGTGGGAAAAAGAGTGGGAAAGCAGTGAGTGGGTTTGGGATTTGGGGGTGACTCGGTGAAAGGGGTGAAGGTGGTTTTGGGGTATGGTGAAGCTGGGTAAAAGGGTGTAATGGAGGTGGAGTGTCTGGGAAGCAGGGAAAGGAGCAGCTAGGGTTCATAGGGAGAGGGAAAAAGAGAGGGAAAAGTATTTGGGGAAGAAAACGGTTGGGTCGGGTTGGCTGGGTAATTGAAAAGGGTTGGGATGATTATTTTTGGGTCGTGGGTTAAGAGGTTTAGATTTAAGATTAAACTTGAGTCCATTTAGACACTCTAGGGACCAAATATGAAATTTCTGAAAAATGATGCAAGGGCTAGACTTGTAAATCTCAAATAATGTAAGGACCATTTTTGCCATTTTCTGAAACTTGAAGGACTAAACATGACAATTCTCAAAACTTTTTACCCAAGGATCATTTTGGATAACTTTTGATTTTAAAAGGACTTGGGTTGACTTTTATTTCAAAACAAATGCTCAGGGACTGATTTTGTCAAGATTTGAAAGTTGAGGGACTGAAACTGCCAATTATGCAAACTTAGCTCGTTTTTCATCTGATTTTAAACATTTTGCATCTGAAACATATAAAATACATTTTTGGGATATTTTCAGTATTTTGATGCATTTCTGAGTGTTTTTAAATGTTTTGCAGTTCAGATTTGACCAAAAATGATGAGTATTTACACACTCATCAATAAACGACACGAGTAAATAAATGAGGTTATCGAGTTGACGAATTCGATAAGGTCTACTATTTATTCTGAAACTTATTGGAGTATGGAGCTTATCGTTTAGAGGTCTCATTGTGTTGCATTGAGATTATATATTGGTTGTTTGAGTGCATTCATAGCATCATATTGAGTCGATACACCCACATGAGGATACCAAACACTAGGATTAAATGGTGAAACGAGACATTTTTGGAAATAACGAAATGGAATACATTGGGGTAGATAACGTTGATTTCGAGAGATATATATATATTAAATTTGGTCTACATTAATAGGTTGTGCCGTGTCGATAGTTGTTGTGCCATGATTACCGTTATCTTCTGCTAGTGTTTATTTGTACGTTGATTGCTTGAGGTGAGTTTTATAGCTCCACTTTTATCTACGTTTTAAACTATATTGGGGTGAGAATCATGCTACTGTTTTTTTGGACCGCTAAAACTATTTGGATTTGCTTATATGCTTGACTGTTTAGATAGATGTGCGGTAGTTGTTGCCTTAGTCTAGGTTTAACCGTGCCTAGCTAAGAATAGACTTCTACATCAACCTAGTCCGGGGTTGGCAATTGTTCTAGATTTTGCCACGACAGTGCTGGACTAGAGTCGCGGGGCCCGAGTAATCCCTGGATGCGGGATATGATTATGGTTGGTGATCCGGGTAGGATCGGTGTGCAAACGGTATTTATCTATCTTAGGTCTTGCATAGCAAATCAACTCCTACTGGTCCACTATGATTTTGTTGAACTTAAACCTACGAACTCACCAGCGTAACCTGGCCTTTTAGCATGATTTCTCAGGTATTTGAAAGATGTTTGGAATACGTGATCGGTGGAAGCTTGGCAAGAAGGCGGGGTTCAAGGATCATTTCTGACTCTGATCAACTTTGGGGACCTATTTTATTAAATCATGTGTTGGGCCTAATATTTACACTTTTGGATTAAATGTTTTGAATAACTAGATTTGGGATTGGTTTTGAAAGTTAAATGACTATCTTTTTGCTATACTTGTGTGCCATACCAATCCAATAGTAACGCCCCAAAAACTTGATTTAGTCTTTCGCTGTACCGAGATTTGGGGGTGTTACACCCAAGGCATCTATTATTCAACCCAACTTGGAACTCATAACAAGCCCATCGGTCAAAACAGTGATCGGGTCAATATTGCATGCATATCGGGTATGTAATTAAAGTATAAAAAATGTTCTACACGTATACTCATGTTTATCGTGTGTACGTGCCCCCATTGGCTCACACACTCTTAGTCGTTTTGTCGTTTTTTCAACTTCCACAAACCAACATCTCCCACTTGGGAGTTGGTGTGTCGAATGGCACACAAAACTAACGACGGAGACGCCTGGCAAACGCTCTCACTCGCTTTTTAACTAAAAGTGTCTTAAGAGAATAGTTTCGTAAAAGTTTCTCAGTAGCATGGTCATTCAATGTCTTGCTTTAATCATCCTTTGTTATAGATACCGTCAAACCATGGATAATGGATCTTTAATCATTCCATATAGTTTAACCATTTAGAATCTCGTTATAGATTTTAATTCAGATATACCAAATGTAATCAAGTATCATCTTGCATTACCCCTTGGGTCTGGCCAGACAGTTATCTGATTAAATCTGGAGAGGCGCCATGGTATCTTTCTGCACATATCAAGTGAAGTAACAAATCCTTTATTGAATACAAGTGTTATGGATGCTGCTTCACATCACTCCGAAATATAGCATTTATAATTACCTTATTCAGATAGCGTTTTGCGTATACTTACAAAACATGATATCCATACATAACAGAACTTACTTGCATCTCAAGTCTAAGGATGAAGATAACAAACCATTTTCAATATTTTACTTATGACAAGGATCCAAAAGTAAATGTTTGAAATTTGGGGAATCCAATATGCATCTCTAGTGAATACATATGAGTTTGGCGGGAACAATCTGAATTCTCGTTAGAATTATAACCAACACTCACATTTGCCTTATCATAACAATATTCCCATATTGTTAACCGACAATGGACATATTTAGAATGATAAATCATTTCATGGATTAAACATGCAAATATGGAATAACAGATTATATGAATATAATAACAAATACCTCGTATCTTTATTAATCAGAAAATAATAACTGTCTTACAATTCTAAATTATCCAAATACTAATTAACACACAGTTTACGTGAGACTACTAGCAAGTTCCAAACCTATATCTCTAGTCAATTTAGAATGCTAAGGGAACTTCAAAGCTTTCGTAAATGGATCATCTAGATTGTCATCTGTGTGAACTTTTAATATCTTCACATCGCCCATTTCAATGGTCTCTCGAAGATAATGAACTTTAGCTCGATAATGTCTAGCACCTTTAGTGATTCCGATTTCATTAGCTATAGTAATGGCTCCAATATTGTCACAATACATACTTATGGGTTCTTCAATTGTGGGAACAATTTTCAACCCAGAAATGAATTTACGAATCCATGCAGCCTCTTTTGATGCATCACAAGCAGCAATATACTCAGCTTCAGTAGATGAAGTAGCAAAGATACTTTGCTTTGTGCTTTTCCAATCAACAACACATCCATTAAGAATAAATACATATCCAGTATGAGATTTTAAGTCGTCAGCATCTGTCATATATCCAGCATCAGTGTAGCAAGAAACTCTGAGCTCTTGTTCATCCTTTCCTCCATAGATCAGAAACATATCCTTAGTATTGCGTAAATACTTAAGAATATTTTTCACAGGAATCCAGTGAAGTTCACCTGGATTCTTTTGAAATTGGCTTGTCACATTCTGTGCGAACGCTGAGCTCTTGTTCATCCTTTCCTCCATAGATCAGAAACATATCCTTAGTATTGCGTAAATACTTAAGAATATTTTTCACAGCAGTCCAGTGAAGTTCACCTGGATTCTATTGAAATCGGCTTGTCACATTCTGTGCGAACGCAACATCAAGACGAGTACATCTCACAGCATATATAATAGAACCTATAGCAGAAGCGTAAGGAACTCTTTGCATGCGCTCTTTCTGAGCAAGTGTTTCAGCACCTTGTGACTTACTCAATTTTGGCTCTTCTTGCATTGGGATCGCTCCACGTTTGGAGTTCTCCATACAAAATCTCTTCAATATTTTCTCAATGTAAGCACTTTGACTCAAACCAATTAATCGTCTAGATCTGTCTCGATAGATCTTGTTTCCAAGAATATATGCAGCTTCAGCTAAATCTTTCATAGCGAAACATCTTCCAAGATAGGATTTTACATCTTGTAACATTGGAATATTGTTTCCCATAAGCAATATGTCATCAACATATAGAATTAGGAAAGTGACATAACTCCCACTAGCTTTCTGATATACACATGGCTCATCTTGATTTTGAGAAAATCCAAATTTCTTGATCTCATTGTCAAAACGTTTATTCTATTACCTCGATGCTTGCTTAAGTCCATAAATGGAACGCTTGAGCTTGCATACACGGTTAGGATATTTTGGATCAACAAAACCCTCATGTTGCTCCATACAGACCTCTTCGTAAAGATGTCCATTGAGGAAGGCTGTTTTGACGTCCATTTGTCGTATCTCAAAGTCATAGTATGCAGTTATGGCTATGAGAATCCTTATAGCTCTAATGTGTGCTACAGGAGAAAAGGTTTCTTCATAATCAATCCCGTAGTGAAGCCCTTTGCTACGAGACGAGCTTTAAAGGTGTATACCTTACCATCCATGTCAGTCTTCTTCTTGAAGAGCCATGATAACGCTCAGATTGTACATGTTTCTAGTAGCGTAATGTGTGCTTTTGTATATGTTATTTGGTTATATTTGCATGATTTCAATGCTTAATCGCATCAAAAGATGTTTGTCTAGTGTTTATAACCAAGTGCAGGGAAACGGAAGGAAAAGTAAAGTAATGTTCAACATATAGAAGATTCTCGTTTCAGTGAAGCATGTCAAGCACAAATCAGTATCTCAAGTACCTTTGAAGACCATAGTGATTGAAGAACCAAGTTCTGCAAGACAAAAGAAGTAAAAGATCAATTTTCTGTAGTTCAAAAAATCTAACCAGATCGGTTGGAAACTGACCAAAAAGTGCCAAAGACGACGTCCCAACCGTTAGGTCGCCTCCCGCAACCGGAAACGGTTGGTTCCTTGTAGAAGACCAACCGGATCGGTTCGTCATGTAAATGATCCGGTTGGAAGACTTGTATCTGCCAAATCTTCATCACTAAGTTTCCCCTTTGCATCCAAACGATTCTAGGTCCTTCTCTTGGTGTATTCTAGTCTCTTCCTAACTCCTTGGAGGCCAAGTTCAGCAATTAATACCCTAGGCCTTGGAACTAGTATAAATAGAGGCCTTTTGTGAGCATATGAGACACACACTTCAATACAAATCTCTTTACTCATCAAACAAAGCTCTTAAGCTCTCAAATTCATCCTTAGAAGTCCAGGAAAGTTTGGAGTTCCAGAAGTTCCACATTTGGAGGCAAAATCACCAAGAAGTCTACCCCAATACTTTGGGAATCATTACTTCACCATTTGTAATCTTATTCCAAGCATTGTAAGACTTTTAATCATGTTTTCTAATGTTCAAAGTTCTGAGTTTATGTTCATGTTTGCTATGAGTGGCTAGTTTCTTTATACACTTGGTTAAATGATGTTGATTATCATATGATTAGTTAGTGATTGTGTTAACATGTTTTAATTCAATTTCAAGTTGATTCTAAGATTCAATTATGCTAAAGTTTCATAGTGACATTGGTTAATCAAGTTTGACTAGTTGATAGTAATCGTAGAGGTCGAAAGAACTTATTGGTATTCAACTAGTTATAATCATTTTGTCTATGGATGATTTTTTTTACCCATTATTCTTGATTAAACAAAGGAACTAAGGTGTGGTTGTAATAAAAAAACTTTTTGATTATCAAATTGGATTGATTGGAAACATCTAAAAGGTCGTAAGATTAGTTGTTGAGAATCAATTGTAGCGTTTTTTCTATAATCGGTTAGCTTTTGTATTGACCATTTCTTAAGTAATTTGATGAACAAGTGGATGTTTTTGTGTTTAAGTTTATGAAAGTGAAATTATGAAACTTGAATTGATCTTGAATTGATTGGTTAAACGTAACGCTTGTTTTTATGAACTAAAATCTTGACGAAGGTTTAACTTGTAAGAACAATAGATTAGTACACCAACTAATTATCATAACCAACATGTTAAGAAGAGGTTAACACAATCATACTAATCAGGGATAAGAAACTAGTTTAAGCAAGTGTAGTTTTAATCTTATTGAATTCCCTTAATCATTTTTCGTGTTACTTGTTGCTTATGTGGTATTTTGGGACGTGAAAACCATTTACCACTTTCGTGTTACTTGTTATTACATAGATTCTTCACAATTGAAAACACCCAAATCCTAGTGAACGACCTCGGCTTACCAACAAACTAACTACATACGAAAGGATCATACTTGCCCATGTGTTCTTAGCTTAATTCGGTAATCCTTGTTATAAATTTAAAAATAGTAGTCGCGAGACACATCAAGCCACTTGCTGCCAACTGTCTTGCAGTTAGGAGGAAGCTCAACTAAGACCCAAACATCATTGTCTTTCATGGATTACATTTACACATTCATTGCATCAAGCCATTTCTTGGATTCAGGATCCAGCAATGCAGCTTTATAGTTATTGGGTTCACCAAGATCCCCTAAATCATGTTCCTCAGCGCAATGTATAAACACATACGGTCAGGAGCACGACGTGTCCTATTGGACTTTTGAATAGGAACAATATTACTTTGAGGTTCTTCAATTTCTTGATCCTCCTCATCGTGATGAATGCTAGTGTCTAAAGAAGGATTTGTATCTTCTTCTTGAATTAATTCAAGATCATCTAAACTCCCACTTGATTTAAGATCCATAAGATCATTCTCAAAGAACTCAGCATTCCGAGCAACAATAACTTTTTTCTCAGATGGAAGATAGAAAGAATATCCCATAGTTTCCTTAGGGTATCCTACAAAGATACATTTAACAGCTCTAGGTTCAAGTTTGTCATGTTTGGTAAGTGTATCACGCTTAGCAAGTGCCTTACAACCCCAGACTTTTAAGTAAGACAGCTTAGGGGCTTGCCCATGCCATACTTCTTATGGTGTCTTTTCAACCTTCTTAGTTGGAACCATATTGAGAATGCGTGCAACAAACTCAAGGGCATAATCCCAAAAGGACTTTGGAAGAGTAGTTTGTTTCATCATAGAACGCACCATGTCAAGCAGGGTTCGATTTCTCCTCTCAGATACACCATTGTGTTGTGTAGTATAAGGAGGAGTTCGATGGGCAATAATCCCATGCTCCTTAAGATGATCCAAAAACTCTTGACTCATATATTCACCTCCACGATCAGAAGGTAGTGATTTTATGGTCTTCTCGAGTTGATTTTCTACTTCCTTTTGAAATACCTTAAATGTTTCAAACACTTCATGTTTATGTTTCAGCAAGTAAACATAACCATACCGACTGTAGTCGTCAGTGAAAGTCACGAAGTAATTTGCTCCTTGTCTTGATGTGATTCTAAATGGGCCACATACATCTGAATGTATAAGTCCAAGTAAATATTTAGCCCTTTCCACTTGATGAGAATAAGGTTTTCTAGCCATCTTACCAGACATACAAGCAACGCACTTTTCAAGAGACTTAATGTCAGATGAGTTGAAAAGTCCATCGTATTGCAACTTCTCCATGCGTTTCTTGCTAATGTGTCCAAGACAACCATGCCACAAGAGAGCAGAGTCCAAGTTTGACTTGGCTCTTTTATTGCTTACAGCAAACATAGAACTTTCATTTGTATTCGAACAATATATTTCAATTTAATAAATTCCATTACGAGGAATAGCAGTAAAATAAACAACGTTATTCTTAGTAACTGAAATATAATTATTCGATTCAAAACGGTTAATAAAACCATCGTCATACAAACGAGAAACTGAAATAATCCCCCTAGTAATAGAGGGAGCATAATGACAATCATTTAAAACAATAATTAATCTGCTAGGGAGAGATAAATGATAAATTCCAATAGCTTCAACTTCTGCCCGTTGACCATTGCCCACGTACAGACTTAAAGCTCCTGGCTTCAGCTTCCTATTGCCCCTTAGACCCTGAGTATTATTACAGACGTGGGTACCACAACTAGTGTCATATACTAAGGATGGTTTAGGGAAAGAGTAGAGTTCTATAGTGAAAATACCTGAAGAACTAGCTGCAAGAGACTGTTTCTTCTTTTTCATTAACTCGGTGAGATACTGGGGACAATTCCTTCTCCAATGTCCTGTCTCACCATACTGGTGATAGGTAGCGTCCTTCGCTGGATTATACTTCTTGGGTGGTGGAGGAATCTTGGATTTGGATTTAGAAGAAGAAGCATTGTATGGCTTATACTCAGTAGCATAACCAAATTTGTTGTTTCCATTTCCATGATTCCCCTTAGCAGCCTTAAACAATTTATTCTTTTTGTGGTTTTTCTGGACCTTACCACCACCCCCACGTACATAATGTAGTGCAGGTGAAACATCTTTCTTTGGCAACGTCTACTCATGTTGTTTAAGCAAAGCATGTAGTTTATTCACAGTCTTCCCCATGCTATGCATATTAAAGTTCTGCACAAACGTAATGTACTTTTTAGAAAGACCGATGAGGATCAAACTAACTCCATAGTTCAGAGTAACTGGGTGACCAAGACGTTCCAAATTTTCAATGTAGCTCTTCATCTTGAGAACATATGAGCTAACCAATTGACCCTCTTCCTGCTTGCCAGCGTGGAATTCACGTGCAGTTTGTAGAAGCTCTTGTTCTGTTTGTTGAGAGAACAGAGACTTCAACTCCTGAAGCATGTCATAAGCACCAAGATGAGTTAGATTTCATTGGATCTCTAACTCCATGGTCATGAGCATGAAGGCAACTATGTCCTTTGAACCTTTGACCCAAGCAGTATGAGTTGCAAGAGCCTCAGGTGGAAAGGGTGGCCAGGAGTAGCAACATGTGCTGCAGGTATATGATGCTCCAGATAAGTTTCCTTATCTTCAGCTGATAGTATAATGCGAAGCTGGCGATACCAATCAATGAAATTAGGTCCAGTGAGTTTTTGTTTCTCAAAGAAACTCCTGAGTACCGAATTGTTTCCGACTGAAGTAGTCATCTTGTTGGAATCGCTCATAACAGAGAAATGGAACGACATTTACGGGATTACATTATCTATCCTAGTTAGCCAAAACACATGGACTTATTATGTCATATTGTAATAGATGTATGTACTATGCTATAAATACCCTCCTAGACTTTCCTAGGAGGGTGAGACTCTTAGTGTAACTTTCATCCTTCATCAATAAAACACACACTAGTTTTTCATATAAAAAAAAATCAAAAAACATCAAAGAAGCAATGAACACCTATACTCTCTTCCCTCAGATGTTTGCAATGAATTAAAATCATACACCACGTATGTTGATGATGAATTGGAGACAACGAAACCATGTATGTCCAAGTAATCGAACAATTGTGAAGTACCATAAATATCATGTGAGAATCAATTGCTGATAATACTTCTCTACTCATGTATACTCTTCTCAGCTAACTCTTTACCGACCCCATTATCATTCTGACGGCTTTTTGTAGTGACTACTGATGGAGAAAACCCAATATGACGAACTTAAGACTGAAGTAAAATAACCCGAACTTGTGACTTAAACTTGCACTATTGTCAGACGAAGAACCCTTTTCCTTACCGGGTTGTTTAACCGGATCGAAAAGGGGTAAACTTAAAGTTTCTCAAATTATCCACAACATTTTGTGACACTTAAGCACAACAACGTAACTCCTTAAAAGTGATAGTTATACGCTGTAATCACAACAACGTAACTCCTTACATCAGGTATAACTAGACAACTCAAGTCTTTGTCATTCATAACGGTTAAAGCTCGAACAAGGATCTTGAAGAATCATGCATCCAACCAACCCCGATATCTTTAGATACTAAGTACACGCACCCGTGATATCCACTTCAAACTCAAATAAATAATAGTGAATTCGCGCCGTAGTCACATCTTGCGGTTAAATTCCCAAATTTAGCCTTTGTTAACGGTTTAATTGAACTTGATAATGGTTTCCCGATCTTGTCAAAATGTATCCTCATGAAAAATTTGTCATAACCAAAATACCACTCATATCCAAATAATATCAAAATTGTGAATCCAATATATTTATTACATAAAAATACGGATTGCTCAATTCTGATTTCAAATTAATTTGCCCATCATTTTAGTCCACTTAAAATCCATTTCAAATTTCAGCCCACTACAATTCATGAGCCAGTTCCAATATAGATCCGGTAGCAGCCCACAAAATAAAGCCCGATTTATACAACCCAATGACCGAATCCGGTTAACTACAAGCCCTTATCTCACGGGTATAAAAAATGTGGAGCAAGAAAAGATTTAACCCTAAAAACTCTCAACCAAACCCTAAAAACACTATCATCCGCCCCCACACTCCAAAACTGCTCTCATCAAACAAATAAAAAAAAATTACGCCACTCATCTCATCTCTTCAACTCCATTCCTGCCTTATATCATCCTCAATCAATTGATTAATAAACCTTTAATCATTATCCGGTTTCAGAAATCAACTAACACAAACGCAAATAGTACGAAACTCTAACCTATGTCGGCGTTTTATGCTCAATCCGATTTCAAGAACTCGTTTTTAAGGCTTCACGATCCTTTGAAGGATCACGGGTAGGTCCTAAGTACGTTTTTGTTTTCTTGTTTTGTTCAACGAAATTAAGATAGACAATAACATGATTGTTATTAGCCTCTCTTTTAATTTTCGGACATCAAATTGAAGTAATACTTCACAAAAATGGATCGATGATGGTTTAGACTCCATTTTGGCTTTTGTCTTATGATGATTGATTGATACCAAAGAGAGTCAAACTGAGATCATGATATGTCTTAATTTTATGTTGGAGTCGTGTAGCTGTTAGAGACGGGAGAAGGAGATATTGTTGTTGTAGTATGTTGATGAAGGGGTTAGGAAAGTGACAAGATTTGTAGTTGTTTGGATTTGCAGATTGTACAAGAAATGGTGATGTATAACCGAGTCTATTTATCACTTTGATGTATACGGTTATTGACCAATGAGGATATAATTAATCTGAGGTCAAAACTAGATTTAGATATTTGGAATAAGTGTGGTATATGGTTTATGGTTGGTGGTCGAGTCTTTTCTGATTCTTCTTCATTTTTTTTTATCTTACGCGTAGATTAATAGCCTTATGCATAACCATTCTTATGCGTAAGCCAAGTCCTTAGGCGTAAGCCTTACGCGTAACTTTCCAAGTTCCACGTAAACAACTTGTAGATGAGTCCATAGGCCTAAATATAGGGTTTTGACCCTTTGTTGACTTTTTTTCGGCGTGCTTTTTCTGTTCAGATTCAGACCAGTTTAATACCCAGAAAAAAGTGCATAAGATGCATCAATATATACCCATTTGACCACTCAAAATGACCAGTTGATCAGAATGACCACATATTCACGAGTAGGTTTAGAGTCATAAAAAATACATAACTTTGAAAAGTTAAGACTTTTAGACCAAAAAATAAAACTGATACAATAAAACTTGTTAAAAAAATTCTGTTAACCCAAAAGACTTGTGAAACGTTAAGATCAAAACAGATTTTTAAAACAAGTATTTGACAAGAAAACATCATGAAATCAACCATAACAAAAAAACCGACCGGGCTCTGATACCAATGTTAGGACCGATTATATGGAAGATTTGGTGATTCGGGAGGTCTTGGAAGATGGAAGAACATCTTCATTATGTTAGAGAGATAAAGTAAAGAGAGAAGGGAAAATACTATGTATTTATTATTAAAGAAAAGGAAATAACACACACTAGTCTCACCCCTCCATGGAAGTATGGAGGGGTATTTATAGCCTACCACATACATAACTAAAAGAATTAACTACCCAATTAATTACTAATAAGACTAAGATCCATCGTGCACTCCCACTTAATTACCATAGGTCTGAACAGTGCGTAAAAAAAATAGGACAAGATGTAAGCGACGAGCGTTAATTACATAATGCAACTCTTAGACTTTATGAGACTGTTTAAGGCATTAGTATCAAGTAATAATGTCAAAAGCATGTTTAGTTCTCATCTTTTGCCTCGGGTTCAAGGTCTGACCAAGCCAGCTCGAGATAAGTCGACCAAGTATGAACGTGTAAAAATAACTAGAGGTCTGACCAAAGCGAAATAATTACCATGGGTTGGAAAGGCCCTTAGGTCTGACCAGAGAAGTCAATACAAATGCACGTGTTCATAGTTGGATTACATAGACTTAAAATTAACAAATAGGTATGCACATATAAATGTGGTAAAAGTCGTGTACAAAGAAGCATGCAAAACAACTTTGTAACACTTATTTTAAAAACTTTTGGAAATGACATTGTAGTGATCATCATGGTTCACGGTAGCTCCAATCGAATGCACAGGGAGGCAGAGGACCAGGTAAGCGCTGAAGCATAACCTAGACATCCTTTCGGTGCGACTGTGCGCACCTCTTTGAACCCCCTTTTGAGTTTGTTCTAGTGTGTGAGCCGTACATCCCAAGTGTCCATAGCGTCTAGTTTTTAAATTCTTGAAAACGTGTTTCATATATTAGGTCACTTTATTTAACAAAAACGATTTTCCACGAATCAAATAGCAGGTCACAATTGAGCATGTTATTTAGGCGTGTAAATAAAAACCAATATTAATGTTATGGTTACGATATGTATTATTCCATATTGCATACAATTAGGTGTCAAAGCAAGTAATAATGCACATATAGGAATCACAAACATATAAGCATAAACATCAATATAAAACACATATTGTTCCGAGTTCTCTTGCGAGGCTTTCCCAACCGGAGAACCATAAGACCGTCACTAGGTGTAATACCTAGATCGCCCCATACATCACTTAGAAAGCAATTGAGTGGGTCTTGTGGCCGGAAAACACATAAAACATGGCAATCTCAATTAACAAGTAATTACGCAATTTTATGTATTTAATAACCAATATGTAATTCAAATTATCAATATAATTCTAATTAATAATTAATTAATTCTAATTAACTTTTAATTCTAATTAACAAGTAATTCTAATTAACAAGTAATTCTAATTAACAAATTTAATTCTAATTAACAAATTAATTCTAATTATCAATATAATTTAATTTGTGTGTGACTAGTTATTATTTATTAAAAATTGACACGCATTGCATATAGTTGTCAAAAGAAAATAAAACGAATAACTAAATTAGGTTTTATGCAGCCTTTTAAACATGTTTATTAATTAAGAAACGTGTAACCCATAATCGCAAAAAATGAGTTGACTCGTGATGCCAATGTTGGGATTTTAGAACTAAGTTAACCATTAACCTCTACGAGTACGCAGCGGATATGGATCTAGTATTTGCAATTATGTTAAACACGTAATTAATAAAAAATTAATTAATAAACAATTAATTAATAAAAGGGATAAAAGAAAACCTAACCTTGCTTGGCAATTGGACTTTAGTAACGAACAAGAAACCAATACAAAACCCGAGTATCAAAGATAGATACCTCAATGAGTATCACACACAAACCCGATAATGTATACGTTTGATATATGGCTAGTCGAGAACGTAATTAAAGCCCAATCAACAAATTGACCAATTGAATAAGCTTCTAACAGAAAACCACCAAGAAAACAGCTTGCTTTCCTAATCCGAGAACCAAACAGTTGAGAAATTGTTTTTCAGCTTATACCCGATATCGGATAAGTGTTATCCGATATCTACCCTCTTTTGTCCGAGAAGTAGTACACGACCAGGAAGTAGTACACGACCAGGAACCTTCACTTGTTGTTGTTCGATTACTTAGGAACCAAGAAAACCAATCTTGCAAACCTTAAACATTTGAATCAAGTACAAGTCTAAGATTTAACAAAGAAACTCAAAACCTTTATCGACTAACAAGAAGTCGACTGGGAATTTTGAAAGCAGAAACTGTGGATCAGTTTTAGGTATTGTTTAGGATAGATTATATGTACAATTAAATAGGGATGGGTGTGTTTATATAGCCAAGGAAACCAACCCTAAGATGGGTTGATTTCTTGGTCGACAAGTGTAACACCCCCAATTTTATGATACGCAGCGGAATTCAAATTGGGTGTTACTTCATGGCACAACAGTTTTAATAATCGAAAACAATCTCTAATTGAGTCGTTTTAAAAAATTTATCATTCGAATGTCAGAGTTTATAAATGAGGTCCCAGTAGTTTCGTAGTTTATTAAATAAGGTTTCGAATGATAATAAAATTTATAGCCTTTTTGAGTATCTGTGCTCCTCCGTGCCAGCCTCGATCATTATGGACCTGAGATGAACATGCTAAAAGTGTCAACACAAAGGTTAGTGAGTTCATAGAGTTTGTTGTAAATGAGTTGAAAAGTCTGTAAAGAATGTTCACACAGCAAAGGCATTGTAAATCCACTCAGTTGCAAATCCCGCCCATACAAAACTTGCAACCTGTGTGTTCACAACCCATTGCTAAAATATAATATAAGTATAACAGTTGATTTAAATAGTTTCATGTTTGAGTGAATATTTGTAATAATTACAAATATTGATAAAATAGTAGTGGGTTATGTTGTTATACACCCATAGTTCGTTTGCTTGCCCTAACCGGGTCAATCACAAAAGTAATTCGTTTGTTTTCCCTAACCGGGTCAATCACAAAAGATAGTTTGTTTGTTTTACCCTAACTGGGTCAAAGGTTGAGTGAATCCATAATATTTATATGCAAAATCAGTTGAACACAAGTTTCAAGTTTAATAAACAGTGGGCTACGTTGGTATACGCCCATAACAGAAACAATGGGCCATGTTGTTAGCACCCATAGTCCAGTAGTTGCGTACCGTATCATTACAGTACCGTGTTATTGCTCTAAGTCTCATGAACGCAAACCTTTACAGTTGGACATCATTAAAACGATGTTAGTACAGACATCATAAAGATGCTGTCTATAACAGTGCCCTCGGGCAGGAGCTTGCCATTCTCCTGTTTGTTCTTCAAATAACGTGCATTTGGTTACCTATCCAGCTAACACAAATGGGGCGTCGACTGCCAATAGATCTATTCACGATATTCGCGTTCACTCGCAAGTGATTAATGGTTCATGATATGAGGGACTTTCAGTGGCAAAAGTGTGTCTTCGGCAATAACAACCAGAATAACATACAGAAAAATACTTGTGTTCATGTTTGTAGCATGCATCTCCCCATGAGATAGAAAAATGTATAAAAGTAAGTGGATTTATGAACTAACGGTAAATCATAAAAGTTTAAAGTACTTGTGTAAATAAAATCAAATAGTTGAACATGTATCTCCCCCAAAAATAGTATAAAACAATTAAACAAGAGTTGGGGCTATGAAACTGACAGTAATATATAAATAGTTAAGCATGTATCTCCCCCAAAAATAGTACAAAACAATTGAAAATAGGGGTCATGAAACTCACCTTAGCGTATAGTGAATAATGTAATACAATCAATGTCAAATAAAGCATGACGATAAGGAATCGGCACAACCTAATAGATATAAGCTTGCCTCAGAATATAATACGTGAAAAGTACTCAAATGCGTATGAGTTTCAAAAGATAATACGTTTTAGTTTTCGTGGAAGTTCCGTATCAATGTTTGTAAAAAGTTTAACATCAACATTCGTGTGGTGATATGAAATCATAGACTCGAAACACAACTCACGCCAAAGCATAATATATATATATATATATATATATATATATATATATATATATTTATATATGACTAAAATACACCGTTGGTCCCTAAACTTGTATCGGAGGATCGCGATGGGACGAAACCGGGCATAATCATCGCCACGGGTCCAAACAGTACCCATTAAATGCCAGATTGGTCCCTTGACCAAGTCAAACTCTGATTTTTGTTTTGTAGTCAAGGGTATTTTAGTCCATACACATTTATACTTTTATAACACATTTATGTTTTACCCCTTCATCTTTCATCATCTTCATCATCTACCCAAATCATTCATCTCCCCAATTCATCATCTCCCCAAATTCCAAATACCCCCATCTTGCCTTACAAACCTGTAACCAGCAAGAGTGCTAAATAATCATTTGTTTATGGGATTTAAGTCTCTTGTTTAATTTCATAATAAGAATTATTAAGATTATTATACATTATCAACCTCTCTTGAATGTGATTGGGGTGTACATTTTTTTAATACTTGGCTAATCATTTATGGTTATATAATTTGTTGGTTGGGTCCTGAGGGATTTTGTCCACTAAGAACAATGGTCATTTGCCTTTTAGAATAATAAAAAAATTAGGTGCATTAGACATCAGTACTATGATTAAGCTTTTTTAATCAAGCAAAGACAGTATCCTAATCATGGCAAGAAAGCTATTTTACTACAAAATATCATTAAAAAATGATGTTAGTTTTAAAAAAGAAAAAGTTCAGTTGGCCACAAATCAGAAAGAAAAATATAAGCAAAGTGTTCTTAACTATTTTATTAATGTAAAATTATAATAATCATACCCATGATATTAAGGTGAAAAGGATATATCAAGTAGTTATACATCATACCCCATTATTAATGAATGTGCATGTAATTATATACTATTATATGTCCCAATCCTTAACCAAAGGCAAAACTTTTTTTTCTTTTACAAATGTACAACTATAATGACATGCTGCAACTTAAACCATATTCAGTACAGTAGAAGTTAAAGATTGAGCTGGATGATTATGATGTTGGAAACCTTGATCACCATTCTTTGGTAAGTGTGTAATGAGTTCATGAAGTACCATTGCTTGCTTTGAGTGTACCTTTTTTAGTACTCATCTGAGGTTTCGCTGCAACTAACTTCTTTGTTTTGGTGTGCTTTATCTTTTTACCTTGTTTATTGGTTTGTGATGCCCTTGGTGCCCGTATAGAATTGATTGGCCGGGCAACGACACGAGCTTCCCATGGGCAAATTGCAATCCATCGGTAATGGGTTTAACTGCATGTTACAATTCAGCACAAAACATTGTTTAGCCTCATTATCATTGTTTAGCTCTGTGCAGAAAGAAAGCACAAAACAAATATTATTAGCTAAAAGAAAAATAGAAAACGGTAATGGGTTTAACTGCATGTTACAATTCAGCAAAAAAACTCATTTACATGAAAATGAGTCAACTTGGATAGTTGGATTATATTGGAGTGATCATGTCAAACCAACAAAACCGAAGAAAGTATTAGATAAAATTGAAATGGGAGGCATATTTAAGTGTTTACATATATGAGACTGAAAAAAGGAAGTTTCAGCGGATCATCCAAACCCATTTCGGCCCATTTTGACATGCTTTAAAAGTTACCACTCGAACCTATACTCATTAAGTCAGAAGGCATATGAAAAAAGAAGACTTGGATTGTTTGTGCTAAATTTGACGCTCTATTATAAAACTAAGGAGGGTTGAGTGGAGTCTAATTAAGGAAACATACATGTCATTGTATTAGTATGCAGTTGTGTATCAGATTGCAGAGTCAAATTAGTAAAATGATTTTGCATATTAAAACTAATGAAAATGAACATGCATACAAGATTACAAGTAGTAATTGGTCTAGTTAAAGTATACCAATCAATAAAAACGTCATCATTCATTCAGAAAAAAGTTTACCAGATATAGAATGATGAAGAAAAACCTAACCAACTGCTTAAGAATTTAACCCAATGCTGAATCTTCTGGTTGATGTTGAGGAGATGGATGATGTTGGAGAGATGATGAATTGGGGAGATGAATGATTTGGGTAGATGATGAAAGATAAAGGGGTAAAACATAAATGTGTTATAAAAGTATAAATGTGTATGGACTAAAATACCCTTGACTACAAAACAAAAATCAGAGTTTGACTTGGTCAAGGGACCAATCTGGCATTTAATGGGTACTGTTTGGACCCGTGGCGATGATTATGCCCGGTTTCGTCCCATCGCGATCCTCCGATACAAGTTTAGGGACCAACGGTGTATTTTAGTCTTTATATATATATATATATATATATATATATATATATATATATATATATATATATCATATATATCATATATATTATGAAGTAAAAGGATAGACAAGATGTCTCAAGAAAACGAGTCTCAAAAGTATTGACGGGTGAATTCTAGGCTAGAGGATAATAACTTAAATCCAATTCAATTTCAATGTGTCCAAAGTTCTTAGTACGATATCTTAAGTCCAAATAATATTAATCCAATATTAGTCTAATAAGTTTGTCCAATACAAGTCCAATGTTTGATATCAAATATATGTATTGTCCAATATATATAATCCGTTACGAGTCCGATAAGTCTAGTTTTGTCCAAAAGATACAAGTCCAATTTGTCATGTCTCAATCCGTATTATCCAAATCCTATAAGTAAGTCTAATAAGTATTGCTTAACCATTTTTAACTTTTACTTAATTGATCACACTTTTATTTCTCAAGAATAGACGTGAAAACCATGTTGCTGAATTTTAGTCAACTTCACACCATCGTATCTCTTAACCTATAAAAGATACAAGAATGGGGTTTTCACCGAAATATACTTAAGCCTAGTTTCCAAAACATTAGGCCATTCAATCAAATCATTTACAAATCAACGGGAAATGAGTTTTTACCAACTATAACTCCAACCAGAAAGTTCGCTGAAATTCTAATGCTTACGGTTTTGGTCATAAATACTATTCTATAATAGCTATCAAGTTGAAACCAATTGGAGGTGAAATCTTATAATGTCTAGTGTTGAACCATGTTTTAAAACCTAAGCATACTGTACAACAATCTGGAGCAAAATGTGTTTTCCAACAGCAGCTCCAGAATTGACATGTTTCCATAAATGGCCATATCTCATTCATCCGGAGGAGATATCACCCTATCCAATTCAAAACATGTACCTTAAAATTATTTCCATAATCCCATCAAATAACATAGACCTTCTTAGGCCAAAAGTTTTCTGCAATCAACCCATCTATACTGCTGGTCTGCAGCAGTCCCAACTTTTCCTACGAAATACTAATTTTAATGTATTTCCCAAACCGTGATAGCTATTAAAGTGATTCCACTTGGAGAAGTTAGATTTAGATGTACACTACTGAGATTAGCTTTCATATCCCACATTTTAGAGTATTAACTTAGAGTTTAACTCGTTTTCCAAACGATGCTCCAGATTTGATTAGCAATCGTAAAACGGCCATAACTCCCTCATCCGGAGGAGTTGATAACCCATCCAATTCGCCACATGAAGCTAAGACATATATATATCTAAGAATGTGATTTACCAGTAGGCCATAATCCAAAAATACTGCACACCAACTCGATTTAGTTGCTGCTGACCTGAAACAGCCCTTAATTTACACTACTAGCGGGTTTTCTTGTTGACTCGAGAGTAAGAATGCAAACACCACTCGGGTGTTTGTCGAGCAAAGTTCATGACACAATCAACACACAAACTACCACCCTTGTGGTGTTGTGTTCCAACGAGGGAAAACCAACACCCTTTAAGATGTGGTTGAGCCGAGAATCAAATCAACCGCACCCTTGTTGGGGCTGCTGTTATAGCAGCAACCAAACGCCCTCTATGGGCTGTGGTGTGGGTCAATATGAACAAACTAGACGCACCCATAGCACCCTTATGGTTGGCTGTTACACACAGAAGCAAACACCCCTTTGGGGTGGGCTGCGACAGCAGGCAAACAAACACCCTTGTGGGCTATAACACGACGAATCAAACACCTCCTGTTGGGGCTGGTGTTGGACAAAAATAAGCAAACAAAACACACCTTTTGGGTGGTATTTGTTGAACCAAAACTGCACACAAACAAATACCTATCTGGTGTTGTTGTTAACTGAGCCAAAACCAGCACCCTTATGGTTAGTCCCTTTTTAATCCGAAAATCAAATACCCTCGTGGGTGTTGAACTGAGATAAACAAACCAGGCGCCCCTCTTGGGGCTGTGATACATATAAACAAACACCCATGTGGTGTTTCTTTCTCAACCGAAAACAAAGACAACAAATAAGCTAGTCCAAATCGAACCCGAGACTCAAGTGGGTTGTCTCGACCCATACAGGTTTAACCCGACCGGAAATAAAACCAATCAAATAAACTCCTCTTAAATCGTTACCACCACACGAATTCATAATCAAAAACATATTTAATCCAGTTTTTACATTCATGAAGAGTGAATAAGCTGATTTGTATCCGGTTTTAATCAAAGAGAAATTAGATAGAATAGATGTATGTATGTCGTCATACCAAGAGTGTGAAATAGATATGTGATGGGAGATGATGGTTGTAACACCCCCAAATCTCGGTACAACGGAAGACTTAATCAAGTTTTCGGGGCGTTACTATTGGATTGGTATCGCACACAAGTATAATAAAAGATAACCATTTAACCATTTAAAACCAATCCCAAATCAAATATTCAAACATTTAATCCGAAAGTATAAATATTAGGCCCAAAACATAGTTTAATAAAATAGGTCCCCATAGTTTATCAGAGTCAGAAATGATCCTTGAACCCTGCCTTCTTGCCAAGCTTCCACAATCCACATAATCCAAACATCTTTCAATTACCTGAGAAATCATGCTAAAAGGTCAGCTAACGCTGGTGAGTTCATAGGTTTAAGTTCAACAAAATCATAGTAGACAAATAAGAGTTGATTTGCTATGCAAGACCTAAGATAGATAAACACCGTTTTCACACCGATCCATGCCGGATCACCAATCATAACACACGTCCCGCATCCAGGGACAACTTGAGCTCGCGACTCTAGACAAGCACTGTCGTGGCAAAATCTAGAACAATTGCCAACCCCGGACTAGGTCGATGTAGAAGTCTATTCTTAGTTAGGCACGGCTAACCTAAACTAAGGCAACAACTACCACACATCTATCTAAACAGTCAAGCATATAAGCAAATCCAAAATAGTTTTCACGGTCCAAAAACAATAGCATGATTCTCACCCCAAAGTAGTTCAAAACGTAGTTAAAACGTAGATAAAAGTGGGGCTATGAAACTCACCTCAAGAAATCAACGCACAAATATCACTAGCAGAAGATAACAGAAATCACAGCACAACAACTATCGACTCGGCACAACCTATTAATGTAGACCAACTTTAATACACATATTCCTCAAAATCAACGTTATCTACCCCAATTTATTCCATTTCTTTATTTCCAAAAACGTCTCATTTCACCATTTAATCCTAGTGTTTGGTATCCTCATGTGGTGTATCGACTCAATGTGATGCCATGAATGCACTCAAACAACCAATATATAACTAAATGCGACACAATGAGACCTCTAAACGATAAGCTCCATAGTTTAATAAGTTTCAGAATAAATAGTAGATCTTATCGAATTCGTCAACTCGATAAACTCATTTATTTATTCGTGTCGCTTATTATCCCATAAATCAATCGTATCCTAAAGAGTCATAAGGATAAGTCACCCATTAATAAGGTTACCCAACGTACCTAGCGGGCTCTTATTAGATTCGTCAACCTAATAAGTCTGCTACCCACGTGGATCAACACTATTAATGCTAGGTTATCCGTAACACATGCACACATAGCGCAAATAAATAATTACTTATCCAATATCAAATGTCCACATTTGACATTTATTGATAAACGTGTACTCGAAACCATAATTACTCATTTATTATAAAACCTTTCCATTTAGTCGTTAGTTTCTGTTTAAAACTAGTAAATAACAAGATAAATCTTGTTATTGATATTTTTGGTACAAAAGCCCATTATTATTTACATTTCATAGTTTTATTATCATTTTCATGTATAATATATATTTCGTCAAATCCCAACGTTATTCGTTTCGAGTCCACAAGCACGAGTCATAACTTCTCGACTTTTAATCAATCAATTGTCCAAATTATACTAAAGTCCATGTTACGGCTTTGTCGTAGTCAACTATTGACTAAAAAGTCAAAGTGACGCCGACGTAGCTCAAAGTCACAATATATATATCAAGTCCATAATTAATAGTCATGACGTCGCAATTCAATCCCAAACAAACTCAAAACAATCTCGCCAACCAATCAATCAGCCAATTATACTCGAAACCAATGTTATGACCCTAATGGTCATGACACGGTCGCGGTCAAGACCACGTGAACCAAACAAGCTTCTAAAAGCTTTTCGGCTCCACGTGTCTCATCCAAACCTGAACTAAACCAATCAATAAGCTACCAAATCGACCCGACTCGGACCCAAGACCCAAGTGGGTCTCGTACGCACCATTTGAGCCACGTACGAGCCCTAGGTGGTTCGTACATCCCATATAGCTCAACCAAACACAACCAAATCCAATTCACAACTCTCAAATCCAATCATTCAAGCTCCAAACACTAACCAAACACAAAACCCATCAACTATTCCTAATCAAGAACATGCAACTAAACCCTAAAATGCCAAACCCATCAAATTAATGCACCACACATGTACCAAACACTAATTACTTGTTTACTTAGTCACTAATTAGCTTTAATTTCATGTTCCACCCAAAAGCCCCAAAATTAAAAATTAGGTCGAAACCCTAATTTTCAATTCGTGGGTTTTTATCACCCAATCAAGCTCAAAACATGTTCCCTTTACCTTATCTAATCACCAATTGCAAAAGCCCTTTGAAACCCTAAAAGTACGAATCTTAATTCTTGAATTTGAAGGTGTTAATGAAGTCCAAATGGAGTGTATGATATATGGTTGGAAAGAAGAGAAAGAGAGCTTCAAGATGGTGGTGGAGGTGAGTGGTCACTCGCCAGCGTTTGGCCGGAAATGGCCGGAACAGTGGCCGGAATTAATGGGGTGGGCGGCTAGGGTTTTTAGAGAGAAAGTAGTGAGAGAAAGTGGTGATATGTGTGTTTTCTAGAGAGAGAAAATGAAAGGGTATAATGAGGCTTGGGTTGCGTATATATACTAGGCCACTAGGGACCTCAAAATAAATAAAACTTGGGGAGGGGTGGCCGGCTATAGTGAAAAAGGAAGGGCCGTGGTCGCCATTTTTCGTAACTTCCCCGTTTACCCATTCTCGAGCTCACATATCATCCCCCGAGTGTCCCACGACATTTATTTAACTTTCCAACATCGTTACTTACGTTTTTCCACGAGTTTTGACTATTTATTTGTCAATTTTCGAGTTACGGTCTAAAAGTTACAATAACTCTTGTTTTAGGCTTTTCTAGTGCCGAATCGAATAGTGCCACGCATACAATAACTCATTTAATAATGAAATAAACCGTAAAAACCAATCGATGATATAAAATCAAGTCACGGTTTATTAAAATAGTGATAAAGGCAAATCTCAGTTTAATTTAACGTAATGCGGTTACCTAAAATAGACTCCCTAAATTGCCAGTTGTCACAGCCTCCCAGCCTCAGAAGAAACCCGTCCCGGGTTTCACTCCGAGTTGCTTGATGTCATGAAAACTTTAGGATACTTCCTACGGAAAACGTCCTCACGTTCCCAAGTGAACTCCGGTCCATGCCGGGAGTTCCACCGAACCTTAATAATCGGAATACGGCTATTCTTCAGCCTCTTAATCTCACGATCCATAATCTCAATCGGTTCCTCAACAAAATTCAATTTCTCATCAACACGAATATCTCTTAAGGGCACAACTATGGTTTCCTCCGAAAGACATTTCTTAAGATTACTAACATGAAAAACATTGTGTACACTACTCAGTTCCGATGGTAGCTCCAAGCGGTATACTACCGGTCCGATTCTTTCCAGGATTGGAAAGGGACCAATATATCGGGGATTGAGTTTTCCACGTTTCCCAAAATTAATCACTCCTTTCCAAGGAGAAACTTTCAACATAACACGATCTTCAATCTGAAATTCTAAAGGTTTACGTCTCTCATCAGCATAACTCTTTTGTCTATCACGAGCGGTTTGCAACCGGTTACGAATCTGAACTATCTTCTCAGTGGTTTCTAGGACAAGTTCGGGACCTGTAAGTTGACTTTCGCCCACTTCTGCCCAACAAACAGGAGAACGACATTTTCGGCCATATAGTGCCTCAAATGGAACGGTCTTAATACTAGAGTGATAACTATTGTTATAGGAAAATTCGGCCAATGGGAGATGTCTCTCCCAGCCTTTGCCAAAATCAATAACACATGCTCTAAGCATATCCTCTTAAGTCTGAATGGTTCTCTCGCTTTGACCATCGGTCTGTTGATGGTAAGCAATACTCATATCCAAATTCGTTCCTAAAGCTGTCTGCAATGACTTCCAGAAGTGGGATGTAAAGCGACTATCCCTATAAAAAATGATAGATATCGGTACTCCATGACGCGATTCTATCTCCTTAAGATACAATCGAGCAAGCTTATCAAGACTATCGGTTTCACTAATAGCTAAGAAGTGAGCAGACTTAGTTAAGCAATCAACTATTACCCAGATAGCGTCATTGCCGCTAACTGTTCTTGGTAATTTAGTGATAAAGTCCATGGTTATTCGCTCCCATTTCCATTCCGGGAGTTCGGGTTGAAATAAAATTCCTGATGGTTTCTGATGTTCGGCCTTAACTTTAGAACAAGTAAGGCACCTACTTACATACTGAGCTATATCAACTTTCATATTGGGCCACCAATAAAGTTTCTTAAGATCCTGATACATCTTATCAGCTCCGGGATGAATAGAGTATTTTGATTTATGCGACTCGTGCATAATCAACTCACGGATTCCACCATGAAATGGTATCCAACTTCTGTCTCTGAAGCATAATGTTCCATCGGAACGCTTCAAGAAGCCGTTTTCACTTTCTACCATTCCATGAAGATTCTCATAAGGACGGTTCTCTTCCGTCAATGCCTCTGCTTGGGCGGCTAAAATCTGGGATGGTAAGGGCAAAACAATGGTCATTCCTAAAGATCTAATGAGTAGGGGTGGAATATCCTCCTTACGACTAAGTGCATCAGCCACAACATTAGCTTTACCAGGATGATAACGAATCTCACAGTCATAATCACTAAGAAATTCCAACCAACGACGTTGTCTCATGTTCAGTTCCTTCTGATCTAAGATATGCTTCAAGCTTTTATGGTCGGTAAATACTACACAGTTGGTTCCATACAGGTAATGTCTCCAAATCCTAAGAGCAAACACTACAGCACCTAACTCAAGGTCATGAGTGGTGTAGTTTTTCTCATGCTTCTTAAGTTGTCGGGATGCATAAGCAATCACCTTCTCTTGTTGCATCAAAACAGCACCTAAGACTTTATGCGAAGCGTCGCAATACATGACAAAATCTTCACTTCCTTCAGGCAAAGCTAGGATGGACGCACTACACAAGTTCTCCTTCAGAAGTTGGAATGCTTCTTCTTCCTTTTTTTTCCCATTCATACTTAACATCCTTCTGGGTTAGTTTGGTCAGCGACTTAGCTATCTTAGAAAATCCCTCAATGAATCTCCTATAATAGCCTGCTAAACCTAGAAACTATCGAATTTCTGATGGGTTCTTAGGAGCTGCCCATTCCTTAATGGCCTTAATCTTAGCTGGGTCAACATGAGCACCTCGACTATCTATCACATGGCCTAAAAATTGCACGGACGGAATCCAGAATTCACACTTAGAGAATTTGGCATACAACTTCTCCTCTCTTAGCAATCCTAAAATGAGCCTCAAATGCTCTTCTTGCTCCTCACTACTCTTAGAGTATATCAAGATGTCGTCTATGAATACTATCACAAACTTATCCAGATATGGCTTACACACTCGGTTCATGAGATCCATGAAAACCGTTGGCGCGTTGGTCAAACCAAACGACATCACTTGGAATTCATAGTGCCCATAACGAGTCCTAAACGCAGTCTTAGGGATATCCTCTTCTCGAACTCTAAGCTGGTGGTAACCAGATCGTAAATCGATCTTAGAAAAGACACTAGCTCCTTGGAGTTGGTCGAATAGGTCATCTATTATAGGTAACGGATATCGGTTCTTCACGGTTAGCTTATTCAATTCCCTATAGTCGATACACATCCGAAACGATCCATCCTACTTCTTCACAAACAACACTGGTGCTCCCCACGGTGACGAAATTGGTCGAATGAATCCCTTCTCTAACAATTCTGCCAACGGTTTAGACAGTTCCTCCAATTCTCTTGGAGCAAGTCGATAAGGTGCCCGGGCTACGGGTGCCGCACCGGGTATCAACTCTATTTGGAATTCCACTTGTCAAACAGGTGGAATCCCTGGCAGATCGTCGGGAAACACATCCGGAAATTCTCTAACGACGGGTACATCGTTGAGGTCTCTTTCACTCTTCTCCTCACTTTTCCTTTCAGAAATTCGAGCCAAGAAAAGACAACCTCCTCTATCGATGTACTTCTGGGCCTTAATACAAGAGATGATGCTCAACCGGGAAGGACTTCCACAGTCGCTCCGATCTCCTTGTATGCTCAGAACTTTTCCTCCATACGGTAAACGCACAACCTTCTCATCACAGATGATGTGTGCACCGTTCTTCGATAACCAATCCATTCCGATAATGACGTCAAAACTTCCTAAGGTAACTTGCAATAGATCTATACTAAACGGGTGGTCTAGGAAACTTAAGGTACAACCTTGAACTACGGTGTCTATCTTCTCTCTATTCCCATTCGCTAATTCCTCATCGTAACTAAACCCTAGAGGTGTTTGGGAGATTCCTAGTAATGGCATAAAGTTGGTGGATACGAAACTCATATCAAATAGTATGGAAGCATAGCGATTATTGAAAAGGAACGTACCCGTAACTACGTTAGGGTCCTCACCAGCTTCCTTCCCAATAGCGTAAACACGCGCTGTTCCCATGTCTCTCTGCTGATTCCTAGCACCCTGGTTTCCCTGGTTTCCTACAACCTCACGCTTCACAGGGTTTAAGCCATTACCTCCTACACCTCGGTTAGAAAATCCTCCTACATTACCGGGATTTCCTCTCATCCACGGTTCTCGGCACTCATTCCTTAAGTGTCCCTTCTTTCCACATCCAAAACAGGTGACAGTGGCCTTCCAGTCCGTTCCCTGTGCAGTTTGAGCTGCAGCAAGTGGTCTGGACCTACAGTCTTTGGCCATATGTCCTACCTTAGAGCACTTCCAACACGCATTCGGACATGGTCTGTGGTGGTGTCGGTTACAACGTCTACACACAGGCTTACTACCCTCATAATCATTCCTAACTCCATTTCCCATGGCGAACACTCTGGCTGTCTCTTGCCGTTTGTTGCCATTCCCTTTAGCAACTTCGTTCCTCGTCCTCTTATCACTCCTATCATTCCTACTCTTGCTTCCTACATCTAGCACATATGAGTCCATCAAACTCTGAGCCACAGCAATTGCCTCTTGCAAATTGACTGGCTTGGCAGCGATGACATCATTTCGAGTAGCCAAAGGTAATCCATCATTATACCTTTCAATCTTAAGTTCTTCGGTACGAACCATTTCAGGGCAAAGCAATGATAACTCTTGGAAACGACGATTATAAGTCTCCATGTCAGTACCCTTAACCTTATGGTTCCAGAACTCACTCTCTAACTTCTTAACTTCATTCCTAGGATAGTAAGTCTTAATCAGGAGAGCCTTAAATTGAGTCCAAGACATACTATAAGCTACATCAATTCCTCCTGCTCTGTGGTAATTGTTCTACCAGGTCAATGCCTCGTCCTTCAAAGTGAAGGTTGCATACTTAACCTTACAATCCTCATCACAGTTACTCACAGCAAACACAGATTCTGTTTTCTCCAACCACCTAGTTAGGTAAACTACTCCCTCAGTTCCTCCAAAATCAATGGGACCACAAAATCAGAATTCCTTATAGGTACAACCTCGAGTTCGATTCAGCATTGGGGTTCCACTAGAAGTGTTAGAAAGATTAGCCTCAGCTAGCAGTTCAGCGACACGCTGCGACACTAGCTAGTCAATGTGGGCTGGGTTCACGAGTGGAGGGTTTTGTGGAACAGGACTATTCTCAGCATGGTCGCTCACATTCGGGTTCTCTACACCTGGGTTATCAATGTTCGGGTTCTCAACATGTGGTGCGGTCGGGGTCGAACGAGGACCTCGACGACCAGGGGCAACAACAGCAGCAGGAGCTGCTTGGTTGTTCCTAAGCAAGTTTCGTCTTGTTGCCACCATTCTGGAGGCAAGAAGAACAGTTTCATAAGTTCACAATTTACGCTCTATATAGAGTTGGGTTCCATGGGTTAACCAATAACGCCTGAATACATAATCAAGGCCAAAAGGGACAACGCTATACTAAAGCGAAACAATCAGACACCGCATCATAAATAAGGATGCACGTACTCATAACTATAACTCATAAGTTTTTAACAGTGGAAATACATGTAAGGATACGAAGAAATCAAAAACGATCCTAACAACGATAATAATAAAAAACTAGGATAACCCTACATCTCGAACCAAGTACTACTTAGTTTCAAGATGGTAGAAAACCAGGAATCTAATACTAACTAGCCACGTCGACGAATATCACTCACTGACTTCCTAACCTCATCAACCTCTCTCCACAACGATGCTAACTCAACACGTCGAGCGTCACGATCACTCTTAAGCTCGGCAACCTCTCTCTCTAACTCACCATACGCCAAATCGCTTTATCAGCATCACGAGCTGTCGCGAACCCCCTAAGCAGGTCCCCAACCTGCTCCTGGAGCTCCGACATACCATCATGCAAATCCCTAGTCCTCCTGACTACAGTACCCATATCAGCTCTAAGATCCTCTATACTAGCTCTAGACACTCCAACCAAATGATCTGTCAATCTACTCAGCCTAGTACCCTGTGAGGTAATCCTCTCCCACATCAAACCCGTCTCGCCATACTCCTCTGGCTCAGAAGCAATCTCCGATGGTATCTCAGATCCTAACGGGCTACCTATATAAGGTGAGTAAAGTGGTGAGTCGATGTCTAAAGGCTGTCCAGGGGACTCAAGCTCAGGCAAAGGAGAACCTGGTCCAGGAGAATGTGCAGGACTCTGCAAAGGAGGAGTACCCCCTTCTGGGATATCCTCATCATCCTCCTCCTGAGGATCCTCATCCTCATCAACATACTGCTCCTCAATCTCATCCTCCTCCTCGACCTCATGCTCCTCCTCGCCCTCATCCATAGGGGGAGAGTCCATGAGTCGGAGTCTCTGTGCAGGTAAATCCTAAGGTGGTACACTAGGAGATCTAGGCCTCCTAAGACATGGTGATGCTGGTGGTGATGACAGAAGAGAGTGGGCTGCTAAAGGTATAGGTGATGATGGTGGTCTCACGGACATGCGGGCAGTGCTATAAGCAAGCCTATGAGTCTGTGCTCTCGCTAAAACCTGATGTAAAGTAAGCTTCCTAGATGAGCTAGGGCGATCTGATGATGAACTAGAGTGACGGGCAATCTCATAAGGATCACCCTGCGCAACCGTCATGAGAGTCAATGCTGGCGAACTAGCAACAGCAAGGACCTCCTCAGACACATCATAAGCTAGTGAAGGCATAGTCTGTGACAACGGTATAGGGTAGGTATAAGTGTTCGAAACAACAATTTTTAATAAGCGCATCAACTTAACCAAAACACATATCACATAATGAAAGCTTTAAAAGTAGAGGTACCGCATTACTCAAAACGTGCCTTTAATAAAACACATAAGTTCCGTTCCATCACATAATCCCATATCAAATCAATCGAGTTCAAAACTCCCAAAATCATAATATACCGTTTACTTAAATCAAATTCCGCAATATATCGATAATCACATCTCATTTTCCAAAACCAATAATCATATCTCATTTCCAAAACGAATAGTCATATCTCCAAATAATAACGTTTCCATAATCAGTTCACAATATCCCTTAACATATCATCTCATAATTCAAATCGCAGTTCATACCATAATCAAATAAGAAGCTTCGGCTTGGCAAGCAGGCGTGCGTCGGTCGAGGATCAATTTTTCTTAAAAGTGGTTATAGTTTAGGGTTTATAAAATACCTAGTTCTCTATAACCTTGAGCTCTGATACCAATCTGTAACACCCCCAAATCTCGGTACAGCGGAAGACTTAATCAAGTTTTCGGGGCGTTACTATTGGATTGGTATCGCACACAAGTATAATAAAAGATAACCATTTAACCATTTAAAACCAATCCCAAATCAAATATTCAAACATTTAATCCGAAAGTATAAATATTAGGCCCAAAACATAGTTTAATAAAATAGGTCCCCATAGTTTATCAGAGTCAGAAATTATCCTTGAACCCCGCCTTCTTTCCAAGCTTCCACAATCCAAATAATCCAAACATCTTTCAATTACCTGAGAAATCATGCTAAAAGGTCAGCTAACGCTGGTGAGTTCATAGGTTTAAGTTCAACAAAATCATAGTGGACCAATAAGAGTTGATTTGCTATGCAAGACCTAAGATAGATAAACACCGTTTTCACACCGATCCATGCCGGATCACCAATCATAACACACGTCCCGCATCCAGGGACAACTCGAGCTCGCGACTCTAGTCAAGCACTGTCGTGGCAAAATCTAGAACAATTGCCAACCCCGGACTAGGTCGATGTAGAAGTCTATTCTTAGTTAGGCACGGCTAACCTAAACTAAGGCAACAACTACCATACATCTATCTAAACAGTCAAGCATATAAGCAAATCCAAAATAGTTTTCACGGTCCAAAAACAACAGCATGATTCTCACCCCAAAGTAGTTCAAAACGTAGTTAAAACGTAGATAAAAGTGGGGCTATGAAACTCACCTCAAGAAATCAACGCACAAATATCACTAGCAGAAGATAACAGAAATCACAGCACGACAACCATCGACTCGGCACAACCTATTAATGTAGACCAACTTTAATACACATATTCCTCAAAATCAACGTTATCTACCCCAATTTATTCCATTTCTTTATTTCCAAAAACGTCTCGTTTCACCATTTAATCCTAGTGTTTGGTATCCTCATGTGGGTGTATCGACTCAATGTGATGCCATGAATGCACTCAAACAACCAATATATAACTAAATGCGACACAATGAGACCTCTAAACGATAAGCTCCATAGTTCAATAAGTTTCAGAATAAATAGTAGATCTTATCGAATTCGTCAACTCGATAAACTCATTTATTTATTCGTGTTGCTTATTATCCCATAAATCAATCGTATCCTAAAGAGTCATAAGGATAAGTCACCCATTAATAAGGTTACCCAACGTACCTAGCGGCCTCTTATTAGATTCGTCAAACTAATAAGTCCGCTACCCACGTGGATCAACACTATTAATGCTAGGTTATCCGTAACCCATGCACACATAACGCAAATAAATAATTACTTATCCAATATCAAATGTCCACATTTTACATTTATTGATAAACGTGTACTCGAAACCATAATTACTCATTTATTATAAAACCTTTCAAATTTAGTCGTTAGTTTCTGTTTAAAACTAGTAAATAACAAGATAAATCTTGTCATTGATATTTTTGGTACAAAAGCCCATTATTATTTACATTTCATAGTTTTATTATCATTTTCATGTATAATATATATTTCGTCAAATCCCATTATTAGTTTCATAACGTTATTCGTTTCGAGTCCACAAGCACGAGTCATAACTTCTCGGCTTTTAATCAATCAATTATCCAAATTATACTAAAGTCCATGTTACTGCTTTGTCATAGTCAACTATTGACTAAAAAGTCAAAGTGACGCCGATGTAGCTCAAAGTCACAATATATATATATCAAGTCCATAATTAATAGTCATAACGTCGCAATTCAATCCCAAACCAACTCAAAACAATCTCGCCAACCAATCAATCAACCAATTATACTCGAAACCAATCTTATGACCCTAATGGTCATGACACGGTCGCGGTCAAGACCACGTGAACCAAACAAGCTTCTAAAAGCTTTTTGGCTCCACGCGTCTCATCCAAACCTCAACTAAACCAATCAATAAGCTACCAAATCAACCCGACTCGGACCCAAGACCCAAGTGGGTCTCGTACGCACCATATAAGCCACGTACGAGCCCTAGGTGGTTCGTACATCCCATATTCCTCAACCAAACACAACCAAATCCAATTCACAACTCTCAAATCCAATCATTCAAGCTCCAAACAATAACCAAACACAAAACCCATCAACTATTCCTAATCAAGAACATGCAACTAAACCCTAAAATGCAAAACCCATCAAATTAATGCACCACACATGTACCAAACACTAATTACTTGTTTACTTAGTCACTAATTAGCTTTAATTTCATGTTCCACCCAAAAGCCCCAAAATTAAAAATTAGGTCAAAACCCTAATTTTCAATTTGTGGGTTTTTATCACCCAATCAAGCTCAAAACATGTTCCCTTTACCTTATCTAATCACCAATTGCAAAAGCCCTTTGAAACCCTAAAAGTACGAATCTTAATTCTTGAATTTGAAGGTGTTAATGAAGTCCAAATGGAGTGTATGGTATATGGTTGGAAAGAGGAGAAAGAGAGCTTCAAGATGGTGGTGGAGGTGAGTGGTCACTCGCCAGTGTTTGGCCGGAAATGGCCAGAACAGTGGCCGGAATTAATGGGGTGGGCGGCTAGGGTTTTTAGAGAGAAGGTAGTTAGAGAAAGTGGTGATATGTGTGTTTTCTAGAGAGAGAAAATGAAAGGGTATAATGAGGCTTGGGTTGGGTATATATACTAGGCCACTAGGGACCTTAAAATAAATAAAACTTGGGGAGGGGTGGCCGGCCATAGTGAAAAAGGAGGGGCCGTGGTCGCCATTTTTCGTAACTTCCCCGTTTA
Source organism: Chrysanthemum seticuspe (assembly GCA_019973895.1). NCBI lineage: Eukaryota > Viridiplantae > Streptophyta > Magnoliopsida > Asterales > Asteraceae > Chrysanthemum > Chrysanthemum seticuspe. The sequence goes on along the minus strand of BPTQ01000002.1, from coordinate 15,802,349 downwards.
CCCATTCCCGAGCTCACATATCGTCCCCCGAGTGTCCCACGACATTTATTTAACTTTCCAACATCGTTACTTACGTTTTTCCACGAGTTTTGACTATTTATTTGTCAATTTTCAAGTTACGGTCTAAAAGTTACAATAACTCTTGTTTTAGGCTTTTCTAGTGCCGAATCGAATAGTGCCTATCAAATAGAGTTAAAACGCATACGATAACTCATTTAATAATGAAATAAACCGTAAAAACCAATCGACGATATAAAATCAAGTCACGGTTTATTAAAATAGTGATAAAGGCAAATCTCAGTTTAATTTAACGTAATGCGGTTACCTAAAATAGACTCCCTAAATTGCCAGTTGTCACAGCCTCCCAGCCTCAGAAGAAACCCGTCCCGGGTTTCACTCCGAGTTGCTTTATGTCATGAAAACTTTAGGATAGTTCCTACGGAAAATGTCCTCACGTTCCCAAGTGAACTCCGGTCCATGCCGGGAGTTCCACCGAACCTTAATAATCGGAATACGGCTATTCTTCAGCCTCTTAATCTCACGATCCATAATCTCAATCGGTTCCTCAACAAAATTCAATTTCTCATCAACACGAATATCTCTTAAGGGCACAACTATGGTTTCCTCCGAAAGACATTTCTTAAGATTACTAACATGAAAAACATTGTGTACACTACTCAGTTCCGATGGTAGCTCCAAGTGGTATACTACCGGTCCGATTCTTTCCAGGATTGGAAAGGGACCAATATATCGGGGATTGAGTTTTCCACGTTTCCCAAAATTAATCACTCCTTTCCAAGGAGAAACTTTCAACATAACACGATCTCCAATCTGAAATTCTAAAGGTTTACGTCTCTCATCAGCATAACTCTTTTGTCTATCACGAGCGGTTTGCAACCGGTTACGAATCTGAACTATCTTCTCAGTGGTTTCTAGGACAAGTTCGGGACCTGTAAGTTGACTTTCGCCCACTTCTGCCCAACAAACAGGAGAACGACATTTTCGGCCATACAGTGCCTCAAATGGAACGGTCTTAATACTAGAGTGATAACTATTGTTATAGGAAAATTCGGCCAATGGGAGATGTCTCTCCCAGCCTTTGCCAAAATCAATAACACATGCTCTAAGCATATCCTCTTAAGTCTGAATGGTTCTCTCGCTTTGACCATCGGTCTGTTGATGGTAAGCAATACTCATATCCAAATTCGTTCCTAAAGCTGTCTGTAATGACTTCCAGAAGTGGGATGTAAAACGACTACCCCTATAAAAAATGATAGATATCGGTACTCCATGACGCGATACTATCTCCTTAAGATACAATCGAGCAAGCTTATCAAGACTATCGGTTTCACTAATAGCTAAGAAGTGAGCAGACTTAGTTAAGCAATCAACTATTACCCAGATAGCGTCATTGCCGCTAACTGTTCTTGGTAATTTAGTGATAAAGTCCATGGTTATTCGCTCCCATTTCCATTCCGGGAGTTCGGGTTGAACTAAAAGTCCTGATGGTTTCTGATGTTCGGCCTTAACTTTAGAACAAGTAAGGCACCTACTAACATACTGAGCTATATCAACTTTCATATTGGGCTACCAATAAAGTTTCTTAAGATCCTGATACATCTTATCGGCTCCGGGATGAATAGAGTATTTTGATTTAGGCGACTCGTGCATAATCGACTCACGGATTCCACCATGAAATGGTATCCAGCTTCTGTCTCTGAAGCATAATGTTCCATCGGAACGCTTCAAGAAGCCGTTTTCACTTTCTACCATTCCATGAAGATTCTCATAAGGACGGTTCTCTTCCGTCAATGCCTCTGCTTGGGTGGCTAAAATCTGGGATGGTAAGGGCGAAACAATGTTCATTCCTAAAGATCTAACGAGTAGGGGTGGAATATCCTCCTTACGACTAAGTGCATCAGCCACAACATTAGCTTTACCAGGATGATAACGAATCTCACAGTCATAATCACTAAGCAATTCCAACCAACGTCGTTGTCTCATGTTCAGTTCCTTCTGATCTAAGATATGCTTCAAGCTCTTATGGTCGGTAAATACTACACAGTTGGTTCCATACAGGTAATGTCTCCAAATCCTAAGAGCAAACACTACAGCACCTAACTCAAGGTCATGAGTGGTGTAGTTTTTCTCATGCTTCTTAAGTTGTCGGGATGCATATGCAATCACCTTCTCTCGTTGCATTAAAACAGCACCTAAGCCTTTATGCGAAGCGTCGCAGAACACGACAAAATCTTCACTTCCTTCAGGCAAAGCTAGGATGGGCGCACTACACAACTTCTCCTTCAGAAGTTGGAATGCTTCTTCTTCCTTTTTTTTACCATTCATACTTAACATCCTTCTGGGTTAGTTTGGTCAGCGACTTAGCTATCTTAGAAAATCCCTCAATGAATCTCCTATAATAGCCTGCTAAACCTAGAAACTACAGAATTTCTGATGGGTTCTTAGGAGCTGCCCATTCCTTAATGGCCTTAATCTTAGCTGGGTCAACATGAGCACCTCGACTATCTATCACATGGCCTAAAAATTGCACGGACAGAATCCAGAATTCACACTTAGAGAATTTGGCATACATCTTCTCCTCTCTTAGCAATCCTAAAATGAGCCTCAAATGCTCTTCTTGCTCCTCACTACTCTTAGAGTATATGATAACGCTACACGCGTCTTTCGGGGTCAAAGGAACTTCCTTTTCGTCGAGCAAGTTTTTCAACACCCTAGGCAGTGAACCTAATCGTTGTAGTGTAGTATTAGGGTAAGCCACGGGTATTGATATCGTTCTCTAGGGGAATAGGAATGCTAGTGAGAAGTTACTACGCTAAGGTTGGAGTTGAGGAAGATTATTTTTTATCTTTTTATAATTTTTTTAAGGAAAGGAAAGGTACGAATCTCGGGGTTTAGATTTGGGGGGTTGGTATTGCTACCGATTACTCTACTTATCTAATTATCTAATCTAAGGTGTATGTAGTCTATTTCTAATTAGTGTGTGCTCGTATGATAGTTTAAAGATGTGTTTACTTAGGTTTTACTACTCCTTAATTATCTCCTATTGGTGGTTGAATTGTCACGTCCTTATTCTTAGTTGCGTTGTGTGTCTAAGGTTGTAGGGTATGCGTTTCTCCCTAGTCTTTGAACTTACCAAAGGGTCTTGTCTACAAAACCCACTAGGGATAATAAACTCTTACTCTAAGGCACTCTTTGGATGGTTTAGCTTACAACTACTCAAGGAGTTATATTCTAAGGTTCACAAAGATTTAATCAAGCATTAAGTACACAACGAATGACCTATCGCATTACTAGATCATTAATCAACTAAGATAAGAGACAACCAATCAATATTCAATAATTAAGTTTCATATTCCCTAAGCAAACACACAAGTAAATTAGCCGGACATGGAGAACATGCAAGCATACACACAAATAATCAAAGACATAATTGTATTAATGAAGTAAAACACTTATCTTGGTGTAAGATAGGGTTTGGAACCCTAAAATACTGTACAAGACAGCCTTGGTTCGGTTTTAGGTTTTTACTCCAAAAGACTACACACTAATACTGAAAAATTCGGATTCTATATATAAGATTACATCTGCGACGGCGTCACCTTATGTTTTGTGACGCCGTCGTGTCGCCGTCATTGGGGTTTTGTCTTGGCTACGTTAGACTTGCGACGGCGTCACCTTATGCTTGTGACGCCGTCCTCTTCAGCTTCTGACGCCGTCTGGATTGCATCTAGGCCGTCTGAGTTGCAACGACCTATTCTTTTATAACTTGACGTCGTCACTTGAAAATAGGAGTTTTGGCTTTTGTCCCGTCACAAAATCCTCCGATGGCGTCGCAGTTAAGCAGTGACGCCGTCACCTTATGTTTTCAGCAGCTTTGAGTGTCTCGATTCTAAATTTGGCCATTTTCTTCGTATATTCGCGCCTTTTCGTCCAAATAAGTGCCATTCCAGCATTTTGCCTTCAAGAGACCTAAAAAGTGAAAAGGAACGATATTAAGCAATAACGGATACAAAAGTGATCAAATAAGTGCTTAAACGACCCCTCAAAAAGGTACCTTTTAAAACCTTATCAGTATATCAAGATGTCGTCTATGAATACTATCACAAACTTATCCAGATATGGCTTACACACTCGGTTCATGAGATCCATGAAAACCGCTGGCACGTTGGTCAAACCAAACGACATCACTTGGAATTCATAGTGCCCATAACGAGTCCTAAACGCAGTCTTAGGGATATCCTCTTCTCGAACTCTAAGCTGGTGGTAACCAGATCGTAAATCGATCTTAGAAAAGACACTAGCTCCTTGGAGTTGGTCGAATAGGTCATCTATTCTAGGTAACGGATATCGGTTCTTCACGGTTAGCTTATTCAATTCCATATAGTCGATACACATCCGAAACGATCCATCCTTCTTCTTCACAAACAACACCGGTGCTCCCCACAGTGACGAACTTGGTCGAATGAATCCCTTCTCTGACAATTCTGCCAACTGTTTAGACAGTTCCTCCAATTCTCTTAGAGCAAGTCGATAAGGTGCCCGGGCTACGGGTGCCGCACCGGGTATCAACTCTATTTGGAATTCCACTTGTCTAACAGGTGGAATCCTTGGCAGATCGTTAGGAAACACATCCGGAAATTCTCTAACGACGGGTACATCGTTGAGGTCTCTTTCACTCTTCTCCTCACTTTTCCTTTCAAAAATTCGAGCCAAGAAAAGACAACCTCCTCTATCGATGTACTTCTGGGCCTTAATACAAGAGATGATGCTCAACCGGGAAGGACTTCCACAGTCGCTCCGATCTCCTTGTATGCTCAGAACTTTTCCTCCATACGGTAAACGCACAACCTTCTCATCACAGATGATGTGTGCACCGTTCTTCGATAACCAATCCATTCCGATAATGACGTCAAAACTTCCTAAGGTAATTTGCAATAGATTTATACTAAACGGGGGTCTAGAAAACTTAAGGTACAACCTCGAACTACGGTGTCTATCTTCTCTCTATTTCCATTCGCTAATTCCACATCGTAACTAAACCCTAGAGGTGTTTGGGAGATTCCTAGTAATGGCATAAAGTTGGTGGATACGAAACTCATATCCGCATCAGTATCAAACAGTATGGAAGCATAGCGATTATTGAAAAGGAACGTACCCGTAACTACATTAGGGTCCTCACCAGCTTCCTTCCCAATAGCGTAAACACGCGCTGTTCCCATGTCTCTTTGCTGATTCCTAGCACCTTGGTTTCCCTGGTTTCCTACAACCTCATGCTTCACAGGGTTTAAGCCATTACCTCCTACACCTCGGTTAGCAAATCCTCCGACATTACCAGGATTTCCTCTCATCCACGGCTCTCGGCACTCATTCCTTAAGTGTCCCTTCTTTCCACATCCAAAACAGGTGACAGTGGCCTTCCAGTCTATTCCCTGTGCAGTTTGAGCTGCAGCAAGTGGTCTGGACCTACAGTCTTTGGCCATATATCCTATCTTAGAGCACTTCCAACACGCATTCGGACATGGTCCGTGGTGGTGTCGGTTACAACGTCTACACACATGCTTACTACCCTGATAATCATTCCTAACTCCATTTCCTATGGCGAACACTCGGGCCTTCTCTTGCTGTTTGTTGCCATTCCCTTTAGCAACTTCGTTCCTCGTCCTCTTATCACTCCTATCATTCCTACTCTTGCTTCCTACATCTAGCACATATGAGTCCATCAAACTCTGAGCCACAGCAATTTCCTCTTGCAAATTGACTGGCTTGGCAACGATGACATCATTTCGATTAGCCAAAGGTAATCCATCATTATACCTTTCAATCTTAAGTTCTTCGGTATGAACCATTTAAGGGCAAAGCAATGATAACTCTTGGAAAAGACGATTATAAGTCGCCATGTCAGTACCCTTAACCTTATGGTTCTAGAACTCACTCTCTAACTTCTTAACTTCATTCCTAGGACAGTAAGTCTTAATCAGGAGAGCCTTAAATTGAGTCCAAGACATACTATAAGCTACATCAATTCCTACTGCTCTGTGGTAATTGTTCCACCAGGTCAACGCCTCGTCCTTCAAAGTGAAGGTTGCATACTTAACCTTACAATCCTCATCACAGTTACTCACAACAAACACAGATTCAGTTTTCTCCAACCACCTAGTTAGGTAAACTACTCCCTCAGTTCCTCCAAAATCAATGGGACCACATAATCGGAACTCCTTATAGGTACAACCTCGAGTTCGATTCAGCATTGGGGTTCCACTAGAAGTGTTAGAAAGATTAGCCTCAGCTAGCAGTTCAGCGACACGCTGCGACACCAGCTGGTCAATGTGGGCTGGGTTCACGAGTGGAGGGTTTTGTGGAACGACGACCTCGACGACCAGGGGCAACAACAACAGCAGGAGTTGCTCGGTTGTTCCTAAGCAAGTTACGTCTTGTTGCCACCATTCTGGAGGCAAGAAGAACAGTTTCATAAGTTTACAATTTACGCTCTATATAGAGTTGGGTTCCAAGGGTTAACCAATAACGCCTGAATACATAATCAAGGCCAAAAGGGACAACGCTATACTAAAGCGAAACAATCAGACACCGCATCATAACTAAGGATGCACGTACTCATAACTATAACTCATAAGTTTTCAACAGTGGAAATACATGGAAGGATACGAAGAAATCAAAAACGATCCTAACAACGATGATAATAAACAACTAGGATAACCCTACATCTCGAACCAAGTACTACTTAGTTTCAAGATGGTACAAAACCAGGAATCTAATACTAACTAGCCATGTCTACGAATATCACTCACTGACTTCCTAACGTCATCAACCTCTCTCCACAACGATGCTAACTCAACACGTCGAGCGTCACGATCACTCTTAAGCTCGGTAACCTCTCTCTCTAACTCACCAATCCTACGCCAAATCGCTCTATCAGCATCATGAGCTGTCGCGAACCCCCTAAGCAGGTCCTCAACCTGCTCTTGGAGCTCCGACATACCATCATGCAAATCCCTAGTCCTCCTGACTATAGTACCCATATCAGCTCTAAGATCCTCTATACTAGCTTTAGACACTCCAACCAAACGATCTGTCAATCTACTCAGCCTTGTACCCTGTGAGGTAATCCTCTCCCACATCAAACCCGTCTCGCCATACTCCTTTGGCTCAGAAGCAATCTCTGATGGTATCTCAGATCCTAACGGGTTACCTATATAAGGTAAGTAAGGTGGTGAGTCGATGTCTAAAGGCTGTCCAGGGGACTCAGGCTCAGGCAAAGGAGAACCTGGTCCAGGAGAATGTGCATGAATCTGCAAAGGAGGAGTATCCCCTTCTGGGATATCCTCATCATCCTCCTCCAGAGGATCCTCATCCTCATCAACATACTCCTCCTCAATCTCATCCTCCTCCTCGACCTCATGCTCCTCCTCGCCCTCATCCATAGGGGGAGAGTCCATGAGTCGGAGTCTCTGTGCAGGTAAATCCTAAGGTGGTACACTAGGAGATCTAGGCCTCCTAAGACATGGTTATGCTGGTGGTGATGACAGAAGAGAGTGGGCTGCTAAACGGATAGGTGATGATGGTGGTCTCACAGACATGCGGGCAGTGCTATAAGCAAGCCTAGGATTCTGTGCTCTCGCTAAAACCTGATGTGAAGTAAGCTTCCTAGATGAGCTAGGGCAATCTGATGATGAACTAGAGTGACGGGCAATCTCATAAGGATCACCCTGCACAACCGTCATGAGAGTCAATGCTGGCGAACTAGCAACAACAAGGACCTCCTCAAACACATCATAAGCTAGTGATGGCATAGTATGTGACAACGGCATAGGGTAGGTATAAGTGTTCGAAACAACCTTTTTTAATAAGTGCATCAACTTAACTAAAACACATATCACATAATGAAAGCTTTAAAAGTAGAGGTACCGCATTACTCAAAACATGCCTTTAATAAAACACATAATTTCCGTTCCATCACATAATCCCATATCAAATCAATCGAGTTCAAAACTCCCAAAATCATAATATACCGTTTACTTAAATCAAATTCCGCAATATATCGATAATCACATCTCATTTTCCAAAACCAATAATCATATCTCATTTCCAAAACCAATAGTCATATCTCCAAATAATAACGTTTCCATAATCAGTTCACAATATCCCTTAACATATCATCTCATAATTCAAATCGCAGTTCATACCATAATCAAATAAGAAGCTTCGGCTTGGCAAGCGGGCGTGCGACGGTCGAGGATCAATTTTTCTTAAAAGTGGTTATAGTTTAGGGTTTATAAAATACCTAGTTCTCTATAACCTTGAGCTCTGATAGCAATCTGTAACACCCTCAAATATCGGTACAGCGGAAGACTTAATCAAGTTTTCGGGGCGTTACTATTGGATTGGTATCACACATAAGTATAATAAAAGATAACCATTTAAAACCAATCCCAAATCAAATATTCAAACATTTAATCCGAAAGTATAAATATTAGGCCCAAAACATAGTTTAATAAAATAGGTCCCCATAGTTTATCATAGTCAGAAATGATCCTTGAACCCCGCCTTCTTGCCAAGCTTCCACAATCCACATAATCCAAACATCTTTCAATTACCTGAGAAATCATGCTAAAAGGTCAGCTAACGCTGGTGAGTTCATAGATTTAAGTTCAACAAAATCATATTGGACCAATAAGAGTTGATTTCTATGCAAGACCTAAGATAGATAAACACCGTTTTCACACCGATCCATGCCGGATCACCAATCAAAACACACGTCCCGCATCCAGGGACAACTCGAGCTCGCGACTCTAGTCAAGCACTGTCGTGGCAAAATCTAGAACAATTGCCAACCCCGGACTAGGTCGATGTAGAAGTCTATTCTTAGTTAGGCACGGCTAACCTAAACTAAGGCAACAACTGCCACACATCTATCTAAACAGTCAAGCATATAAGCAAATCCAAAATAGTTTTCACGGTCCAAAAACAACAACATGATTCTCACCCCAAAGTAGTTCAAAACGTAGTTAAAACATAGATAAAAGTGGGGCTATGAAACTCACCTCAAGAAATCAACGCACAAATATCACTAGCAGAAGATAACAGAAATCACAGCACAACAACTATCGACTCGGCACAACCTATTAATGTAGACCAACTTTAATACACATATTCCTCAAAATCAACGTTATCTACCCCAATTTATTCCATTTCTTTATTTCCAAAAATGTCTCATTTCACCATTTAATCCTAGTGTTTGGTATCCTCATGTGGGTGTATCGACTCAATGTGATGCCATGAATGCACTCAAACAACCAATATATAACTAAATGCGACATAATGAGACCTCTAAACGATAAGCTCCATAGTTCAATAAGTTTCGGAATAAATAGTAGATCTTATCGAATTCGTCAACTCGATAAACTCATTTATTTATTCGTGTCGCTTATTATCCCATAAATCAATCGTATCCTAAAGAGTCATAAGGATAAGTCACCCATTAATAAGGTTACCCAACATACCTAGCAGGCTCTTATTAGATTCGTCAACCTAATAAGTTCGCTACCCACGTGGATCAACACTATTAATGCTAGGTTATCCGTAACCCATGCACACATAACGCAAATAAATAATTACTTATCCAATATTAAATGTCCACATTTGACATTTATTGATAAACGTGTACTCGAAACCATAATTACTCATTTATTACAAAACCTTTCCAATTTAGTCGTTAATTTCTGTTTAAAACTAGTAAATAACAAGATAAATCTTGTTATTGATATTTTTGGTACAAAAGCCCATTATTATTTACATTTCATAGTTTTATTGTCATTTTCATGTATAATATATATTTCGTCAAATCCCATTATTAGTTTCATAACGTTATTCGTTTCGAGTCCACAAGTACGAGTCATAACTTTTCGGCTTTTAATCAATCAATTGTCCAAATTATACTAAAGTCCATGTTACGGCTTTGTCGGAGTCAACTATTGACTAAAAAGTCAAAGTGACGCCGACGTAGCTCAAAGTCACAATATATATATCAAGTCCATAATTAATAGTCATAACGTCGCAATTAATTCCCAAACCAACTCAAAACAATCTCGCCAACCAATCAATCAACCAATTATACTCGAAACCAATGTTATGACCCTAATGGTCATGATACGGTCACGGTCAAGACCACGTGAACCAAACAAGCTTCTAAAAGCTTTTCGGCTCCACGCGTCTCATCCAAACCTCAACTAAACCAATCAATAAGCTACCAACTCGGACACCCAAGTGGGTCTCGTACGCACCATATGAGCCACGTACGAGCCCTAGGTGGTTCGTACGTCCCATATTGCTCAACAAAACACAACCAAATCTAATTCACAACTCTCAAATCCAATCATTCAAGCTCCAAACACTAACCAAACACAAAACCCATCAACTATTCTTAATCAAGAACATTCAACTAAACCCTAAAATGCAAAACCCATCAAATTAATGCACCACACATGTACCAAACACTAATTACTTGTTTACTTAGTCACTAATTAGCTTTAATTTCATGTTCCACCCAAAAGCCCCAAAAATAAAAATTAGCTTTAATTTCATGTTCCACCCAAAAGCCCCAAAAATAAAAATTAGGTCGAAACCATAATTTTCAATTCGTGGGTTTTTATCACCCAATCAAGCTCAAAACATGTTCCCTTTACCTTATCTAATCACCAATTGCAAAAGCCCTTTGAAACCCTAAAAGTACGAATCTTAATTCTTGAATTTGAAGGTTTTAATGAAGTCCAAATGGAGTGTATGATATATGGTCGGAAAGAGGAGAAAGAGAGCTTCAAGATGGTGGTGGAGGTGAGTGGTCACTCGCCAGCGTTTGGCCGAAAATGGCTGGAATAGTGGCCGGAATTAATGGGGTGGGCGGCTAGGGTTTTTAGAGAGAAGGTAGTGAGAGAAAGTGTGATATGTGTGTTTTCTAGAGCAAGAAAATGAAAGGGTATAATGAGGCTTGGGTTGGGTATATATACTAGGCCACTAGGGACCTCAAAATAAATAAAACTTGGGGAGGGGTGGCCGGCCATAGTGAAAAAGGAGGGACCGTGGTCGCCATTTTTCGTAACTTCCCCGTTTACCCATTCCCGAGCTCACATATCGTCCCCTGAGTGTCTCACGACATTTATTTAACTTTCCAACATCGTTACTTACGTTTTTCCATGAGTTTTGACTATTTATTTGTCAATTTTTGAGTTACGGTCTAAAAGTTACAATAACTCTTGTTTTAGGCTTTTCTAGTGCCGAATCGAATATTGCCTACCAAATAGAGTTAAAACGCATACGATAACTCATTTAATAATGAAATAAACCGTAAAAACCAATCGACGATATAAAATCAAGTCACGGTTTATTAAAATAGTGATAAAGGCAAATCTCAGTTTAATTTAACGTAATGCGGTTACCTAAAATAGACTCCCTAAATTGCCAGTTGTCACAATAGTGGTGGAGACCATTGTGGTGGTGACTACCCAAACCAGAAACAACACCCATGGTCCCTAGACTCCTCATCTTGGTGATGATGTTTGCGTGGAGTGGTTGTGGTGATGGAGAGATGAGAGGTGGCTGCGATGGTGGTGATGTTGTTGGTAGTACAAGAGAGGGAATAGAGAAGATAACTCTTCTCTGTTTTTCTTTTTGTTTGTGATAGACATGAAACATATATTTTATACATGTTGGAGTTGGTTTAAACTTGGAAGAAAATATCAAGTTGTCTTTGATAGTATAGATATTTTAGTTAACTTAGGTAGGAAGACTTGATGTGTACCGGTATAATTTGGTTCCGACAATTACTAATGTTAAGCTTTTAAATTTATAAACTTAGAAGAAACCAAGTTTAGAATTTATGCCTCAAGCCCTGTAAGGTGAGGATTAAAGAATGTAAATTAGACTTGTAATATATCATAGAGTTTAAGTTTTGTGTTTAAGAGACTTGTACTTTGGTGTTTACGATTTTAAATAAGTAAATAAATGGCAAGCATTATTCTGGACGTTAAGTACCCGTACGCTAACGAAATAACGTAACGTAATAAAATTTGAAAACTCTTATGCTTGACCTATAAGGATGTTTATAAACATAAGTCATGTTGATGTTGGTGAGCACGTTTATTAGAAATGCGAGTTACGTCATATTAGTTAGTTGTTGTGATCAGGTAAACGGATAACGTTTAATCTTAAAAAAAATTAGAGGTAGAAAATGGATAAGTTCTCTTTCGTTAGAATATTATATTAATTTAATTCAAAGGGAAATTTACCGGTGGTTACAGTCTCACCCCTTAAATGGAATCTCGTCCCGAGATTCAGTCCGTGTTAGATGTTGAAATGATGTTAACGAATAAATGCAGTTCCTAGTGATTTATTTCAACTTGTCGTTTTTTAAATATGGTGAAATTTTGGATTTCTTCTGAGTTTTGTAACGATTGTTTTATCAGATAAATACTTCTTCTGAAACGAGGTGAATAGTAACCAGTGAACAGGAACCATCAATGGTCGAGAATAGTAACCCAACGGCTACTTTTGTTTTTATAAAAGAGCCATTTTTAACTCTTCAAGATGCCGCATTTTATTACTATTGTTGTGCTTATGTATTTCGTAGTAGCAGCTACTTGCTATGTCAATGTTTTCGCGGGGAGGATAGTGTTGGTAGCTGAGATTGATTTTACGTAGCAAGGATAAGAGTTCATCTTGTTACTGTGTTTAATCTGATTTTGTGATTTTCGAAAAATCAAGTAGAGAATCAATCTAGACATAACCCTAGTACAACTATTCTCAGTATTTGAAAAGTTTAAGTTGAACATAGGTCGTCAGACTATGTTAAACTGTCCCTAGATTAAATATAGGTGACTAGGCTATATATAATCGAGGTTCGATAAACTTTTGAAATACCTAAATTAGGTATACTCGTGATATGTCCGTACTCTTGATGAGGCAAACTTTCCCATTCTCGAGCATAACCCTCAAGAGACCTTTAGGTAACCAATTTTTACTTAATCCCACAACTCATCAAACAAGAACTGTCATCGGATTAGGCTAAATCGGTTTGAGTAACGGGTCTTTTGAAAATCTGGCTCGGTCATAGAATTGCTTACACATTTGAGACTACTACTCCCATCATCACATGATTCTTCTTGAATTAGACATAGGTGTACAGGCTATGTATAATTTAGGAGTAATAATGTAATGCTAGGACTAATCGACTCGTATGATGTTCGATGTTTGTGATAGTACAACATTTATATAGATAGTAGTATAAGTTTATACATACGTAATAATCGATCTTAAGTATGTAGTATGAGTGTGTAGCATGAGTGAATAAAGTAGATATGCGTGGAAAAGAAAAATAGTCAACACTGGGCTAGAATCATAGACTTTTAATAATGGAAGTTTCGGAAGGAAACTTGTTGAATGTAGAGAAAGTTGTTGAACTTCAGCTTTTGTAGATGATGAATCAGCTTTTTTTTTTTTTTTTTTTTTTTTTTTTTTTTTTTTTTTTTTTGCAATCCTATATCTTGTATTTCTAGCTGGGAAATCAATAGATCATGACGAGTTTTATGTAAAACAATATTACGTACAGTCGGGAAAAGTTCAGAGATCACTGTATCACTCACAGTGTCTGAGAAGTAATGGAGACCAATGTATCACTTACAGCAGGAATAATAGGGACCATCAGTTCAAAATGGCACAACGTTCGTTAGTTTAAGTGTTTCGGTGAATAAGTGAAATGTTTCGTATCTCACAAAATGTACGAGCAAGTACATGATCGGGAAAATGTGGTTATGCCGAAATGCCCTAGAATAGACATACGCAGATGTGTTCTGTATATAAAGTGATCGAAAGCATGTCCAAGGTGTATATATTAATATACTAATATGTTCGTGTAGAATTTATGCCTCATGCCTTGTAAGGTGAGGATTAAAGAATGTAAATTAGACTTGTAATATATCATAGAGTTTAAGTTTTGTGTTTTAGAGACTTGTACTTTGGTGTTTACGATTTTAAATAAGTAAATAAATGGCAAACGTTATTCTGGACGTTAAGTACCCGTACGCTAACGAAATAACGTAACGTAATAAAATTTGAAAACTCTTATGCTTGACCTATAAGGATGTTTATAAACATAAGTCATGTTGATGTTGGTGAGCACGGTTATTGGGAATGTGAGTTACGTCATATTAGTTAGTTGTTGTGATCAGGCAAACGGATAACGTTTAATCTTAAAAAAAATTAGAGGTAGAAAATGGATAAGTTCTCTTTTGTTAGAATATTATATTAATTTAATTCAAAGGGAAATTTACCGGTGGTTACAACAAGCTTGAAACCCAAGCCAAACTTTCCCTCCTTTTTTTCTCTTTCCCGATCATCAGAGTACAAGGCCCAAGGCATCTATTATTCGACCCAACTTGGAACTCATAACAAGCCCATGGGTCAAAGTAGTGATCGGGGTCAATATTGCATGCATATCGGGTATGTAATTCAAGTATAAAAAACATTCTACACGTATACTCGTGTTTATCGTGTGTGCCCCCATTGGCTCGCACACTCTTAGTCGTTTTGTCGTGTTTTCAACTTCCACAAACCAACTGCAACAAGACAATTAATAAAATAAATCGAAGGGTCTAACAACCCAACAATTCCAATCCAACTTCACTTTTGAGCTTATACGCGCGGACATCCATAACTTAGCCATACGTTGGATAGCCTAGAAAATGTATTCGTTCTTAATAGAAGAAATGTCATCATCGGTGGCGTGAATGAGACGATTTCGCCAATTCCAGATAGCTCATATAGTAATCTGTAAGACCCCATTCAACACTTTGATAAGGTTCGCATCACCATGAAAATTAACGATCCAACTTGCATTCTCAACAGCCGGAAACCAAGTGAATGAGACCGGGGGAGGAAGATTCCACCAACTGCACACCTTTCTCCAAATGCCACAAACTTTTTGGCAACTAACCAAAACATGATCAATGTCCTCTATATCCATTTCGCAAAAAGGGCAGTTGTAAGTGGAAAGAGTGATACCATGAGCCATAAGGTTAGAGCGTGTTGCCAACCTATCAAGAGACGCCTTCTAAGCCACGATGTTCACTTTCTTAGGAAATGACAACTACTATATCTAATAGAAAGTTTTGATCAAATTTACAATATTATCTCACTTTAACTTGTTATCAAAAAGTTTTTAAAACACGTTTATTGATTAATTGACACTACCATTTTTTAAAAATGAACAATAGTAAGCCGATTTAGTTATATTATTCTTCAAAGAGTTAGGATCAAATGAGAAGAAAACTTAAAATGAGAAGGATTTGAAAAAATCACAGCCACACATTTCAAATGCGTCTGCAGAGAGATATGCATATCCTCTTGAAATTCTCCTTCTTATTTGAAATGTGTGGCTGAAAATTATTCTTATTCTTCTCATTTTAGTTTTTTTCACCGGATCCTTTCCCCATCTAGTGTGTCTATTTTTGCCTACAATAATTTTGAGACAAAAAAGTATTTAAATACAAAAGACTGAAAACATGTGTTATGTAAGAGGGAACTGTAGTTATTAAAAAAAATTAATTGCATATATACTTAATGAAACTTGAATATTTGCATATTTTCTCAAAATACAAGCTTTCAATACATAATATATGATGGTGTTTAAGCATGTTTTAAGTAAATATACAATTACATAAGTTAGTGAGTATATTCCACAAAAAAAGGTGTAGTTTAGTGAGTATATAAGTAATTAAAAGAAAATACCATAAAATTTTTTTTGCCGAATATGCATTGCTAACCATCCACCCACAAGTGCTTCATTTATAGAAACCGGCATGTCTAAAACCGAAAAAACTTATAAACCATGACATGCAATGTAAAATGGATATATTTTTGAACTAAGATATAAATTTCTCAAAAGGTACTTTCTTTTAAGCATAAATTAAGCAAAAGAAATAAGCCATGATTTACTTTTTGGTTTAGGTGATTAAATGGCAACGTATTTTCTTACAAATAACGTTTTGCTATGTGAACTAAAAAAATGTTTCAACAAATGTTACAAACTTTCAAAAAGTGTTCAACTGTGTACATTTCCGTGACATAACCAGTCACTCATGTCACTTTTTGATGTATAACACGTCATCCAAACATGCATGTTATAAACACTTTTAAATAGGGGTGAGTAAAACCGAGAAAGACCTGAACCGAAACCTGAAACCCGACAAAACTGACCCGACTGAAACCGAGTTACCAGTTTTTGGTTCGAACTCGGTTTATGATTTTACCGAATTTCGGTTTTGGATCAGATCGGGTCGGTCCGGTTCAAGCCAAAACCCGATAAAACCGATAAAACCCGACAAAAACCAAACAGATTAAAACCCAGTAGTTTCGGTTTCGGTTTAGGTTTTTAGCGAATTTTGGTTTTGCTTTTATCGGTTTCGGTTCGGCTCTGGTTGATCAGCCCTACTTTTAAAAATGTGTAACATTTAATAGAACACTTTCTAATTGAGTACCAAAACAATGAGTGCTTTAAAAAAAAGGGCATTTTCATATCTACCCAACAAAAGCATTAAAATTTCATATTTACCCAAATGATGCTTTAAAAGCATTGTACACAATGCATTCAATGGTTGTATTTTGAGTATATTTGAAATTAATGTTGAAAAGAGTGGGAGATATGAAATTATCCCTTAAAAAAACTCCATTGCTATTTACTCTTTGTTGTTATTCCGGAAATACCCCTACTTTGGATGGCAAAATACATAAAGCATATCTACCCCCTTTTTTTACAAGGTCTAACATTTCTCCTCCTTTATTATTTCGAATCATAAAACTGGCGGCCCCCCATTTACAGAGGTACTTGTGTTTTCTCATATACTTTTATGCTAATTTGATATCCCTATCCCATATAGTTTATATAGCTCAATTAATTATAACCCTGATTGATATGTGACAAGCTGGTCATCTTTTGTATAATGATGCACATAACTTGTTTGATGAAATGACGCAACGAAATTATGTTAAAAAATGAGTTTAAATTACTGAAAATGGAAAGCCCTTTTTTTATGATGCACACAAGGTGTTTGATGTAATGCCTCACTGAAAATATGAGAGAAATTTAGTGTAGAAATGATTGAATGCTGATGGTCTTGTATTAACATAAGTAATAAGTTGCTAAATAGTAGACTCTTGTTACGTGTCAAATATTTTGATTTAAACTTTACTAAAGAAGATGTTGTAAGATGAATTTGGTGATCTTATGTGCGGGTTAAAGTTAAACTGAGTTTTAATAGTTTGTATTCTTTTTAGACAAATTTAGTTATTTCTAATCTTTCAAGTTCTGAAATCATGTCTCAGTTTAAACTCTTATGTTCAATTTATTGTGGCATTTCTGCACATATAAAAATCTGTGCCACTCTATTTTATTGGGTGGTAAAGAATAGGAATAATGGGGATGTTTAATATAATGTTTGCAGGTAGGAAAAGAAAGGTGTGAGTAACTCAAGATGGCAACGAATTCTGCTTCTAAATACTTTCGTGGTATGTTCTTTTAAGTTCATTTGCTTGAGTAATTTCAGTTAGTTTTCTAGTAGCATGCTTGTAACTGCTACACTTTTACAAGCTCAATGCTTGAATATCGTACTTCTTTTGTATCTTCCCTTCTGGCTATTAAAAGTAGGAAATATAGGTTGTACTTGTAAGAAAGCTAGTTCTTCATAACCAACGATCATGTGTCTATATTGTTGGAATTATATAACATGACATTCAAATAAATAACCACAAAACATCAAAGTATTCAAGTGGAAGCGTATAGGATTTATTAATGAATAATTAATTAACATAAAAGAATATGCGTACCTTTTCTTGATTCTAGCCGAACAAGAATCAAATCCACAAACTAGCAATTAGGATGAACCCTAATTTTATTTAATTAGGATTATATTAATTACCCCTTACCGTTTTGTAATTCAATCCAAGATAATAACAAAAGTATGTTATTACTATGTTCTTGTACACACGTACTAAACCGAATTAAAGTAATGCTAGTTTTATCAAACAAAATAACTTGGTTTGTGGAAAAGTAATGAATCGACACCCACAAGGGTTGTACGATCGGTTTGGATAAGAAAACACACAAAACAATTTTTTAGGGTTTAGCAATGAGCACAAGAGATGGAAAAATAAAACCCCTAGCCTTGTTTATATACCCAACTAAACTTGGTGAACAAGTTGGTTTTTCTTTCCTTCTTTCTCTCCTTGGCCGATCGGTTTGGATATCCCATAGGGATTTCGGAACCTTCCCAACTTTTGCAATTAAGTCCTTTTCCAAATACCTTTAACGCCCGTTAGTCCATTACATTAATTACTTAACGCCCGTTAGTTATTTCGTTTAATAAATAAATAAATACAACGTTTATATTTAATTATTTAACTTTAAATTCTCATACGTAAAGTGTGCAATCCCGTAGTCTCGAGTTCGATCCTAACTCACGTCTACTAATTTATATCCATAAAACCAACAGCTCCCACTTGGATATATCTTAATAGAGTGATCACATTCGGTTAGCGTCTAGCAACACTTCGATGCCTCTAGTACAACTCGAGCAAGGCTCCTGGAAAACCTTTTAATGATTTCTCATTATTATTATCCTTTTGTTTCTAATACCATGTTAAATAAAGATATGGAATTAAGTCATTCTTTATCCAACTATTTTGTTTCTCGTTATAAGTGATTGAGCAAGATTACCAAATCTTCTGAACATATTCAGGGGAGAACTTTGGGCATGGCCACGCAAACATCTTGTCAACCCTACGAGGGGCCCAACAGTATTAAACTCCAAAATAAATTTGAAGGAACAAATTCTATCTTGACTACGAGAATAACCCATGAACTTTGCAACACTTCAGGAAACAACCCTTATGACTACCAGTTACGTATAGCGTTAAGTTGTTCCACAGAAGTGCACTACATTCATGACACTTATCTGGTATCTCAAGTCTGAGGATAACTATTCATAATTTACTTATAACAATATCCACAAAGTAAATTATGTAGTTGGGATACGTCCTATATTCAATTCATTAAATATCATCTGAAATTGGTATGCATTCTCATCAATATACTTTCAAGTATATTCTACCATATCTCTCAGATTTGTCTTAGTTTAATGATATTCCCATATCATTAATTGACAACGGACGATTTAGAATAAATAAATTTATTTACGGATTAAACACGTAAATATAGGATACAATATATTATAAAATCAAACATACCAAGTATTTGATTTATCATAATAATTGTTTAACATGCTTTATCCAAATACCAAATAGATCAATGCATGAAAATTTCAGTTGATGAATTATGCCTCAAGTAATGACAATCATACTTGTTGACAAGGCATAAATCAACCAACTTGATCTATCGTAATTTTGAGAATACTTATTTCAAGAATTCAATTAGTGAAGTCCTTGTATGTGTGCATTCACCAATCCACATAATAATTCATAAAGTGTGTGACATCCTCTATCACCAATTTATGACAATTTAAACTTTCAAACATTTTAAAGTTTAAAGTATTCTTATTCTTTTAATGTATAATGCAACTGTGCTCTTAGGGCACAACTAGTTCACATGGTCATTAACAAGGATGAAATCCTACCATGACTAGTATTGAGTGTCATCTCAATTAAACCAGCATCATTGTATGCAAACAACAATGTGCTCATTAAAACTCCGTAAACTTTAATATCTTATTGTGTAATGTTTGATGCTTTCCTAACTTTCAAGTTTAAAGCTGATGACAATTTGCACAACATTTGACATATTGTTCATCCATAGAATCTAGGAGCAATTCCAGGCTGAGGATGTAATTCTTTTAGAATATTCATTACACAAGTTATCTAATAACTTTTAGTTAGATATTAATGTTGTCAAATCATCTATCATTCAAGAATGATACAACAATTTGAATACACTACATGATGTACATGATGAATCCACAGGTCAAACTTAGATTTCATTCGTGTTATATCTTGTCAAAAGATATTTATCCATTTCCTAAATGATATATCATGTTTTATTAGAATCATTTATTTTACTACACATGTTTATTAACAATAAACATATATTCTAAGGTTATATGTTTTAATTCTTAAATCTTACAAATGAAGTTTCATTCCAGTCTAAGACTTAACATTTAGCTTATAAGGAATGCTACTTCCTATATGTTATACAACATATAAGATTTAAAACCTTAACATAATACTCCCACTAGCTTTCAGGAATACTTAAAATTTATCTTATTTCAATTATAAATCAAAACTCGGATTTTAATAATTTAATCATAAGAATAATTTCATAGATGCATGCATTTATTCATTCATGAATTATTGCACTTCGTACACTACCAAAGATTATATGAATTCAAAAAACCTTTCAATTACTTACCGTCCTCGCTCAAGTAATTTCTCAAGAAAGAATTTTGATATTCCATTGTCATATTTCATATTAATGAAAACAAGTATGACAATTATCATCTTTATATATTTAATGTGTCTAGGAAAGAATGTTCAATCACAATTAACTGCTTAAATATGATTAATAATCTTGTCATAAAACATGCATTAAATATGTGTACAATATTGTCCATATGATTTCTACATAGAAATTCAAACCACTAGGGTTTTTCATCTCTTTGAAGAAACTCATTTCCATTCTCTAGTCTAACTATTAAGATAAACCAAATTTCCAAAATTGATCATCTTTATGGACAACATCTTTAACATTCATAGTATGAGTAATTTACCCAATTCAATATTTGGTAATCCATCATAATGATTATCATGTTTACTATAATCATGTAACTCATATTTCTCAGCATATAAGTCAAATATCTAAGATATCCTTGCAGATCTATGAATGAAAATTCCATCATCATGAGGTCTATCATTTACATGTCTAACCTCATCATGATATATACTAGTGTGTTTTAGAAGATTATGTATCTTGTAATTTTATCTTTCAAGATAAAAAAACTCCCACTTGCCTTTTGTAATATATAGACTATCTATATATACTTAGCAATTAGAGCAAAACTACATTGTTCTCTATTTGGGACATTACAAATACACATTGATAATTCTTGACATTAGTTTGTTAATAACCTATTCATAAGTAGTTTAACAAATTCAGAATCTTCAACTTTAAAACTTAATGTGATTCATCACATTCCATAATGAAATGGTGTTTTATTAATCTTCTAGGTTGGAGTCATATTGAGTATATTCAATCCATACTCAATATTCTAACCTTGTTACTTTTTAAGAAAGAAGTTATGGTTATCATGAATCAAACAAATCAAATAGAGTTTGATTCTCCTAACTGAGCATACCATCAACTTGTGGTATTCATTAGAATTTAATATTGTAAGACAATCTAACAATATATAAGATAAACATATTCCTTTTGGCTTACCTATTTACCAACTAAGTCAACTTAATGGTATAATAGACTTTCCAAGCCAATTACATGCTTTATAACACAAGTACCTTTTAACCAAGTTACTTCATATCCATGTCTCAACAAGAAACATAAACTGTTATAATCCCATTATACGTTATAAATCATTGATCAACCCAATGACTTCTTGTATATGTCTTAATTAAAAAACATAACAAGTTAATGTCTTACTTTATTATAAGTCTTAAAAGACTTTATGTTTATGTCTTTACAATGAATCATAAACATGTTTAACTAAAGTAATTATGAACACAACTCTTGGTTTCAATAGTAATTTCAAGTTAATTTATTTACTTCACAATAATGTAGGACTACATTATTTTTCATTTATGTCATTCCAAAATACATAAATAAACAGATTGAAGTAGGATTAGATTACTTCATTTAATTTTATGTCATTCTAATAATACATAAATATTTAATTTGAAGTAGTCTTATATATCATTTTTGACACATGTTCTAAATACTTGTCTAATTTAGAAACTGCAAATATGTCCATGCAAGGTCTGACTTCACATAGAGATTTACTTTGTTGTTGCAATCTCGCCAAGTTCTCACATGACGTAAATTGCAACACCAAGTGTTTCTTAAATTAAATATTTACAAGTTATATTAGAATGTTAGTCTCTTACCTTGCAGTCAAGAGAATCCTTTAAATCATATACCTATATGTTGTACTTTGCACACAATATAGATTTCTCCCACTTGTGCATAGAACAACATCATGTAGCAAATAAACAACACGACATATGTTTGTTTATGTGATCAATATGATTGTGTCATTGATATTAGCATAACTAGTAGATGTAGAACCACTTCATTGTCTAATAAGGAAACGTACATGACTATCCTTGAAAACATAAGTGTCTACAAGTGGAAAGTAATTATCTTAAGACATTCTAGAGATAATTCTGGGTTACTACCAAATGACAAAGCTTGTAACTCCCACTGAATAAGAGATCATTACATTAATTCCTTATTCAGTAATAAGAACACAACACTCCCACTGGATTTGACAACATTGAAAGTGTTTCATTAACCAGTAAAAGAAAATAGTGTTCTATTTACTTCCCTACACCTTTGAGAAAGTCCATACATAACAATTACTTATGTACTAAAAGAGTGTATTCTACTATGTAGATGATGAATTATTCATCAATGCTATTAACTTGAAAAATTGGGCATGCAATTTCTTTCTTAATAGTTCTACTATTCCAACAATTGTAAGTAGTACTTTTAAATGGTCAAAACAAAACAACTAGATAAAATATGCTAGTTTGTCTTTTACCAATTATACAGTAATTAGTCTAGCTTCTAATTTAATAACTCAGAAAATATGCAATTTTCTCAACTATTGAAATTTTCATACGAGTTATGTATTTAGAATTTAGACAATTCTAATTTGTCCTATCATACCTTTCTTCATTCATGAAAAGGAATAGGATTGAATCTCACTCTTTCTTATGAAAAGAGGACTAGGTTTATTCTTTTAGCAAAGTTGACTCTACCAAAAACCATTACAGGTGTAGATCAATTTACCAATATAGGAATAACCTACGTTTACGGTTTAATGTTGCATTAATACATTTAAAGAATTTTCAAAATTCAATTTTAGTATTTTCGATAATTAAACTTTTCAAGAAAATAAAATACCCAAGGTAATATTCATATAACCATAGAATTTTCTCGAAAACTAGGATCCAAATTATCGTAGTTCCATTACATCAGTTGATCTGCTAGTAACGAAAGCATATAATAAGGTGATCTGTCGAACAATAATTGGCAAACAATTTCCAATTCCTATATCATTATGGGATTTATATTTTCCAACGCTATTGCAAATATAAACATGTTTCATCCCATCTTATGCCTTGAGTCCAGGTCTCACTTCCTACTCAACTTAAGTGTCTAACTTAAAGAACTGCAAATATGTCCATGTAAGGTCTGACTTTACATAGAGATTTACCTGTCCATCACAATCTCGCCAAGTACTGTCATGACGTAAATTGCAACTTCAAGTGTTCCTTTTAATTAGATGGCATATTCTTAATTTAAAAGGGTACTAGTTTTGATTTTATGTGGTCAAATCAAATATGTGCAAAGATGTCATGCATTCATCTTGTAGCATAATTTTAATAAAAAACTTTTTATTACCAATTCATAAAGATCAAATTATCAAAGTCTTGACTGAGGTATTGGGTTCACCAATCAAGGAATTTAGCGTTAATTATCATCTATTATACCGTACTTTTGCATAAGTGTAAACACTTAGTGTTTCGGATAATTACCACCGAAGTGGCGCATGGAATTAAAACTAATTCGCCCTTAAGATGAGCTTGTACATATTATGGCTTACTAAGTAGCTCCATTCGAACATACAGGGGGCAGAGGACCAGGTAAGCGCTGAAGCATAACCTTAGACATCCTTTCAGTGTGACTGTGCGCACTTCTTAATTAACCCCTTTATAGTTCATTCTAGTGGGTGAGCCGTTCAGACCATTTGTACCAAAGTCACCAATCAATTAAACTATTAAAAACTTAACTCTTCCAAAACAAATCATAATTTCGCCATTGTTTAGTCCGTATTATTTTTCTATTCAAAATTACCCTTTGCTTCAAACTGTCTAACATAATAAACAAACAAGTAATAAATAAAAAATAAACTACTACAAAACAATGCACACATAATAAACAATTTATACGTGTAAACAAGTAGCCACATGCAACTTATTCGATAAAACCCTATTAATAATCAATATCTAGGTTAAATTAATGTATTTATTAATTTAGGGTTTTCACTCCAACAATAATAAATGGCACAACGTTCGTTAGTTTAAGTGTTTCGGTGAATAAGTGAAATGTTTCGTATCTCACAAAATGTACGAGCAAGTACATGATCGGGAAAATGTGGTTATGCCGAAATGCCCTAGAATAGACATACGCAGATGTGTTCTGTATATAAAGTGATCGAAAGCATGTCCAAGGTGTATATATTAGTATACTAATATGTTCGTGTAGAATTTATGCCTCAAGCCTTGTAAGGTGAGGATTAAAGAATGTAAATTAGTCTTGTAATATATCATAGAGTTTAAGTTTTGTGTTTTAGAGACTTGTACTTTGGTGTTTATGATTTTAAATAAGTAAATAAATGGCAAACGTTATTCTGGACGTTAAGTACTCGTACGCTAACGAAATAACGTAACGTAATAAAATTTGAAAACTCTTATGCTTGACCTATAAGGATGTTTATAAACATAAGTCATGTTAATGTTGGTGAGCACGTTTATTGGGAATGTGAGTTACGTCATATTAGTTAGCTGTTGTGATCAGGTAAACGGATAACGTTTAATCTTAAAAAAAAATTAGAGGTAGAAAATGAATAAGTTCTCTTTCGTTAGAATATTATATTAATTTAATTCAAAGGGAAATTTACCGGTGGTTACAACAAGCTTGAAACCCAAGCCAAACTTTCCCTCCTTTTTTCCTCTTTCCCGATCATCAGATTACAAGGCCCAAGGCATCTATTATTCGACCCAACTTGGAACTCATAACAAGCCCATGGGTCAAAGTAGTGATCGGGGTCAATATTGCATGCATATTGGGTATGTAAT
Source organism: Chrysanthemum seticuspe (assembly GCA_019973895.1). Lineage (NCBI taxonomy): Eukaryota > Viridiplantae > Streptophyta > Magnoliopsida > Asterales > Asteraceae > Chrysanthemum > Chrysanthemum seticuspe. Next base: position 15,777,164 of record BPTQ01000002.1, on the reverse strand, counting down.
TCAAGTATAAAAAACATTCTACACGTATACTAGTGTTTATCGTGTGTGCCCCCATTGGCTCGCACACTCTTAGTCGTTTTGTCGTGTTTTCAACTTCCACAAACCAACTGCAACAAGACAATTAATAAAATAAATCGAAGGGTCTAACAACCCAACAATTCCAATCCAACTTCACTTTTGAGCTTATACGCGCGGACATCCATAACTTAGCCATACGTTGGATAGCCTAGAAAATGTATTCGTTCTTAATAGAAGAAATGTCATCATCGATGGCGTGAATGAGATGATTTCGCCAATTCCAGATAGCTCATATAGTAATCTGTAAGACCCCATTCAACACTTTGATAAGGTTCGCATCACCATGAAAATTAACGATCCAACTTGCATTCTCAATAGCCGGAAACCAAGTGAATGAGACCAGGGGAGGACGATTCCACCAACTGCACACCTTTCTCCAAATGCCACAAACTTTTTGGCAACTAACCAAAACATGATCAATGTCCTCTATATCCATTTCGCAAAAAGGGCAGTTGTAAGTGGAAAGAGTGATACCATGAGCCATAAGGTTAGAGCGTGTTGCCAACCTATCAAGAGACGCCTTCTAAGCCACGATGTTCACTTTCTTAGGAAATGACAACTACTATATCTAATAGAAAGTTTTGATCAAATTTACAATATTATCTCACTTTAACTTGTTATCAAAAAGTTTTTAAAACACGTTTATTGATTAATTGACACTACCATTTTTAAAAAATGAACAATAGTAAGCCGGTTTAGTTATATTATTCTTCAAAGAGTTATGATCAAATGAGAAGAAAACTTAAAATGAGAAGGATGAGAAAAAATCACAGCCACACATTTCAAATGCGTCTGCAGAGAGATATGCATATCCTCTTGAAATTCTCCTTCTTATTTGAAATGTGTGGCTGAAAATCATTCTTATTCTTCTCATTTTAGTTTTTTTCACCGGATCCTTTCCCCATCTAGTGTGTCTATTTTTGCCTACAATAATTTTGAGACAAAAAAGTATTTAAATACAAAAGACTGAAAACATGTGTTATGTAAAAGGGAACTGTAGTTATTAAAAAAAATTAATTGCATATATACTTAATGAAACTTGAATATTTGCATATTTTCTCAAAATACAAGCTTTCAATACATAATATATGATGGTGTTTAAGCATGTTTTAAGTAAATATACAATTACATAAGTTAGTGAGTATATTCCACAAAAAAAGGTGTAGTTTAGTGAGTATATAAGTAATTAAAAGAAAATACCATAATTTTTTTTTGCCGAATATGCATTGCTAACCATCCACCCACACGTGCTTCATTTATAGAAACCGGCATGTCTAAAACCGAAAAAACTTATAAACCATGAAATGCAATGTAAAATGGATATATTTTTGAACTAAGATATAAATTTCTCAAAAGGTACTTTCTTTTAAGCATAAATTAAGCAAAAGAAATAAGCCATGATTTACTTTTTGGTTTATGTGATTAAATGGCAACGTATTTTCTTACAAATAACGTATTTTCTTACAAACTTTCAAAAAGTGTTCAACTGTGTACATTTCCGTGACATAACCAGTCACTCATGTCACTTTTTGATGTATAACACGTCATCCAAACATGCATGTTATAAACACTTTTAAATAGGGGTGAGTAAAACCGAGAAAGACCTGAACCGAAACCTGAAACCCGACAAAACTGACCCGACTGAAACCGAGTTACCGATTTTTGGTTCGAACTCGGTTTATGATTTTACCGAGTTTCGGTTTTGGATCAGATCGGGTCGGTCCGGTTCAAGCCAAAACCCGATAAAACCGATAAAACCCGACAAAAACCGAACAGATTAAAACCCAGTAGTTTCGGTTTCGGTTTAGGTTTTTAGCGAATTTTGGTTTTGGTTTTATCGGTTTCGGTTCGGCTCTGGTCAGGTTAACCCGAATGATCAGCCCTACTTTTAAAAATGCGTAACATTTAATATAACACTTTCTAATTGAGTACCAAAACAATGAGTGCTTTAAAAAAAAAGGGCATTTTCATATCTACCGAACAAAACCATTAAAATTTCATATTTACCTAAATGATGCTTTAAAAGCATTGTACACAATGCATTCAATGGTTGTATTTTGAGTATATTTGAAATTAATGTTGAAAAGAGTGGGAGATATGAAATTATCCCTTAAAAAAACTCCATTGCTATTTTACTCTTTGTTGTTATTCCGGAAATACCGATGGCAAAATACATAAAGCATATCTACCCCCTTTTTTTACAAGGTCTAACATTTCTCCTCCTTTATTATTTGGAATCATAAAACCGGCGGCCCCCCATTTACACAGGTACTTGTGTTTTCTCATATACTTTTATGCTAATTTGATATCCCAATCCCATATAGTTTATATAGCTCAATTAATTATAACCCTGATTGATATCCGACAAGCTGGTCATCTTTTGTATACTGATGCACATAACTTGTTTGATGAAATGACGCAACGAAAATATGTTAAAAAAATAAGTTTAAATTACTGAAAATGTGTTTTTTTGGAAAGCCCTTTTTTTATGATGCACATAAGATGTTTGATGTTATGCCTAAGTGAAAATATGAGAGAAAATTAGTGTAGAAATGTGTTTGATTGCTGTCCTTTTGGTGGAGCTTAATTCCGTTGCTATATAAAGTAAGTGGCCATGGGTTTTTTTTATTAACATAAGTAATAAGTGTCAAATATGTTGTTGTAAATTTACTAAAGAAGATGTTGTAAGGTGAAAATAACAGGGCCGCTTCGGAACTTACTTTCATTTTTCGTTAATGGACTAGGCATGGATTTAGTGATCTTACGTTCGGGTTAAATTTAAACTGAGATTTAACATTTTGTATTTTTTTTAAAGACAAGTTTTGTTTTTTCTAATTTTTTATAGTTCAGAAATCATGTCCCTGTTCAAACTCTTATGTTCAATTAATTGTCGCATTACTGCACCTATAAAAATATGCTCCACTCTCTTTTATTGGGTGGTAAAGAATAGGGATAATGGGGATGTTTAATATAATGTTTGCAGGTAGGAAAAGGAACGTGTAAGAAGCTCAAGATGGCAACGAATTCTGCTTCTAATTGCTTTCGTGGTACGTTCGTTAAGGTTCATTTGCTTGAGTAATTTTAAACTAGTTTTCTGGTAGCATGCTTGTAACTGCTACACTTTTACAAGGTCAATGCTCGAATATCGTACTTATTTTGTATCCGCCTTTCTCGCAATTAAATATAGGGTTTACGTGTAGTAAAGCTACTTGTTCATAACCAACGATCATGCGTCTATATCGAGCTGCTCTGTTAATTCTTTAACTGTTCTCATTGCTGGCATGTAGGTGTTAATCTGTAAATTCATGAAATAATCGAGGGTTGTCTCATTGTACATTGACTTTTATTTGTGGCAATATGTAAATTTCTTAATTTAATAATGCATATTGATTGGTCACAAAATTCGTCATATTTTCACTTAAATAGAACAAAGTTATTGGCTCCATTAAGCCAAATAATGCATATGAGCACAGATCAAATGCACCGACCAAACATTATAGTGAGAAGTCTAAACACGCTCATGTCTAGTTATTTATATGAAGGATACTATTAAAAAAATTATGCTTACATGAATCATAAATATAAGATATAGCATGCCGCATGTGTTGACTTGTCTTCGTAGTAATGATGATCCGTTATATAGATGGTTCGAAAGTCTGAATACTTCATTTCGATATCCACGTGTTTTTTTGTCATACAAGAATCTAGGAAATCTCATTGTTCCAGTATTAATATGCAATCCCAAAATTAAAGTTGCATCTTCTGTTTCTTGTGGTTGTTTCAGTCACTTGCGAGTTCGAGCACTGTTTCCATGTTACTTGATGTTCATCATACATCCCTTTCAAGTCTCCGATTAGTTATGGTGCCAACTTTGAAATTCATACCTAAACAAACTCTTAGTCTTTGTTGCATCTTATGGTACCAACTTGATGTTCATCATACATCCCAAAAGTTGCATCTTCTGTAACTAGCGGTTGCTTGTATAACTTAAGATTTGCTATTTTATCGATAATAAATCTCTATTTGGCAAGCATAGTCTCTTTTTAATCTTTGATTTCTGTTATGATTTTCCGTGTTCTGAGTTTTGTCCTATCATATGCATGAAACAAAATCAAACTAGCTGGAGTGCTGGACGTTCACTGTTGCGGGGCCTCAGCAATGTGTCGCCAGGAATGCTAAGATTTTCGAATCTATTTGAGAAAGTGCTGACCCAATCATTCATTAATGGGTGGATTTGGTTTATGGTTTTATCTTTAATGGGCCAAATGGGGTATATTAAAGTAATCAACTTGAAAGGATATAGGTCAAATGGGTAGAAAGTCACCAAATGTGTACTTTATGCATCAAACATCCAAAATTAATCTATACAAAAAATATATAATTTTTATACAATTAATTATGTTTTATAACCATATTGCCACTTATACATCTGCTTTGCGTTAGCCAACTTAATTGGTTTACTTCACCGTACAACATTTCTTTATTTTGTTTCTGTTACAGCAAATAAGGACTTTCATACAAATGAGATCCAATCTGAAAGTGGTGGACAACTCAGGGGCAAAACGAGTTATGTGCATACAAGCTTTGAAGGGGAAGAAGGGAGCCAGATTAGGCAACACGATAGTAGCATCAGTGAAGGAAGCCCAACCAGGCGGAAAAGTAAAGAAAGGACAGGTCGTGTATGGTGTGGTTGTTCGAGCTGCCATGCAAAAGGGTCGGTGTGATGGGAGTGAGGTTAAGTTTGATGATAATGCTGTTGTACTTGTCAACAAGCAAGGTGAACCAATTGGGACCAGAGTTTTAGGCCCGGTTCCACATGAGCTAAGGAAGAAAAAGCATGTCAAGATACTCAGTCTTGCTCAGCATATTGCATGAGGTATGAATCCTTCTAAGCTTGTTGTTTTCGCCTTCTTTCCTCCCTGTTCACGTTCAAGACACAAGTAACATCAGAATTTAGAGGTGGCAATTTTAAGTTTTAACCCCTATACAGCTTTACTTACGAATTGTTATTCTTGGTCATGTTTGTCTGTAGTAGGTTTAAGTGTCTGAGAGCTAAATGATAAAAACAGCTTTATGGAAAACAGGGTAATGGGTCAAAAAGGTCGAAAGTTTCCTAAATGTAAATTAAATGCATAAACCTCCTCATTCATTTAATTCAAAAACTTAGATTATTACCCAAAGTAATCTAATTATTATAATCTCGCAAGACACTATTTTTCTATTAAAAGTTGGGTTAATGGCATGTAATACCTACGTACTTTCTCATTTGTTCCATTATCATATACGAACTCAAAATATTACAACAATACCCATCCAACTTTCAAATTTTGTTTTTCTTTGTTTTTTTTGTGCATGATATTTGAACAAATAAAAAAGTACCTATCTGATATTTGAACAAATAAAAAAGTTTGTATCTGATATTTGAACAAATAAAAAAGTTCGTATCTGATATTTGAACAAAATTTGAAAGTTGGATGGGTATTGTGGTATTTTTTTGGGTTCGTATATGATAATGGAACAAATGAGAAAGTACGTAGGTATTACATGCCATTAACCCTTAAAAGTTTGGCGAAACAGTCTTTGCCAACTAGATTATTTTAAGCCTTACGGCCTTACCTAAAAAGGAGTCTGTTTTGACCAGTTGCACGGCAAGACCATTCTTCCACTTCTATTAAAACTAGATTAAAAAAGGTCAAAACAATTCAGTTTATGACAAACTAGCAAAGAATCCCGCAAGATTCCTTGCGGATTGGTGTGCTAGAAAATCTTCAAACCATACAAGTTTGGTTTATTTGCAGCGGATGTGGGATTCACATGGTGAAAGTTGGACATTTTTATGGAGCAACCACAAAAGCGGCTTGACATGGAGCTCTTTTGGTGCAAAAATTTAAGCCTCGCAAGTTAGCAAGGAATCTAGTGGGGTTCCTGGCTATTGTTTTTCATAACGTGGCTTTTTTTGGTTAACCAGTTGCCATTTTGGCTACTTTGATGACCAATTTTCCCATATACATAGAAGGATGACCCACCAAATAAGGTTTAACTGATTTGTTCTCAGTGTTTTGTGTGTCTATTTATTAGTAGGCCTTTTGTTTCTTTTCTAGTTAGCATCATAACTGAAGGTATGGCAAATACCTTCTTTATTTTTGTCATTTTTATCTCGTATATCATGATATCTTGCTCCTTTTATCCAACTATTCCAACTAGATAGCATAGCTTCATACCATGATTAGCGGTACATCTGCAAATTCGTTCTGGAAATTATACTTTGACATTTAACAAGTTGATACGCTGCTGTATTATTGTGTGATAGATGTCTGTTAATATTACAATAATATGACCAAATCATATTAAGACCACCCACCTTATGGGAATTATTTCGGCAAAGCCCCTATGATTTGGTTACTTTCGTTAAGATCTATAACTACACCCGATAAGCTCAAAGGGTTACAGTGTAACTGATTTGTTTGTTAGGACCATAAGCCTTATCATGTTATGCATTTAAGCATCAATTGAATAACATTAAGCATGACATGTATCTTTTATAATCATTTTGTTTTATACGTATATTTTCAAAGCAGACTTTACATACTCATTTCAGCATCAATTGAGTATTTCCATATTAAACAGTTTAGTACATTGTTCGCGAAATACAAGTTAATGTGTGCTTTTATTACATGACCTTTGCGTTGGACGTTTTGTTGACTGCAAAATTGTTCTCCTTTCGGGTTTGATTTGGCAGCAGTGACCAGAGTAGCTCAAGTTTGATGCAGAATTTAAGATTTCTAGAGTTGTCATTTGGACCTCTCAAGTAAAGATTTTGAGTTCATGATCTTATGATTCTCTGCTTTTGTGTTTTTATATTGTAGAAAGACTTTCAGTTTAGTATGTTATTGCACATTTATGAGTGAACCTTTTGGCAATGCCGGAAGGGAGATAAAGTGTAATCTTTGAATGAATTGTGGTTAGGTAACTTCATGTTCGCCTGTTGGGATATCAATCTTCAGAAAGTTGCTCAGAGACTGGATGTTATTTCATCTTAAATGTTTAGTTGTCGCTTCTATTGAATATATAAATGTGAAATCGTGTTGCAGGCAAGGCTGTTTGCGGCAACTTGGGAGATCCAAATTATAAACAAGGTTGTATGATGTTACAGTCCAAATCAATAAGAGTTTAAAATTACATTTACACGGGTTGTATTTAGTTGATAATCAAGCCGGAATATCTATATACATGGCACATAGCCCTGATATTCTTTGAAATTTTTGTAAGTACATGTTTATTCTTCGTTTTGCTACAACTGTATTAAAGTGGCGACCTCTCTCTCTCTTTTTTTTTTGTTTGGCGTTTTAAGTATTTTAAGGTTGCATTTCTTACATAGGTAGAAACTAGTACCTATTAGTGATTGTGGTGGATCGGATATGGTTCCGGTGAAACCGAAATTATATCAATATCCATTTAATTTTTTACCATTCATATTTATATCCATATATATATATGTTTGATTCATCCATGAAGAAGTGTTCACATATATGAATATAAAATTATATCTACAAAACTAACAGTAAGTAACGAAAGAATGTGGGATCCTATATCACAGTTATGTGCATTACAAGACACTTCTTTTAGTTCTAGCATGACCTTGAGACACCTGGAACTGCTCGGTGATGCCCAAATGTGCCATCAGTAGCCAAACATGTGTCAAAAACTCGCCCCCTTCCTAAGTTGTTGCTCGTGGTGAAATCCTCTACAGTGAGTAGCAGCATAAGTTAAGATCTCGATCCATACTTGACTCATGACTATGCACAGACTTCCCTTTTCCATCTTTTCAATGCTAATGTATTGCTTCAACACCTATTGGCAACATAACAGGGTATGTCACGAGAAGATACTGTTATATTAAGCGCGTAATAGTACTAGAGAAACAAATAATATGGTGATAATGACAAGAAACTATAAACTGTAGAAAATAGTACCATAAAACCGTTTGATTGTTTAGACCCGAAGAACGCAAATAAGAAAAAAAAAAAAAATTGAGGCATGTGATGCTCACAATTTCCTTAAGACAGATTCGTCCTCTCTATTGTGCTTGATAATCGTGAACGTCTATCTCCCAGGATATAGCAACGGATAACTCCGTTAGCACAAACGGGTTATCAAGTCGAACCAAAACGTGCCTTCCCTCTATTACGAATGAATACATACAAGGTCAACATGAACGTTAAACAAATGGAGAGGAGTGAGTTGTGTTTCTTGGTAATATAGGGGTGATCATCGGTCGAAAACCGGACCGGACCAAGACCGAGTTTGGCAAAAACCTTAGACCGAGGACCGGACCGAATGTAGTCGGTCTAGTCCGAGTTGGTCCGGTCCGTCGGTCAGTCCAGTCCAAGAAGGCAAAATGGCCGGTTTGTACGCCGGACCGGACCGAGACCGAATTCGCCGAAAAACCTAGACCGAGACTAGACCGCTGGTCCTTTGGTTCGGTCAGTCCGTCAGTCCGGTCCGTTCGGTTTGTTTGGTATTGTTGAAATGAGAGAATATGTCTCAATTTATAAAGAGTAGGGAAGAAGAAAACGGTCACAATTAATTAACAAAACTAATCTTACTAATGTCTCATGAATTTAAATTAACCACAAATTAATTTTATTTTTAATTGACATTAGTACATATGATGAAAACATCAATTGTCATTGAACACATTTGACCTCATTTTCCAGCAGATACATCAGATAGTCAGATATGTGCTTGCTTTCCATACAACATATATCGATATAAGAACCATGTTGATTGTCAACATTGCTGGTACTCCATAGAATAGCGTCACACTCATTGTTTTGTAGCGAAAAACTCTTTTAGATTGGAGTGGACAACAATATACTCACGAAACTGACTGTACATTAATCCTCTTTGGTTGTCAGAAACTTTACATCAAACCCCTGTGACTTTGTTGTATGTCTAGTTACCTATTTATAATTAATAAAAAGAAATTGCATAGAAATGAAACTTCATTTCTAAAAAGATGTTATTCCCAAACAATGAGATTGAAGATACAAATGGTTATGGAAACGAAACCCATGTTTTAACAATCAAGCCAACAATATATATTAGCTACCACTAGTTTGCGAGTATAACGGTCAATAATTTCTTCTCATACAAATTTCAACACACACCTAGTGTGTGCTACATAAAAAGCTCATTATAAACAAAATGATTTTTTCTCATACCATGACCAGTATAAGCGAGCACTCTCCCCAAATAGGTATAACATCCCAGCATGTTGTGTAGGGAGGCCTTGGAGCATACTTAAATCTGCTTCTTGTTGTATATCTTCATCATAAATTAGTCTTACTCCACACTCCTTCACCTCAACATCTTCATTATTCTCTTCGAAACAAAATGTTACAAAATTCTTTGCTTCCTTCCATTTCCTTATATCCCATGTAGACCTTGTATAATGCAACCATATCGCATATGACTCGTGGATTTCTATCACCTCAAGTAAAAATGGAAAGTATTCATCTGGATTGAGAGAAGCTCCATTAAAATTCTTTAGAGAGCATCCTTTCAATTTGTGAGGCTTTTTGCACTTGAAAACAACACAAGTTCCATATCCAATAAAGTTATTGAAGCACCAATCTGATGGTAATTCAACCTTTACATGATTTCCCGTACTTTTATTTGTAAACCACTCTGGAATATTGCTATTCCCAAGATATGTTATATCTAAAGAAAAAAAGGCACTTCTTGGAGAACGGAAGAATTCACATCTGTCAGTCTCGAAACCCGCATACCCAAGGAAAGCACAAAGCTGGTTATTTGAGCCATGGGAAGTTTTAGATGAGTCAAGACACTGAGTCTTCGTTATAGACCCCTGGCTATCAATGGTAACATTCTCAAACAGCTTTGGACAATTTATGAAATTATTGTTCCCATACCTAAATTGGTCTTTAGATGATCCCGACACTTCTCTTAAGGACGTGCAATGAGGTGCATAAATATAACCTAGGCTATGTGGAAGTTCGGGCAACACTTCCAGCTTCTTGCAGCCTTCAAGATTAAGTATTTCAAGATGAGAAAGTTGACTCAAACTTCTAGGCAAGTTAGTAAAATTGTTCCCTTCTAAGTGTAGTTCCTTTAGACATGGTAAGCCTCCAATGCTCTCAGACACTTCTAATAAATTACAGTAGCTTAAATTCAGATCCTTTAACATATGTAAACCTGCCAATGAAGACATTACTGATCTTTGGGGACGTTGTTGGTTCCATATGAAACCAGGAATTGAAGTCCGCCATCTAGACCAAAAGGCTTCTGGCAGTTGGTTAACATTTAAGCATCCCGAGAGATTCAAAACCTGAAGAGAATCCATTTCCACTTTGCTAGGAAAACCCGTAGCCCGTCTGCAGTCTCTCATATTTAAGACAACAAGTCTCTTGAGCATTCCAATTGATGGATGAACCGTAACTAAATTTACACAACCTTCAAAATCTAGCTCTTCAAGACTTGTAATCTCTGAGAAGTCAGGGGTGGTTGTTAGGTTACAACAGTACCTTAGCTTCATTATTTTCAACCTTCTTAAACACTGATATCAATAGAAAAAAGATTAGTTCTTATATCTAAAGGTGTCAAACACGAACACATGTATGTACAAGTAAATACCTTTGGTGTTGTCCAAAGTTGCTTTATGTTGCTGTAAGAGAGGTCGATGACAACAATGTTTTCTGGATAGAAATCTGAAGGTAAGTACTTGAACGGGCATCCATGCCAACAAAACAAGCTTAGCTCATTGGACAAAAAGTACAAACTTCCTAAGTACTTCACATTGTAGCCCTTCAATTCCAACTTCTGATCAAATTCTTCCTCAGCAAAAATTTTCAGGATCCGCAAATTTTTCATAAGTGCAAAAGAATTAGCGTTTATGTGAACCTTTTGACTAGATTCCCGTAACAAAAGGACTAGAACTTCAACTGCTTCAGTCATTGCCACCTGAAAAAGCAAGAATATGTAACATATGCAATTTTGTATACTTTACTATTAATATGAAGGTAAAGAAGAATATGCCACTTCTTACTTTCTTTTCACTTGATACATTGTAAATTGCAGATGAGATACACAATCTTCTCTGTTTCCCAGTCATGATAAATTCTTCACGAACAATTTCCCTTGTCATTGCTTGAATCAAGTCATGCATTTGAAGTGACATATTGCTAGAGATCGTGATCAATGACTTATCAACTAGAACTTGCATGTTTGTAACTGCAAAAAAGTTACAGCCATCTAGTACGCTTGCTACAAAATCCTTGTTTTCTCCAATGAATAGACATGCAATATCAAGTAAGATATTTTTCTGATGGAAGTCTAGCCCGTCGTAACTTAAACGAAGCACTTGTTGTATCTGTTCATTAGGATATACTTTGAGCTTGTCCAGTTCACTAACCCATTGACCCATAGTTTTGTCGTATAAAAATCGTCCTAAAACTTTGAGGGCAAGAGGGTGACCTTGCACATAGTTCACAACTTCCTCAGAAACTTCTTTGAATTCTTCTATACAAGAATCTTTTTCTTTAAAGGCATAGGAACAGAAGAGCTCAAGAGATTGTTCCTCGTCTAGAAAGTCCATTTCATGGATTTCATCTACTCTATGTGATCTTAGCAACTGCTTATCTTTACCCGTGAAAATAATCAAACTTCCTTGGAAAAACCAATCAGGTGAGCTTGCTAGTGCTTCTAACTGTTCATGATCATCCAAATCATCCAAAACAAGCAGGATCGGCTTTGATGACATCATTTTCTTTATTACCATAATTCCTTCACCAACACTTGATATCTTCAGATCTTCGGTTTTCATGATCTTTCCAATCATATGCAGTTGGACTTGAATCAGGCCTTGTCGTTTTGTGACTTCTTTAACATCTTCACAAAAGCAACTTCCTTCAAAGTGGACATACATTAAGTTATAAATAGCTTTGGCAAGGGTCGTCTTTCCTATCCCGCTTATACCGCATATTCCAATCATGTTAACCTTATCTGACCCAATGAAGCGTGACAAGTCTAATTTGTCGAAATGGATATCTATGCCAACAAGGTTCTCACCAACATGTAAGGGTCCGTCACATAATGTTTTGAGTATGTCTTTGGAGATGCAATCGATGAACTTGTACTCATACCTGTTAACCACAAAGACACAATAAGTAAGAGAAACTGCTTAGTGTTAAGCTTTTGTAGAGCTACAAGACTAATTTCACAAAAACAAGAAATCTACCCATTTGTCATGTCCTGGAGATCCCATCCAGATAAGTTAGCCGCCATGGATAGAGCTTCCCTCCATTTATCCACCTCTGTTTTATTTGAAATTTCGTGGTTAATGAATGCTTCTGCATAACTCCTTTTCTGTTTCCTCACCACATCAGGCTTGGCATCATAAAATATAATCCGAACCTCATGTTTGGGATCTTCAATCTGCTTGCACTCAAGTATTTTGACAAGTTCCCTCAGACACCATGATGAAGAAGCATAATTTTTGGAGAAGATAACTATCAAAAATCTCGATTCATCAATGGCTTTGTAGAGATGTGGGGATATCTCTTCTCCTTTTGGCAGTTCATTGTCATCTCTAAAAGCATGAATTCCTTTTTGCTTGAAATCATTGAACATATGATCCATGAAGTTTTTGCGGATATCTTCACCTCTAAAACTTACAAAGACATCATATTTCCACCGATGAGGAATGGACGTAGTAGCCATTATCAAAAATGAGACCGAGCTGCGTTCACAAGTAAAGAAATTCAGAAAGAGCATGCATTATGAATATATCAAGTTGAACTAGAAATGGCATTTCATCAACAATTCGTTTCACTAAAATGTGACTCTGTTTCATATTTTGACGTTTTATCCCACTAGACAAAGTTATTACATATGGTATACAAACATAGAACAACAAGTTATAATTAGATGAACAAATACAAAATGACAAAATAGATAAAAAGTGAAATATCAAATTAGATCTAATAAGTCATCTAGCCCTTAATAATTACCCGAACACGGTGAAGAATTTAACATTCGGCCCACTAGACAAAGTTGGTACATATGAGTCATACTTAATTCTATTTTCACTTCTAATGCTTTATTTATAAATATAGAACAACAAGTTATAATTAGATATGATGAACAAAAACAAAATATCAAAATAGACCAAATTGAATCGATACTTATATGGAAATGTTATAAAATGAGACAATATTAAAAGTAATAATTAGAGTATAAAAGAAGAAAGCTTACAGTTAACGAGTGGATGAAAGTCTTTGAGAGTGAATGACTGCAATCAAAATGGAAGATGAAATGAAGTGTTTACAATACAAAGAGTAAAGGCAACTGGGTTGACTCCAAAGTCAATTTATTTGCATTTCTGGCCCTTCAGTTTTAGACAATATACAATCTATTGGATTAATTCAAGGGCTATATTTTTAAGCAGATAAAAACTAATTTATTTATCATTATTAAAAGGGGAATGATACATGGACCTAAACTTAGGACTAAACTTAAACCTAAAACTAAGTGTCAGCATCCTGATGGTTACAGAGAGGGACTCACTTATTTAACAACCCATCAGGATGATGCCAAGTGGTTTTAAGTATAAATTTAGGCCTAAGTTTAGGTCCATGTATCATTTCTCTTATTAAAATTTTAACACAAATCCTACAAATATGTGTATGTCGGTTAAGTTGAATCACATGTACTAATCCCACTCGTACTGCCAAAACCTTTTGTTATAAATCCCAACAACCTATAGCTTGCATGCATGTGCTAACATTAATTGTTTTCTAATGGGTAGGGGTGTTATCGGGTCGGGTTGTCAGGCTATCGGGTTAATCGGTCAGGTTAAATCGGGTTTTGACTTTTGAAAATATGACCCGCAACCTTACCCGATAAAAGATCGGGTTATCGGGTTCGGGTTATATTGGGTCGGGTCTAGTTGGGTTCGGGTTGGCCCGATAATTATTTTAATGATGTCTCTTAAAAATAAATATACAACGCAAGTTTATAATATAGTATTAGGTTGAAAATTAGTGAACTACACAAGTATTAAAATTTAGGGTCATTTGCATATATATCCTTCTAAAGATGTAAAATTGCATATAGATCCTTAGCATGCATAAAAATCATTGTACTATGTGCATCAAAAACTTGTACCAAAAATATATATGTAATTATTTACCTTTGGAGGGATATATATGCAATTCCCTCTAAAATTGAATATTACAGTAGTAGTTGGATATTACATGCTCAACGGAAAATGAATGATCAAATGAAGTTCGAAAAGAGTAAAGGCAAGTTGGTTGACTCTAAGTCAACTTTAATTTCAATTTCTGTCCCCCAGTTTTAGATGCTATGCAGTTTCGTGTATTAAGTTACATGTCAATCTAAGGTGGTAACAATGAAAGGGTGAATATGGGATGTTCAAAAGGAGTACAATGACAGTTGGATGTGGAAGACTTTGTTGGATCTGAGATGTAAAGTCAAAAACAACATTTGCAAAGTTATTGGAAATGGAAAAACCACTAATATATGGCATGATTTGTGGAGTAATGTAAAGGTTCTAAGTGAAATTGTTTTAAAAAAGTGTATATATGCGACAAGACTGAAAGACTCTATGACAGTTAATGAGAGGGTTGTTAATGACATATGGGAATGGCCAGTAGGCCGGATAGAATAGTACCTAATCTTGGGAGAGCTCAATGTCCCAAAATTGGTTCTGCATAAGGAAGATCAGACAATGTGGAAAAGCACAGATGGAAAGATGATAGAATTCTCAACAGGGGCTGTTTGGGAGCATTTGAGGCATCAATTTCAGGACTGAATCGTAGAGAATGGAAATGAAGTGCAGAATGGAATTGTAGAGAAAGAGAATGACATCAAAATAAGAGAGGTAATTCTACTGTTTGGTAAAAGTAGGGAATAGAATACGAGACTGAATAACAGAATTCATTCCTATGTTTGGCACGCCAAAGAATTAGTATTATAAATATGCTAATTTTTTGTTACATTTGTTAAATGCTTGTTTTAGTAATGATCAGTTCGTAAATGCTTTTTTGCAGTATGATCAGTTCGTAAAATTACATGCTAGTGAATGTAATATTTTATTTTATTTTTGCGTTAAATAACATTACATTTATCTTTGCACATGCATGAATTATGATTGTATTCTTTATATTATGCAATATATTAAAACACAATACCAACATCTACAAACAACACATGTTAATACTTTTTTTTTCCTTCTTCGTTGTAAAGCCATTTCCATTTTCCAAGAACACCATGGAGTATGTTGAATATGGTTTATTTATAAAAGAAACTAGGATTGAAATGAAAAAGCAACTGTCAGAAATGAAAACTAAGCAAGCAATACATAAAATCAATCTTTGATTGGACAAAGAAAGGCAAACACACAAACTTAAACAAGTAATCATAACTACATTTATGATTGATGCATATAATTTTTAGCATTTCAGACGATAGGATACAAGAACATTGTAACAATAAAAAACATCAACTGTATTTTACTTCCCCAAATTTACCGGTAGTCTTTATCGGTATCAACATGTAACGAAGACGAAGATTCCAGCGATTTTAGGTGAAAATAAACCGTTTTAAATCTAAGTGTCTAAACTGCAAAAATATTCCGCGAACAACAGCCGGTAAATAATTCCGAGCGAAAACCGACATAACTCCAAGTAGCAATCGAAGTACACAACAAATGACGAGGACGTACAGTGTTTAACAAAACCCAAGAATCGGAATAAAAGCACCAGCGTGATGAGGATGACACGCAACCACGGGTTGTTGTAAATATTGTTTAATCGCCAATCATCTAGAGAAAAAGAAAGGCTAGGGTTTTAAGTTTGTTTATTAAATTTGATAACATGTGCCTTGCATATGCCCTGATTTATATATACCTTATACTTGGATTAGGGTTTTTTGATTCTCCGTGTTTTTAAGTCGAGAATAATTTTCCCTTTATTTTGGTCATTCTTGTCATTCTTCTTATTTTAAAGAGAATCAAATGTGGGAAAAGGAATGGTCTTCTCATTCTCCATTTCCATTTCTCCTGTAGAACAAACACGAGAACTGTCATCAATTCGTTTTCTCACCATTCCATTCATGCGTACCAAACATCCCCATGTAATCCAAGATTTGCTTTCATTCTCTATAGAGGAAGACTGCAAACTCAGGACAAGATTATGCTATGGAATAATAATGCTGATATGAAATATCCTCTCTGCAATGTGAATGATTCACATAATCACTTGTTTTTTGAATGTGATTTCTCAAGGAGACCTCGACGAGACTAAAGAAGAAAATAGACCAATTTGACCTATCCAACACTTGGGAAACTGTAATTGAGCGGTATGGGAACAAGCCATGTAATAGGGAGTGTTTTTAGAAGGATTGTACTTGCAACAGCTGTTTATCATATTTGGAAGGAAAGAAACACAAGACTATTCACTGGTGAGGTAGTTGATTGGAAGACTATATTGAAGATAATCATTGAAAGTATCAAGTTGCAGCTTCTAAACTTAAAAGTGAAACAGACTACTCAAGGAAAAAAAGTTTCTCATGAATAGGAGGTGGACATGTGATTGATTAGTTTGTAGAATGTGACAGAGTATATAACAGTGTTTGGGATAAGGAATTTGTGGGAAAATGGCTAGTATCTTGGTGATGAAGACCGGTCCCTTTAAAGGCTTAAAGACAGTCTATGTGCATGGATGTAACAGTACTGTTCTAAAAGGTTTTCTTAGGCAATTGGTTGCTAGTCACCATAAGGTAGTTTCTTGCCTATGGTTTTTTTATGGTAGCTTGAGAGGCTGCTGATTATACAGATTGGAATCGTCTCTGCAGAAATTGATTTCCATGTGTATTCTGGAAAGCTGTGGGCCGGTACAACATGTCTCCATTACTATTGAAGACATGGTGTGTTTTAAGAACACTTCATTAGATGGCCTTGTACCTTGGGCAACTGTGCTTTAAAATCTTTGGTTATCCATACTAAGGATGACTTGGAGTTATTTCTTCCGATGATCTCGGCTTTAATATTTGTCCACCGACGGCTCTTGATCTTTTCCAGCTCTGAACTCCTTAAGCATCATCCTTGAAGTTCCTTCTTCCGAATAATTCGGCATCGATCTTTACCCACTGAAGGCGCTGCTCCTTGGAGCTCTGAACTTCATGTGTTGTAATGGTCTAGTTAGGTTATTACCCCTCCTAATTACTAGTGACCCTATTCTTTTCATCTGCTCCCTCCCAAACTGACAACCCTAATAAAATATCTTTAATCTTCTAATCACACATCGGCTAAAGTAGACAAGACACTTCAATGTAGCACAATGGCTATACGGTCGGGGGGCATCATATCAACATGAATCACATAAATTTGCATCCAAGTTGGTATATAAACCAGTTGGTAGATAAGCCCCGGTGTACACATTATTGAAGCACAATTTCCTCAATCAATTCACCAATCACAAAAGACGAAACACAACTTCTCCCTCCTGATGGTTTCGAGTTACAGGAATCATAATAATGTTGTGCGCATGTCGTTGAATCAACTCAAAGCAGTAAATATAGCTCAATTCCCCATGAGTTGTATGTTAATAAATATGACTCTCTATTACTATCACATCTATTCTATTCAACCTATAAGCGACCTCTTCAAATTCCAAACAACTAGTAATGACCACGTATCGAGACAACCCAATATAACAAGCTTGAGACTTAAAATACCCCTTAACTCCTTAAAGCATACTTAGTACCATATACCCAAACCAATCAAACAGTATACGAAATATCCTCCTCTTGGACAATCCACAACTCCGTGTGACACTGAGTACTACAACGTAACTCCTTAAAGTGATAGTTAATGTGAGCATTAAGAACCAACTTATGCGTTTATAGATCACACATATAGCTAGATGTCTAAGTCTCAATCACACCGAATGAATGCCCAGACAAGTATCTCCGAAATCCATGCATCCAACCAACCTCTAGACTTTGAGATAAATAAGTACACGTGCCCTTGAACGTCACTCCAATCCTAAATAAGCAATATCGTACAAAAACTCTGTTTTCACAAAAATATGATACTAGCCATTGTCATTTGAAGTGAATCTTTATCAGGATCGTTTAAGAAAACCATGGTTTGTTTTGAAATGGGATAAATTGGTGTTAAGATGATGAAATGTTGAAGTGAATCATGTTTGATGAAACGAATCATGTGTTGATAAGTGTAGACCAATAATATACGAAGTGTTTTTTGTATTTTTGGTATATAGGGTGTTCTTATATGTAGGGTTTAAATGTGATAAGGTAAGCATAAATAAGCAACTAAGCCTTAACCTAACTCTGAGGAGACCAAACTCGGAACTCTCCAAACCAAATTCACCAAACTCGGAAGTCTCCAAATTAGGAGAAAATTTACCAAACTTAGAATTCTCCAAATTAGGAGAAATTCACCAAACTCGGAAGTCTCCAAATTAGGAGAAGATGCATCAAACTTTGAAGTCTCCAAATTAGGAGAAAATTCACCAAGCTCAGAATTCTCTAAATTAGGAGAAAATTCACCAAACTCGGAAGTCTCCAAATTAGGAGAAAATTCACCAAACTCGGAATTCTCCAAATTAGGAGAAAAGAATGAAAACTCAGAGTAATCCATCCCAAACTAGGAGAAGTGCATACCAAACTCGGAGAACATCGTACGAAACTCATAGAAATGCATACCAAACTCGAAGAACATCATCCGAAACTCGGAGAAACTAATAAAAACTGTACTTTTTCAAGAGGTCAATGCATATGTGATGTTTTGGAAAAGCTTAGTGTAATTAACTGATACAAGGTTGTTCGTTGTTCAGGGCAAATGAAGTAGCCAAGTTCAGTATGAATTTTGGAAAAGCTTGAAGAAATGTTGGATTAGGTGTTCTTAGAATAGTTGGAGATCGATGTTGAGCAACAAACATTGATGAGCAGAGTTGTGAAAGTTATCAAGGAAAGATTGGAACTACGAGACGCATGGAAACGCATGGAGCAGTACATCGGAGCTCGAAGTTACAAGGACATAATGCCGTACAAGGAAAGACCCTAATTATCTAACCTTAAGGGGAGATTCTTAAAGTATAAAAAGTGTAAATCATTAGTGTAGTGTCTTTTATGTATTTAAGTAATGGTTGGTAGGTTGTTATGTAACAAATACATTGTTGTGTACCCTCACTACCCTCGCAACACTTGTATAGTTACGAAGGGAGCAATAGTTCTGGTTGGTAGGTTGTTATCAAATAAATACATTGTTGTGTACGCTCATTACCATCGCAACACTTATATAGTTACCAGGGGAGCAAGAGTTCCAAGGATTGGAACATTTGGTTGTTAGAGTAAAACTACCCCATCGCCTCCTCACTTTGGAGGGGTGTGTTCATTAGTAAAAATTCCAATACTTCTCTTTATGCTCTCTAGATTAAGAAGTGTCAACACATACTCTCTCTAAATTAATATACATTTAGCATAATTATGGGACAACATTACCTATTAATCATAGTCCGCAACCGATTGAGTGCCAAGTTCTAAGGTACAAAGTTGGTTGTCAATTTGAATAATCATATTTGCTTTGTTATCATGGAAGGTCGTCTCAAGACACTTCCATAAATTGTGGCTGTGGGGTCGAGCATCATGCTTTCTAATCTCTCCCAGATCATGCTATAAATAATTGATACAACGAGGGAATCAAGTTGATCAAGATCGGGGTCAATTGTGCTAGTTGAGAGTGTGGGGTCCTCAATAATGTGAAGAACCTTAAAACATATGACAATGTCGTCTAAAGAGTTCACACCATGTACGGCATTAGGGTCAATTGAAATAGACTTGAACTATCTCATATAGTTGTTTAAATCGTTAAATTAATTAGTAATAAAGATGAACTATCTCATATAGTTGTTGACCAGATGAACTATTATCCCACTTATTCTACGTTAAGTTTCATTGAAATTTTTAATCCCCAAACATAGAAAGAGTCATGAGTTACGTCATATATGAGTTTCCGATTCCCGGTTCACCAGTTTTACCCGAAAACTGGTTTTGGAGACCAAACTGGTTACACAAATGTATATGCATGTTGACTTTCCAAAATTATCCATAAAAACATAACTATAATCAAGTTTATGTGAGTGTGTGTTTTAAAATTGATAATTGTAAGATACTACAATTTATTATATTTTTCTTAAGTGTTCAGTTAGTTCTAATTTTCCTTTAATTTGATTTGGTTCTCTATGATCATGATCTTAGTACACACAATAATTTATTCTTTCTACGTGATAAGCATACAACAAAATAAAATATGATTAAATAAAAAACCAGGAAATAAGCAAAGAGTAGATGACGACTTACTGATTTTCCGATGGATTAAGAAGCAGAGGATATGATGAATGCAATCAATAATGGAAGCTCAAGTTAGATTTCTACTCTCAAACAAGAATTTAAGTAATGCAAAGAAAGAAACTTTTATAAGCACAACTTCTCGACTCTTATAAATTACATTGTGGATGTTTCAATTTATAGAAATGATCAATAACGCTCAGTTCTCGAGTTTTTAAGGAAAGGGAAATGGAAAAGAATAGGAAAGGGAAAAGAAATGGAAAAGAAAAGTAAGTACGTGTTAGTTGTTATGTTCTTGAGATAGAGGAAAGGAAAAGGAAAGTAATCATAATCATGTTCTTGAGTGAGAGGAAAAGGAAAATAAGTTGGTCAAATTACATATATGCCCTTTAATTATTAATGTCAAATGTTTTAAAAAGGGTATATTAGTCTTTACACAATATATGGTTCCGTTTCCTTTCCCTTTCCTCCCAAAAGTGAGAGGAAGATTTACTTATCAAATCTTCCTTTCTATTTCATTTCCGTTTCCCTTTCCTCCTTTAAAAAAGACTCAAGAACACAAAAAACTTTCCGTTTCCTTTACTTTCCTCTTCCTTTTCAACTCGAGAATTGAGCGTAAAGGTGTTTGGTTTAAATAATTTAATAGCTTTATCTCACTTTAATGTTGCAGTGGGCTACAATGTGTACGCTTTTTTTCTGTGTCAACAAAGTTAAACACGTCTTTACGAGTCTTGGAAAAACAATTAAATAATTTATGATGGCGAATAGTAGTCTTATTATATTTTAAATAGGACCTACTTAATGATGTCTTTTTTATATAATCACATTAGTACGCGAAGAAAATTAAGTCTATTTTCTAGTAAGCTTCCTCTTAGTTACATAATAAATAAAGAAATCATTCTCAGCTTGTAATTTTTGACCTTAAAGGTGTTTGGATTAAAATAAAATGACATAAATATCAGAAGTTATAACAGGTTTATTGAAACTTCATTGGTGGAATGGCTACAAGTGTGTTCATTTCTTTTCTTCGACAAAATTATAGACTAACATTTTATGTTTGTGAGAACTAAGAAGCATATGTGGACATAACACCCAAGGATTAAACCTGTACACAACCATGATATAAACACCTCTTTAAGAGTCTTGCAAAAACAATTAAATAATTTCTGATGGCAACTAATAGTCGTAATATATTTTTAAATAGGACCTACATGATGATGTCTTTTCTATATAATAATAATAATAGTACGCGTTCAAATTTGTCTTACTTTTTGGTAAACTTCTTCCAAATTATTTGATTAATAAAGTATTAAATCTGAGCTTGAAACTTTTAGTCTCAAAGTGAACATTCACACATAAACAATCAATCTCTTATTTGAAACATACAAAATGTGAAATCAAATTTCTTAAAGATTTACATTTAACTAATAGAAGAGCTTAATTTTGTCACATAAAAAAATGGACTTTTTCTATAGAACGTAAAATAGAAAGTTAAAATTGAAACAATTTAGTCGAACTCATCTAAATTTCATCAAACAAATATGTATAGAAACGTGTCAATTTTGTACCAGAAAAAAAAAAAAAAAAAAAAAAAAAAAAAAAAGATAATTAATTAAACTATTAGTTGTTAAGTTTAAAATAAAGTATTGGACTTAAGTAAACTTATTAGTTTTCATGGTTTTTATAAACTGCAAAACTATAAACATAAGCAACAAATTGTATCTTTTTTTCAATAAAAATGTGTGGTAAATTAGTTGTCAACTGTAATTATAACATTTAAAATGCCTAAAATGACATATATATAATTGCAAACAAATGTAAAACATAAAAATAAGGAACTCATAATTGCATACGAGGCGGATTGATGTTGACGACAATTTGCAAACTTTGTGATTCAAGAAGGTTTACCGTACAACTATTTCGACAACCCTCGATTAACTAGGTTGATTTAAAATACTCTCCATCCGCGATATACTCAAAGAAGTCATGCTACTCTTAGACGTGATTGTATGAAGGCTTGGAAAAAAGGGGCTAAAAACCGAATTACTAAAGGCTTTGAAAATTTAAATACAAGTGTAAACTTAACAACCGATGTTTGGTCGGCTCCTCATGATTTGTCCAATTCGTACCTTGTGATGCCGTAACTTGGAAAATAATGAAGCGTATGGTTACTTTTGAAAACTTTGAATATCCTCACACAGGTTTTAATTTATTTCATATGTTACGAGATGTAATAAAAGAGTATAAATTAGGAAAATAGATTTTTTCAATCTCATTTGATAAGGCAAGTAATAATACAAACGCAATCAAAAAACTGATACTAAAATACCAACCATCTTCGGACGACATTTTTATTCATAGTAGACACATCATAAACTTGGTTGTGCAAGACGAACTAGCGACACCCGAAATAAGTGTGATAAAAAAACGTTTTTAGAAAAATGCTAGAAGACATTTTGGGTAAAGCTACATATAAACATTCTATGAAATTGTGTAAGGAGACGAGTAAAATATTTATATGTGGTTTATAAGAAAAAAAAAACTTTTCAAGTTTTTCATGACGAACTTTGCAAAAGGAAACCGATTGCACCATTTTCGGTAGAAAATTGGATTATTATTCGATACATAACCTAATTACTCAAAGTTTTTAAAATGCAACAACTTTATTATCGGGTGTTTATTATCCCATGAGTCATTTGGTACTCAACCAAATTTTTTGGATGTGTTCAAATTAGGCCAATACGTATTTAATGGTCCACTATTTACAACTATGGTTCATCCCATGCAAGAAAAACATAGAAAATATTTTCAAGAAATTTTACCTGTAATTACTTGTGCCGCCGCATTTAACACATTCTTTAACATTAACGGGGTGGAACTACTTATCGAAAAGATTACTACGGATTTGGATTTGCTTCAAGAAAACATTTTCTTTGCAACAAATGCAAAAAGAAATTATTTCAACGAATGTTCTAAAGATTTATTTGATGTTTATTATGACTGGTAGGGTACCCGTGCGATGCGACGGCGGGTTACTTCTGACTATTTTTCTGGAAATGTGATGTTATCCGGCAATACATTTTTTAACAATTAACTTACAAGTAAAAATAACTTTAGTTAAGAGAGTGGTATAATTTCATCTCTTGTTAACCGAAGCTACCACAAACAAATATCTTGTTTTTTTCCTTCAACCCAATCTAGGGGTGTT
This sequence comes from Chrysanthemum seticuspe, assembly GCA_019973895.1. Classification (NCBI taxonomy): domain Eukaryota; kingdom Viridiplantae; phylum Streptophyta; class Magnoliopsida; order Asterales; family Asteraceae; genus Chrysanthemum; species Chrysanthemum seticuspe. The sequence continues at coordinate 15,753,463 of BPTQ01000002.1, read as the reverse complement.
CGTGGGTCGGGTAATAACCGAATAAACCGAAAACCGAACCCGAATCGAACCAAACTAATAATTCGGTTTTCGGTTTGGATATGGTTTTGGCTATTTGAACCGAAAACCGAATTTAGATATATATATATATATATATATATATATATATATATATATATATATATATATATATGTTTGGGTTATTATGAAAAGTTTCTTATGTGGAGGTGACATGTGTCACCTTTGCCACATCACCATACCCCCACCCACCCACCCCCCCGCCCCCCACCCCTACCCCCCCCCCCCCCCCGGAAAAAAAATTTTTTTCCCGCCAAAAAAAATTTTTTTTTGGGGGGCAAAATTTTTTTTTTCCCGCCAAATTTTTTTACTGCATCACAGTTATAAAGTTACTGCATCACAAATCATAATTTTAGTGCATTAAGGTTATAAATTACTGCATCACAGTTATAAAGTTACTGCATCACAATCATGATTTTAGTGCATTAATGTTATAACATTGATTTTAGTGCATCATAGTTGATGCACTTAACTATTAACTATGATGCAGTAACTTATAATAAAGATTCACCAAGACTTATTAGTGCATTAAGGTTATAAGTTACTGCGTCACAATTATGATTTTAGTGCATTAAGGTTATAAATTACTGCATCACAGTTATAAAGTTATTGCATCACAATCATGATTTTAGTGCATTTAAGGTTATAACATTGATTTTAGTGCATCATAGTTGATCCACTGAACTATTAACTTATAATAAAGATGCACCAAAACTTATTAGTGCATTAAGGTTATAAGTTACTGCATCACGGTTATAAATTTACTGCATCATAATCATGATTTTAGTGCATTAAGGTTATAAATTACTGCATCACAATTATAATTGTGATGCAGTATTTTTATAACTGTGATGCAGTAATAAATTTTGGCGGGAAAATTTTGGCGGGATTTTTTTTTTTTTTTTGCCCAAAAATTTTTTTTTTGGCGGGAAAAAAATTTTTTTTTGCGGGGGGGGGGGGGGGGGGGGGGGGTGGGTGGGTGGGGTGACACATGTCACATGACATGGCATGGTGATGTGGCAAAGGTGACACATGTCACCTCCACATGTCACCTCCACATGCCTTCTCATTCTTTTCATTATAAGAAACTTTTCATTTTAACTCTACCCTATATATATATTATATATATATCTATACATTATATATAAGAGGAGGCATGCCACATAAAATGCCACTTGGCATCCCATAATGCCAAGTCATATTTCCACCTAAGCAACACATGCCCAATCATCACATTTGATGCCACCTAAGCAATTATTTTCGAAAATAAATTGTAAAAAATGACACTTACATGGTTCGAACAATGGTTATTTGAAAGAAAAGCATGTATGTTAACCACTGAAGCAACATGTTTTTTCTGAATATATTTCGCAAACCTGATATATAAACTCTTGCAATTATTTTGACTCCTCATCTAAATACGATTCATTGTATTACGATTCATTGTAATCTGCAATTCATGTTTCCTATAATCCCTTATTTGACTCCTAATCTAAATACAATTTATTATATTTCTCTCAGAACCCTAATACGGAGTATCATGTTTTCTTATAATCCTTATTTTTCTCAAAACCCTAATAAAATTCATTCATTCCAAAAGGTAGATTTCTATAACCCTAGAGTTTCTTGGACATAAAGCATCATCCAACTTCTTTCTGAGTCACCAAGCTCTAAACTTTTTACTGAGATTCAATAAAACCAGAAGATTGGTGAAGGAGGTCTTGATCATAGCACCCTTGGTCGTGTGGTTGTCTTCATCTGGTTATTTGTAGTTCTAATCGTTAATTCAAGTTACACTGCAAGCCTGACATCAATTCTAACTGTGCAACAACTACAAACTCCTATCAGCGGCATCAATCATTGACCATAGGCAATGAGCTTATTGGATTTCCGATGGGATCATATATCGAGGATTATTTGGTGAAGGAACTCAACATCCCAAGATCAAGACTTGTGTCTCTTGGAACCTCAGAAGATTATGCCGAGAAACTCTTGTCAAGAGCAGTTGCTGCGATTGTTGATGAAAGGCCGTATGTTAATCTTTTCCTCTCAAAGCACTGCAGCTTCCAGGTTGTTGGCCAAGACCTCACAAACAGTGGGCTGGGGTTTGTAAGTATCTTACTTAAATGTTTGACTTTTATTCACCAACTAACTACCACATTATACACAAATGTTAATGTAAGCTGTGTGAAAAAGTAAAAGATGTGATGAAATTACAGATGGATAGACTGGTGTTTCTTAGTGGTAAATTATGAGTTGTTGATTTGATTCTTAATTTTCTTAGGCATTTCCAAGGGACTCTCCATTGGCGGTTGATCTGTTGAATGCGATATTAAATTTAACCGAAACCGGGGAGCTTCAGAAGATTCAAGATCATTGGCTTAACAGAAAAGCTTGTGGCCCACAAAGCTTGTCCTTCGTATTCAACCAACTTCATTTTGAAAGCTTCTGGGGGTTGTTTCTAATATTCGGCATAGTTTGTGCTCTTGCGCTGTTTATACACCTGTGTATGACACTTCATAGATTCAGAAGACGTCATCCCAAACTCATGAAACCAAGGAATAGAGGGTACCGTTCAAAACATCTGCAAAGGTTTTTGTCATTTGCGGACGAGAAACAAGAGGTGTCGGGGAACAAATTGAAGAGGAAGAGGACGACGTCTGATATCAATGGTAGAGATAGCATCACTACACAATGATTCTTTATTTATATAAACACACCATAGTAAACTAATTACTGATGTGCAGTCTTTTGGTCCCAAAAACAAAGATACTCAGATAATTCTTAATATAAACTTTTTAAAAACATAACAATAACGTTTATAATGATTTGGTAAACTCTTACCTTAAAAAATATTTTTACCCAGGTTGAGGATTTGTCTTATGCTTACAATGGATTTGTACCTTTTGATGTACCTACCGGTTAAGGCAGTAACCGTGCTCGATTTTGCAAGTGGTGTTGTGCGTGTGGAACCACTGAGAGATGTTGCATCTGTGTCTCATAATATTGTGGTCCAGACAGGTAGTCTACACGAGATACCTGGTACCAGTGTTACTGCTCTAGCACCTTTTCAAGATTCATTCACACGTATGTATATATCTATTTGTTGTATGTTGTTGTAAAAAAGTGAGGAGCTTTGTCTCATTTGTTTTTACTTTTTGTTTTTTTCTCTTCAGTAGTGGAAGATACTAATGCTGATGTATATTTCGACCATCGAAGGGCAATTGCTAGGGGTAAGCGTGTCCTGGACAGTGATTCAGATACGGGCCAGGAAAATATATGTTTCTTTAAATGGTTTTCTAATACTGATGGAATTCGTGGGACAACTTCGGTGCGTGAATGCTACGTGTCACCCGCGATGGCATCACACTCTCTAGGGATCGAAATCGACACAGCTACATGCCGTGCAAGGTATATCTATTTTACACCCCTGAAAATTTAGATTAGCCTGTGTCTGGTATCTACCCGTTTGTATTCATATATGTATAAGTTAATGGGTTGAGCAAATTGATGGGTAGCAAGCTAGACATACGAATTAGCTGACTGATTATTTGATATTATAATATACCTTATGCTTAAATTTAACTTACTAACTTTTAATATGTGTTTTTAGCCGAGGACGTGTGTTGTTACGAACATCATAGGGTCGAAGTAAAAGGAAACCAACAAGACAAGTAGGTGAGTTTTCATGCGTTTCTCTAATAAATTAATATGCGTATATCTACAATGAATGTGTGTTTGAGATCTATTATGTAGAAAATTGTGGTATGTGTTATTCTTTAGTTTTCCAGAGCTACATCTCCCCGTTGATTGAAAGTACTTATTAAACAAGACCCGGAACATGAATGTTGTATGACAAAAAACGTAGTCTACAAACATTTTCTGAACAAATTAACATGACATCAGGTTTTTACTTTTTGCTATTTGCCTAAACAAACGTCGAGTTTTTTTTGTAACTGATTATCGCTTTAGAGGTTTTGGCTATTTAGGCAGACTAAATACTACACACTTTCATTTATTGCACTTCCATTGGTTATTTGGTTATGTGGAGAAAGTAGCAGCTATAGGGCAAAACTTAACTGATAGTGACTGTGGTGCTTAATTCCTGTTGATAGAGATTCAAAATTGAGTGTATAGATTATTAGCGTCAAAAACCAAATACACATAGCAACATGCTTTATACGCTAAATGTGCCGGGCAATCGCTAATTTAAATGTGCAGCAGAACTTATGTTGCCAGGGCAGACACACTGAGGCTGTGGTTGCTATTCATACTAACTCATCGGCTTCAGTTTCTTTGGCTTTGTTCTGAAATGAAAAAAAGTCGGCGTCTTAAACGCCCTTTAAGTATACTTGATGACGAAAACTTTTTGCATTTGCATCTGTTGTTTGCGTAGTTTACTGGGCACCGTGCTTTGGCGGGGCAGCCACACCCAAATTATGGTTACTTATGTCGTTATTACTGTGTCCGTTGAATTTGCGTAAATTCTATCCTTCAATTTTCGCTCTGAAGCACTTTTGAGTTCTGAACCGGCTATATCCGTCACTGTGAATTACCAGGTCATTGCTGGAGACGGCGCTGGCGTCGTAGTCTCCTTTTTGGCCACTCCAGCTGAGTTGATCAAGTGCAGGTTAGTGAATTAAAGATTACCACTTCCCTATATCACATGTGCTAACTTCCAATTTTCTTGGTTTAATTTTTAATCAAAATGCCCAAAAACTTATTGAAAAGTAGAAACGTTTTCCGTATGCAATTCAGCTTATATAGAATTTTATGTAGATTGTGTTTTTGGATCTTTTTAAAATCCCTATATGGGTGTTGCGTATGGGTCAACGTGTCAGAATTGGAACTGGCTAGATGATGTGATGTGTGACCCAACAAACTGGAATTCAGTCTTCATCTGATCCATGATCTAAATAGATGGACCATGATGCAAGCCGATTTTAACTAGATAAGCACTCTTAATAAGCAATCCCAAACAGTCCTTTAGGTGTTTTTTCTTTTGCAATTTTGTCTTGATTTTTTCTTTGTTTTTTTGTGCAGATGCAAATTTCATTTTTCTTGCATCTTATTAAGAAGCAGTTTCCTGACAACAGCATGCCCACAACGGTCGAGAATGGATTGTGTCACGATGGGTAGTCACTTCATTTAAATAAATGCTTATGAAGGTACTCGCTCTCATTTAAGCTTGGCATTTCTATTTTTATTATAGTTTTTAATGATGATTTTTTGGTTGCGATCAATTTTTAAAATCTACTTATTGTGGCTTTCATGACTATGCGATAGTGTTTAATGACAATTTTAGCTTTTGATTATTGACATGCTATGCTAATTTATAATTTGGCAATTTTAAGCCTTTTGAGATGATTATTGACATGTTATAACAGCGAGCTAAATTATGTGATACAACCATGCATTGAGTGAGTTTACTTGCTTATTTTGTTAAAGCTAACTTCCAATGCTAAATCATGTGATACATCCATGCATCTTATTGGTAATTTTAAATATTCGGTTTATGTTAATTAAGTTTGCGTCTTTGATAGTTGTTATATACAGATATTCTAAAATGACTGTCTTATTTATGCAAAGTCATGGTCGGTGCTAGATGGGCGGGTATTCTTAGCCCATTAGCTGCGTTTTCAAATTTGCTTACAAAAGAACAATCCAACCACGTGTCTTCAACATTCATTTATGCAGGACCAGCCAACCGGATGTCTTTGTTGATAGCTTCGCACCGCCTTTTGCACCGCCTGACTGAAACTTTCAGGATTCAAGGTTACTTGCCCATGTTTATTGTTGCTTGGTGGGATGTGATTAAGGATTTAGGATTAACCATAAGTTGTTTTGGGATTAAGGATCTTTATAGTTGGATTCTTTTGATGATATAGGTTATTAGCGCTGATGATTTTTAATAAGGTTGTTGTTTCAGGATTGGCCATAGGTTTTCAGAATTAGTTATAAGTTGTTTGGAATTCATATCTTCATTCCTTTTGGAGCTTCTTTTATTTTTATTTTGGAGTTAAGGTTATTATTTCAGAATTAATTATAAGCTGTTTAAGGGTTAGGATTAGTTGCATTCAGGTATTTGGCGGTGGTTATTGCTTGAGGATTATGTTAAGGCCGAAATGGAATATTGTAGAATATAGTGGTGTCGATTGGGTTTGGGTTTGGGTTTTAGTGTTGTTTTTTTTTTTATTTTTTTTTTTGGGTAAAAAGGTTACCTCCGGTAAGATTGGGTTTTAGATTGCTGTATGAATCGATATTTAAATCATATTTAGTTTAGTGAATTTATATTTAGTTGAACAGTTTATAAATTTGCTTGAGGATTAGTTATCACATTTTGTTAGGGAGTGTTTGGATTAGCTTATTTCCCCGCTTATAAGCTTATTTAATTTTTGTAAACCTGTTGACGTTACTTTTTTTGGGCTTACGGGATTGCTTAGTTGAGCTTATGGTGCCACATGTATTCGATTAGAAAGTTTATCGTGAACTTATGACACCGGAGGTAGTTTCTTAGTGCTGGTAGACTTGAAGTTTTTGTGAAATAGTATTCGATTTGAATGTTTATCGTGAATTAATTTACATTAATTAGTATTTGTGGTGTATGATTGTCAGATGCTAAATGATTTGAATGTTTTGGGACTAATTGTATCCGTTATTGTGTGGCTTTAAATGGTTTGTTGTAGTTTAGTTATATGTCGATGAGCTTTCTGACTGTCAACTGAAGATATATTTGGGTAAACTTCTTAGGTTATGTGACAGTAAGTTTTAGGCTTTGTTGAATTAGTTATTCTGTAGATATAAGCTTTCTCTCATTGTATAAAATATTTATCATTAGTGATTTTTTTTTTTTTTTAATTTAATTTAATTTTATTTATTTTTGTAATTTTTTTGAGATTAACGAGGTGTTCGAAGAACGGGTGAAGCTAGACATGTATCTTAGCGGGGCAGACCTTGATTTGGTAACTTTGCAGCTAAGTTTTATTGTATTTCCGTTATTATTAACTAATTCAAATGCAAATAATTTTAGGTTACAGTTACTAACCACTAATGTTTCTTTGTAATTTTTTAGGCAAGAAAATTCTTTTGCATTAAAAAGTCTTCAAACGTGGAGTAGAACACAAGGGCCTACAGAGACCCGCATGCTCGCTATGGTGGACAAAGTAGGATCAGGCGGAAGAAGTTGAGATACAATTACGACATGGTGATAGAGCTGTGATCTTGAGGTAACACAAATAATAACTTTGAAAAAGAGGTCCGTTTGATACAGGAAGTCAAAGCTTGCGATGTTTTCACTAATATGATTGGGTAAGTACTGATAAAAGTGAAGCAAAACTTGATAGGAAAGTGAAGTCCTAAATTGTTTCACTATAATCAGTGGGTAATGAAGTCCTAAATTATTGACATTAAACAAACAGAATAATAAAGTTCACATGGAATGCAAAAAAATTGGATTCATCTCATTTTGTCATGAATAATGTGTCTGTTGTTTTTTATACCCAAGTAAATATGTTAGCATTTTGGTAATCTACTACACTAATGCAACAGAGCCGAAAGACGATTTTCCCGTATATAGGTAGTTTCAAGAACATTGTTATAACTGTCTTAAAGGTACTAATTTTGTCAAAATGAAATACAGTTGATGATCTTTTTATTGTCTCAGGTTGTGACTCTAAGTTAAAGGAGATTGAACGCTGTTGAAAGACACTTGGATTTGGACCATTTTTTAGCAAAGGTAACATGATCAAATTTCTGTGCAGTTTCTTTTAATCAGTTACAGAACTGCCACAAAGTTATTTGCACTAGCACACCACTGGACTTGGGTATTGTGCTTGAACCTTCAAGTTCCATCATTAATCAACATGCATATATCAGTACTTTAGTTTCTTAATCCCACTGTTGTTCACCTCCTTAGGCATCTGCAAATTTACACCATGCTTTTATCTATGGCTTCTTATTTTTTCAATCCAATACACGCGAACAGCAACCAAGGTATCCGAATGATTGTGGCACACAAGATTCTAGCTAATAGTGTGTTGAATCTGTATGAATCTGCTTTTTGAAATAACGAATCTTATTTATTCAATCAGTTATACCTTGATGAATATTTTTGAAATAACAAAATATCATAAACTTTTATTTATTTAATTAACCCGTATGAATATGCTTTTTCAATAGGAACAACGCCAACCACCGCAAAAACCAGTTCCGAGGACCAAGAAAGTTCACGATCGGAAGCATCAGACGTTCCAGAAATAACAGCTCCAACTGCAGTGAAGAAACACCGGCAGCAGAAACAGCCATCAGACGAACAGAAAAAAGGCACAATGTAAAACCCAAAATATGCAGGTTTTCGCTTTTGAATCCAAAAAATGTTAGCCTTATAACATGAATATGTAAAATAGTATGAACATGTACATTTAGTATGTAAACCAAGTATCTAAAACAAACTATGTAACCCCTCTGCTATGAAACTCCTCTTTTGACCAACCATTTGTGCAACTACAAATATATAACCTATGATCTGCATAACTATGTATACAAACCACCTTGTTGGAACAATAGGAGTGCTTGATCTTAAAATGAAGTTTTGGCCAACATAAGTCAAAATTAAACGAGATTTGGTCATCATTACACTAATCCAGTATATTTATTAACATTTACGAAAGAAAGCTATAAAAATTTAGGTTAAATTACGTTATATTCTCTCAACCGTTTATTCTTTTCGTTGTTAATGCATTCAATAAAAAATTTGAAAAAAACATGCGATTCTAAGAGCAAGAGTGAACTCTTAAGCCAATAAGTTTGGTTTGGAGGTAAGAAGGCACATTGAATTAATAAACTAATTCATTATTGTGGTAAGGCCGACTCCAATTTACAATTTGTCTTAGTCTATAGCTTATACCGTATGTTTTCACGGGGTCATTTAATGAATCTTATGATGTGCTTAATGCAGAGTCACTACAATGGTTCAAAAAGGGGCCCCGGTCATGTGCCACAACACATTCACGGTTGTATCTTTGACAACTCAACCATCAGTTACTTCACAGGTAAGTCAATGTTATTGAAAATGTATAATGCCATTTGAGGATCGATGGCTCAGTCATGTGCCATGATGCATGTAATAATAAATAAGGACCACTTAAAAACACATCATCAGGACACACTGAATATGATCTTCTAAGAGCATGGGCTATAAGTTCAACCATATATATATCAAACAAGTGCACCAAAAAACATTTAATTTGTACTTTGCTCTTGTGTACCACTTTGTTACATCAATTATAGATATTAACCGTTTCATTTACTTTTTAATATATATTTGTTCTACTAAATCCTAAAAATAAAAACCACAAGTCATACCCGTCCATCGGACGGGTTTTGCCACTAGTATATATATATATATATATATATATATATATATATATATATATATATATATATATATATATATATATATATATTATATTTATATATAAAAACACTTCATATATTTAATATTTTTTTTATATACTTATATACACAAAAAGACCATTAAAATTTTATCTTAATAGAAAAAAACAATTTTTATTCTTGAAATAAATTTGTTTTGCCAAAAATCTATTTAATTAAATAAAAAAAATGTATAAGTTCGGTTTTCGGTTTTGACCTATAACCGAACTTCGGTTCGGTTCTCGGTTCGATTTGGTCACAGATATTTTCGGTTCGGTTTGGTTTTCGGTTATGACCCAAAAAAAATTAACCGAATAAATTGAACCGAATAAACCGATTAACCCGAGAACCGAACCGATGAACACCCCTAACCCAATCACCTTCAAATTTTCGAACTTTAAGAAATGTTTAGCCCAAAATTTAACTACTTTTGGATAGGCCCAAAATATAACTAAACTACACAGCCCAATTTTTTCAAGACCCCACCAACATAAATATATAACACATTGCCCCAATTTTTCTCAAGTACGGTCCCTAATATTTGTTTTCTCATATGCGCCCTTGTCTTTGTGTTTAACCTTTCACAACAATAAAAATCTTGATTATTTACTTCATTTCAATCCTAAACGTGGCTACCATAAGGAAAAAATTCTTTATTTATTTCTTTGTTAGAGCACTCCCATCCATAACACCATAACACCAATAACACCATCCACGTCAGCGCCATATCAGCTTTAACATTTAACATTAACATCCCAAAAAAACACTCCCATCCATAACATCCCAATAACACCATAACACCAATAATATTTCATATTTTCAATTTCAACCCCTAAACTAAAACAAACATTTCATTTATTAAACTAAAACAAACATTTCATTAAACCTAAAAACATATTACAATACGAGATTAAAAAAAAAAAAAAAAAAAAAAAAAAAATAAAAAAAAAAAAAAAATACACACTGCGGTTAAAAAAAAATACATAGAAAATACTTATTCATCGTCGTCGCTCTGTTGTTGTTGTCCATGTCGTTCAAGATTATTCTGCCAAACATGCTCCATAAGGTCCTGTTGGAGTTGGGTATGCGTTTGTCGGTCGTGTATTTCTTTTGCCTTACGACTATGAGTATCACATCTTTCGACCCATCTTCGTTGCCTCAAATTTCTTGACGGATCCACCCACAGTTCGTTATAGTCACGTAATTCAAATTTTTGATCTTTTACAATCATGTTATGCATAATAATGCAACAATACATGATTCTACGTATCGTAGCAATTTCATATTGACGTGCCGGTATTTATAGTGGTAAAATAATGTTTTTGAATTTTTTTTTTAAAACTAGCCGTTAGGGGGTTTTATGTAAATTTTTTAAAAATCTTAACGTTACAAGGACTAGTTTTGTAACATTTTCAAAATTTATTTTTTATTTTTTATTTTTTCCTACCCATAACGGGCGTTAAGGGGGCAACGCCTCCCCTATAACGCCGTTATCACAATGCACTTCCAACGGATAACGCCCTCCAACGGCGTTAACGCCGTGCCTCACGGCGTTATGGAGGTGAAGGATGGGAGTGCTCTTATCATAACTAAATCTTTACAAACAAACAAACAAAAATCTTAAAAAGATAAAAATGTTATTTTTTATTTATTTACTTTTTTAAATAATATAAATGTTCACTTTTTTGTTTTTTAGTGGAGTGAGTTATCGGTCGAGGGTAGGAACCCTTCATCACATGTGGAGCCGACTGACCCAGTTCAACCCTCATGCTGAAGTGGCAGTGAATCGATTGGCGCAGTGGTAACCGAACCGGTCGACCGACCACTGCATGCAGCCTAATGGCTAAAAATGTAAGTGTTTGGCTTAATAGCTTGATTAGATTGTATATTATGATTGAATGGTTGTAAATTTTGGTGAATGAATGATTTAAATAGTGTATTAATTGTATGTGTTCAATAGTATTTTTAATTGTATTTGTGCTTAAAATAGTTGTAAATTATGCTTTTTTTTACTCGTATTTGCTTAAGAATCTATATTAGGACGTCCTAAAAAATTAATATGATGGAATAGGGCTGAGCATCAGCCCAAAACCGACTTGACCTGACGCGAACCGACAAAACCGAAAACCAAAAATTATGAAAAACCTAAACCGAACCTGAACCGAATATGGTCTGTTCGGTGTTTAGGTGTGTTTATGTGTGTTTTTATTGGTTTTGGGTCGAATCGTACTGAAACCAACCCGACCTGAAATTAAAAATCGTTAAAACCCTAAACCGAAACCGAACAGAAAGGCTGTCGGGTCGGTTAGATTTTGTCGGTTCAGTCGGTTTTGTCAGTCCATTTCGGTTTTGAACCTTCAATGCTCAAAACTAGGAGGGAAAGGTACAACTCACATCATAAGGTATTATAGATAAATATAGTGCAACAAATGTTTCAACGAGTTTGGATTCTTCATTGCTTTCTTCAAATACTACCATGGATCCACAAATGGATTTATTTTATAGTTTAAGACAAAAAAGCACTAAACAAACTAGGAGTGACCAATCATCGACTAACGAATTTGGCAGATATATTGGAACCGATTGGGTAAACAATATAGGACCTGAAGAATTCAAAATTTTTGATATTTTGGCGTAATGAAAAGGAAGGGAAGCTCAATTTTTCTTTCTAGTTGCAATGGCTCGAGATTTACTAAGCATACAAGCTTCTACGGTTGCTTCGAGATTCTCTTTTTCTAGTAGTGGAAGGGTATTATCGATACGAAGAACAAGAGTCACACCAACATCTTTGGAGATGTGTATTTTCCTTAAGGATCACTTGGGCACAACCGAACGTATACAAAATGCTTCAAGTCTTGAAGACGGAATAGAGGTGGAAGAATAATTACACAATGTTGAGGTGAAAAAGGGTTATGCAATAGAACATTCCAATGAAGAAATCGTTCTAGATGTAGTTGCTAGCTAGGATAGGTCCTCTGAAGCCGAAGGAGAAGATCTCATTCTCGATGAAGCTCTCAATTAAAACTTTGGATTTCCAATGTATGAATCGCACAAATGAATTAGCTTTGTGTTTCAAGTACTTTATGGTTGATGTATTATGAGTTTATTAAATAAAAGTTGAACTTTATTGAGTTTATTGTGTAGAAAACGCGAACAAACGAAAAAAAAACTCCCTAAATTTGGTCTGTTGCGCGGCCTAACAGATTCGGGAAAAAAAAGGCGGTTTGTAACTGGTCTTTCCAAACCGAACCGGTTAGAACCTGACCCAAATCGGTTTTGGACGGTCTGGGTTTTTCCCTCTAAATCCAAAACAGTTTTTGGCTAAACCGGTTCTTGACCAGTGACCGAAAACTGGTTCGGTTTTCAAACCTGCTTTAGTTGTGATCAAAACCGGTCAACACACACACCTCTAGTAACATGCAAACGTAAAACGAATTGCGCATGAATGCGGACTAAAGGTAACCGGGTTAGTAATTTGTTTTTAGCCGTAGTAGAAAGGAGAAACTTAGCAAAAATATACGGTTTTCAATAAAAAAAACATTTGAGTTTAGTAAAAACTGCTTTGATTATTCACTTATTGACGTACTAATGCATTTTGGAAAGTACGGTATCTTTTACGATAATTAACGCTATGAAGAATTTTTTATAAGAGTCACATAACACCGCATGGCCCTCTAGTTTCGTCCCCGCATGAAAGTGTCATGAGTTACGTCATATTTAACACGGTTTTTTAACCAGTTTTTTAGTTGACCTGGCCGAGTTTTTGATTGCCGGTTTGACCGGTTTTCAAGACCAAACTGGTTACACATTTATATGCATGTTGACTACTTTCCAAAATTATCCATAAGACCATAACTATAATCAAGTTTATCTGTGTGTTTTGAAATTGATAATTTTAAGACACTCTTTATCATTATTTTTCTAAGTTGTTCAATAATTTATTTTCCTTTCATTTGATTTGGTTTTCCACGATCATGATCTTAGTACACAATAACTTATTCTTTCTAAATGATAAGCATACAACCAAATATGCAAAATATATAGATGAAAGAAAGATTAAATAAAAAAAAAAAAAAAAACAAGGGAAATAAGCAAAAAGTAGATGATGACTTACGGATTATCAGATGGATTAACAAGCAGATGATAAGAATGCAATCAGTAATGGAAGCTCAAGTTAAATTGCTACACTCAAATAACAATTTAAGTAATGCAAATGGGGTGAACGTCATTCAACTTTATATCCAACAGTTACACTTCTAATCCCCAAGGTATTAATAAAAGTTTTTGAAGAGCATAGAAAGAAAGAAACTTTTAACTTCAACTCTTATAAATTACTACGTACATCCAGATGTTTCAATTTATAAAAATGAACAATAAGAGTGTTTTCTGTTTTAAAATAAATTGATAAAATGATCAGTTTAAATAAACTTAACACTTTAACAGTGTATGCTTTTTTTCTTTGTTGACAAAGTTAAAGGCCAAAATTTCAATTTGCAACAACTTAGATGTTATGTGAAATTTGGACAAGGACTAAACCTGTACACTACCATAAAATAATTTATGAATCTTGCAAAAACAATTAAATAATTTATCCAATCCGCTCTCGCTCGCCGCTACTAACGGGGTCTCGGTTGATTTCCTTCCTTTAGCTACTCAGATGTTTCAGTTCGCTAAGTTTGAAAAGTCCAAAGAGCGCAGAGTCTTAATATATTTTTAAATAGATCTTACATGATGATTAGGGGTGTAAACGAGCCGAGTCGAGTCGAGTACTGCCAAGCTCGAACTCGACTCGATTAGTAAAACTCGAGCTCGAAACTCGACTCCAGCTCGTTCGAGCTTTGGATTTCAAGCTCGAGCTCGGCTCGTCATCTCAAACTCGAGCTCGAAACTCGACTCGAGCTCGATTATTGCCACTTTTAAAGCTCGAACTCGATGAAAAATGGGCATATCAAGCTCGACTCGACTCGATATTACGTAATTATATGTATATAAAAGGGTAAAAGTGTAATATTCTTGAAGCTCGATAAGGGCTCGCGAGCCTCACGAGTTGAGCATATTCGAGCTCGAACTCGGCTCGAAAGTGTACTCGAGTAGCTCGAGCTCGACTCGTTTATATCGAGTCGATTTCGAGTAGTTAACGAGTCGATCTCGAATAGCTCACGAGCTGTCTCGTCTCGTTTACACCCCTAATGATGATGTCTTTTCGATATAGCCATATATAATACGCGTCCAAAATTAAGTCTTACGTTTCTGGTAAACTTCCTCCAAATTACTTGATTAATAAAATATTTGAGTTTGAAACTTTTAATTTCAAAAGTGAGTAATTCACGTACACATAAACAAAAAATCTCTTATCATATGATAAGAAAGACATGCAAAATTATTTCAGGTCGACCCACTTAACTCGTTTATCAAATGGGCAGGAGGTTAAATTAAACGGGTCAATCCGTCAACCCGTTTAAAAATTTGTTTTAACATAAAAATTAAATTTTTAATTGATTAAATATTTTATCGGGGTTAAACAGGCCGACCTACTAACCAATTTAACTTTTTTAACTCAAGTAATTGACTTAACCCTTCAACCCAATCAGATAAACTGGTTAATGGATCGTGTACGAGTTAGGCTTAAACAGGTTATGATTGACAAACACGACCTGATTACGTAAATAGTTCATATTCGGATTGTAGGTTTGTGACCCGCCAATCCGAACCCGACCCGCATTGTCTTCCCTTTTGCATCAAATGTGACGCCTCTTAGAACTTTTAATACAATTTATATACGCTTTAGATAAGCTTAAGTAGTAATCCAAACATCCCCAAAGAATTCAGAGCTTGCGGGTCACTTTTTAGAATTGAGAACTCGCATTTTATGTTTCTCTTTGATCAAAATCCTATAAGTAACAACAACAAGAATAAAAACACATATTCTCCTCCATACTCTTTTGCAAAAGAAAACAGCCAAAACACAAGTTTCTAATGATAGGGAAAGCTATAATGCTCATGAGAAGAAAATGTTTCAGCAAAATTAAGCATGTTCATACTAACAAGCTGTTATTGTTGAGGTCAATGTAAAGAATTCGGTTGGTGGATCAGAGTTGGCATCAATCATCATGTTTGAAAAAGAACAGAAATGATCTTAAAGTTCAAATAAATTAAGGTTGGAGGTCGTCAAGGAGCAGGCACAGATTGTGTTGGATGCTCTCACTAAACTTAGTATATTGTGCATGTCTTGGTTTGGTAACAATTATGTTAGTCTCAATTACATGTTTTCTTTTGTAGTAGTTACTTTAGCATCAAAATTTTGTGAATATATATAGCTAGTAGAACGACATTAGCCTGAAAGTTAGTATGAAGTATGTGTATCTAGCAGTTGGTACACAATTTAAAGTTTGTAACTTGGTACTTTAATCATAACTATATGAAAGGTTTATGGATAATTATTAATATTAGTATGACCGGATTCGAACTCGAGACTTCGGGATTGCACACATTACGTATGAGAATTGATGTACATAATTAATATAAATAAAACGTTATTGTTATTAATTATTAATCACTAAATAAAACATAACGATAGTTAAATAATTAACGAGGTTTGGTTAACGGTCGTTAAATATTAACTAGAAGGACTAAGAATGAAATTAGATGTCGGGAAAGTTCTAGAATCCCCTTTGGGATGAATAGGCCGATCGGTGGGGGTTTCCAAAACCCAATCCCACTCTAACTTGGTCACCAAGATAAGTTACCTATAAATACAATTCATTGTATTCATTCATAACCTAATCTTGGATGACCAATAACCTAATTTCTTCTCTTTCTCCTCTTCTCTTTGTGTGGCCGGTCGAATACCCTCACCCAAGGGTTTTCGATTTTGTCTTAGCTCAAAGATAAAGTGTTTGGTTTATTAGTGATACAAAGGAACTAGCTTTTCACATCAAATCGCTATTAGTACGTGTGTACAAGAACTAAGAACAAGCACGCTTGAGCTTGTGAATCTTGGTGGTTGATTTAATTGGTGGGTCGACATAGAGATTGGTCGACATTCACAAACCCTAATTTATTAGGGTTTAGGGTTTCTTGTTCTTGATCCTAATTAGGGGTTTTTCTATAAACCCTAATTGCATTGATTCGCAAAAGGTACGCACATACTTTTAATTCGGTTAGTTAATTTACAAGTATTATTCCTATTACTTCCGCTGCATGCTTTGATGATGTTTACTTGTTTTATATAATTGTTATGATTAGTAAAACCCAACACTATATATGTGTCAATAAATAAGTGGAGATCAAACAGATAAAAATAATAGTTTCGTCAGTATAGCTATCTCAACTTGGAATGCATTCTAATCTTCCCATAAATCCACAATATCTGGAACAGTTCGCCAGTGTAAACACAAAATTGTGCATAAGGTATAAATGTTTTGAGAGTCCACTGCAGATTGTTTCCTTTTTTCATCTAAAGAACCAAGTTTACAAATTCTTGAACTTGTTAGTGCAAAAAAATGGGTCAGTAGGTAAAAAGTTGTTACAAGGTAACTAACTGATCAAATAGTACAGAACGGGTTTAAAAGAGAACATATCACCCGCTCAGCTGCAACTCATCAAGTTCACATCTCACAGCAGAACAAGTCAACAAGACCATCCAAGTTCAAGCTTCATCATAAGATCATAGCGTTCTGTGACTTTATCTAATACATGATTGTGATGTCTTAGATCTTAATTGTATTTGTACTAGCTCAATTCAGTATAGTGTTAGTCTTATAGTTAGTAGCTTAGTCGACTTTGTTAGTTTGACTCGTGTAAGTCTGTAAATAAGACTATACGCTCATTTTAGCGTAATGAGAAATAACAAAATTTCCCGCCTTAATGGCTTTCTCTCATATTTGATTTTATAACACAAGTAGAATCAATTGCAGAAACGACCTAGAAAACTTACAAACTTATTGAAGACCTAGAAGTTCATTCACATGTCTTACTTAAAGGTAGATAACTTACAAGTTCATTCGCTGATATGAAACTAGCTATTTACGTGGATTCTTGCTGGCATCTCTTTTGAATGAAGTGAAGGAGAAGTTTGCAGGTGAAGTGATACAGAAGGTAAGAACCTGGGTGTATATGTGTTTGGGTGTTTGTCCCATGTACAAAGAAGGTGTAGACCAAGGATAAGGGAAAGGCAATCTTGGAACATAAGCGGTGGTTGTAACACATGTAACATGTCCGGGCAGCTAACTCAAGGAAGTGATCTTAAGCTATTAGTGCAACCAGGAACAGAAGCAGAAGGTAGTTATCAAAGAAGAGCGTTTTTAGCAAAGATATGCATGTTTTAACATGATACCAAAGACATAAACTGCAGCAAGGTTTATTATCTTACTGTTCATATCGCCACTTCAAAACACAACAATCTATTCTAGACCTGTCTTAAAATCCAAAAAAATCTACAAATAGATTGTAGAGTTATAGCTAATGGCAATACTAAATGATTTCTACTCGTGCATTTCATCAAACACGTGGTGGGTGTCTCGTACATGAAAGCTATTTATCTCTATCTCTACTACTTATAATACACGGATGCATCTCTCTCCTAAAAAAATTTCAAACTTTCAGACTTGCAACAAATTGAGCATGATGTACAACACTTGAAAGCACATCATTTTCAGACTTACAACCAAATAAGCATAGTATACAACATATTAATGCACATATTAAAAAGACAAAACACCACTTTAATGCTATTAATGTGGTCAATAAATACAATTAATGCAGTTATTAAAACACCCCTTACATAAGAAATACATATTATCAAGCATATTGTACAACCAACTTAAACACAATTTCTGCATTAAATGTCACTAATACATATAATAAAGCACATCATACAAATATTCAAGCCCGAACGAGAAACGGGCCAAATGGGCTCGAGCCCGAATGGGCACGGGCCAAACGGGCTCGAGCCCGAACGGGCACTGGCCAAACGGGCTCGAGCCCGAACGGGCACGGGCCAAACGGACACGGGCCAAACAGGCTCATGTTATACTAATCGCTTTAAAAAAAAACTCAAAAAGACAAAATAAATTTCTTAGTTAAGAATTAAAAATATGTCACATGAAATTCTTGATATCTGTAAATTTATGAGCATAGGAAAATTTTATTTCAGGGTACCCTGCTAGTATAAATAAAAGACATGGACTTATCAAAGATTATTGCGGCTAATAAAAAGACCGAATAAAAATCACAAAATCTACAGGGACATATAAATTATTTAAATAAAGGTTTTTTTTTTTTTTTTTTTTTTTTTTATCGGACTACCATGTCTAGTCGATTCTTCCATACTCCCCAAACAGGCACAAGACCCCACCATGCTCTGATAGAGTTGGGAGGTCTTGGAACTTACTCACGTCTGCTTCTTCATCACAAACAAGTCTTACACCACACTCCTTCACTTCAAACTCTTCATTCTCATCAAAACAAAATGTTACAAAATTCTTTGCTTTCTTCCACCACTGTATTTCACTTGTCATATAATGCAACCATATCATATCTGACTCATCGATTCTTATTGGCTTATCCTCAAAATAATCTCCATCAAAGTTCTTTACATGGTATCCAAAAGATGATGTGGAAGGTTCACAAATTCCATATCCCCTTAACTTACTGAAGCTCCAATCTGATGGCAATTCGACCTTTACACAAGTTCCCATACTTTTATTTGTAAATCAATTTGGAATGCTATTTCCATGATAATATATATCCATATTCTTAATGGAACTTCCGGGCAAACGGAACAATCCACATCTGTTATGCGCATAACGGAGGAAAGAAGAAAACCGGTTTGTAGAGCCTTGGGAAGTTATAGATGAGTCGCGACACTCAGTTTCCGATATCGACACCTGGCTATCAATGGCAAGATTCTCAAACAATTTTGGACAAGTGTTGAGATAAGTGGACCTTCTTCTCATGATTGGGTTTGATCCTGTAATTGAACATAAGGAGGTGCAACCAAGTGCTGTAACGGTTTCTAGGCTATGTAGAAGTTCGGGCAACACTTCCAGCTTCTTGCAACCATCAAGTCTAAGTTTTTGAAGATTAGAAAGTTGACTCAAACTTCCAGGCAAGCTAGTAAAATCGTTCCCTTCCAAGTATAGACGTTCTAGACATGATAAGCCTCCAATGCTCTCTGGCAAGCTAGTAAAATTGCAGTAGCTGAAATTCAGGGACTTCAACATATGTAAACCTTCCAATGAAACTGATCTTTGGGGATGTTGTTGGTTCCATATGACCAGAGATTTAAGTCCAGCATCTAGACCAAAAGGCTTCAGGCTGCCATTTAAGCATCCCGAGCGACTCAAAACCTGAAGAGAATTCGTTTCCAATTTGCTAGGAAAACTCGCAGCCCGTCTGCAGTCACTCATATTTAAGACAACAAGTCTCTTGAGCATTCCAATTGATGGATGGACTGTAACCAAATTCACACAACTTTCAAGATCTAGTTCTTCTAGACTTGTAATCTCTGAGAAGTCAGGGGTGGTTGTTAGGTTACAACAGTGCCTTAGCTTCATTACTTTCAACTTTCTTAAGCACGGGCATCAATAGAAAAAAGATAAGTTTGTATATCATTAGGTGTAGAACACAAACACACATAATCATATTGCCAGCTATACATTTGCTTTGCGTTAGCCAAGTTATGTACAACATTTCTATATTTTGTGTCTTTACAGCAAATAAGGACTTAATGAGATCCAATCTAAAAGTGGTCGACAACTCAGGGGCAAAACGAGTTATGTGCATACAAGCTTTGAAGGGGAAGAAAGGAGCAAGATTAGGAGACACGATAGTAGCATCAGTGAAGGAAGCCCAACCAGGCGGAAAAGTAAAGAAAGGACAGGTCGTGTATGGTGTGGTTGTTCGAGCTGCCATGCAGAAGGGTCGGTGTGATGGGAGTGAGGTTAAGTTTGATGATAATGCTGTTTTACTTGTCAATAAGCAAGGTGAACCAATTGGGACCAGAGTTTTCGGCACGGTTCCACATGAGCTAAGGAAGAAAAAGCATGTCAAGATACTCAGTCTTGCTCAGCATATTGCATGAGGTATGAATCCTTCTAAGCTTGTTGTTTTCGCCTTCTTTCCTCCCTGTTCACGTTCAAGACACAAGTAACATCAGAATTTAGAGGTGGCAATTTTAAGTTTTAACCCCTATACAGCTTTACTTACGAATTGTTATTCTTGGTCATGTTTGTCTCAAGTAAGTTTAAGTGTCTGAGAGCTAAATGATAAAAACAGCTTTATGGAAAACAGGGTAATGGGTCAAAAAGGTCGAAAGTTTCCTAAATGTAAATTAAATGCACAAACCTCCTCATTCATTTAATTTAAAAACTTAGATTATTACCTAAGTAATCTAATTATTATAATCTCGCAAGACACTATTTTTCTATTAAAAGTTTGGCAAAACAGTCTTTGCCAACTCAATTCTTTTAAGCCTTACGGCCTTACCTAAAAAGGAGTCTGTTTTGACCAGTTGCACGGTAAGACCATTCTTCCACTTCTATTAAAACTAGATTAAAAAAGGTCAAAACAATTCAGTTTATGACAAACTAGCAAAGAATCCCGCAAGATTCCTTGCGGATTGGTCTGCTAGAAAATCTTCAAACCATACAAGTTTGGTTTATTTGCAGCGGATGTGGGATTCACATGGTGAAAGTTGGACATTTTTATGGAGCAAACACAAAAGCGGCTTGACATGGAGCTCTTTTGGTGCAAAAAGTTAAGCCTCGCAAGTTAGCAAGGAATCTAGTGGGGTTCCTGTTGATATATATGTCTTCTAGAAAACATGACGTTGATATTCTTTCAAGTGGAAAGAATTAAATGGTTGGTGAGAAAGGAACGTGGCATGATACCTTCCTTGTATTTGTGTGGAGGAAATGTTTTCAGCAACTCTATAAATAGAGAAGCTTACAACATGAGTTTGTATTCCATTCTCATTTCTTTCTATTACACATAGTGTATTCTTTCTCCTAGTAATATCTTTAAGAATTAGAGAGTTTGGTTATCTCCTAGTTACAAGAGATATAAATTTGTATTATCCTTGTAACTAGAGAGAAGGTGTAACTCCTAGTTTACATAGTGAAACGTATCTTTCCTTGCCCGTGGTTTTTACCCTATTGGGGTTTTCCACGTTATATCCGTGTGTCATCTTTCAGAGTATTTCATATTTCAGTTGTGAGTTTGCTTCAGTCCGGTGTCACTTTTCTCAACAGTTCCTGGCTATTGTGTTTTTTGGTTAACCACTTGCCATTTTGGCTACTTTGATGACCAATTTTCCCATATACATAGAAGGATGACCCACCGAATATGGTTTAACTGATTTGTTCTCAGTGTTTTGTGTGTCTATTTATTAGTAGGCCTTTTGTTTCTTTTCTAGTTAGCATCATAACTGAAGGTATGGCAAATACCTTCTTTCTTTTTGTCATTTTTATCTCGTATATCATGGTATCTTGCTCCTTTCATCCAACTACTCCAACTAGATAGCATAGCTTCATACCATGATTAGCGGTACATCTGCAAATGCGTTCTGGAAATTATACTTTGACATTTAACAAGTTGATACGCTGCTGTATTCTTGTGTGATAGATGTGTGTTATTACAACAATATGATCAAATCATATTAAGACCACCTACCTTATGGGAATTATTTCGGCAAAGCCCCTATGATTTTGGTTACTTTCGTTAGACTAAGATCTATAACTACACCCCTTAATATCAAAGGGTTGACATCACACTAAAAATAATAATAATTAAAAAAATAATAATAAAATAAAAAATAACAGTGTAACTGATTTGTTTGTTAGGACCATAGGCCTTATCATGTTATGCATTTAAACATCAATTGAATAACATTAAGCATGACATGTATCTTTTATAATCATTTTGTTTATTCGTATATTTTCAAGGCAGACTTTACATACTCATTTCAGCATCAGTTGAGTATTTCCATATTAAACAGTTTAGTACATTGTTCACGAAATACAAGTTAATGTGTGCTTTTACATGACCTTTGTGTTGGATGTTTTGTTGACTGCAAAATTGTTCTCCTTTCAGGTTTGAGTTGGCAGCAGTGACCAGAGTAGCTCAAGTTTGATGCAGAATTTAAGATTTCTAGTGTTGTCATTTGGACCTCTCAAGTAAAGATTTTGAGTTCACGATCTTATGATTCTCTGCTTTTGTGTTTTTATATTGTAGAAAGGTTCTTTCGGTTTAGTATGTCATTGCACATTTATAAGTTGTTATTCGAATGGCCTTCAACCAAAATTGTTTCTACTGCTGTTGCGTTTTGGTGACAGAAAAGATGCAGAAACAAAAGGGGTTTGGGACAGCAATTATGTAACACAAAACAGAAATAAATATGCTATATAAACAGAATTTTATATACTAATTGTAATTGTATTGAATTGATGATTTGTTTACAGAAATCTAACATATATATACTTATTGAAGCGGCACTAATAGAAGGGATGATACCGTTTCTGTAAAAGTAAACGACACCCAATCTTCTTAACCGTTGTATCCTAAAAGACCTAAACGACCCATTTGACCCAGCCCATATTCCAAGTGTTTTACAGGCTTTACATATTTACAGAACATAAAACATAATATACTAATACTACCCCTATCTTTGCTTCTATAACATTAATGGTCCTACATTCACCTCCCAAATGTTATAGACGGCAAAGTCTTCAATTCTTCAAAGTTCTTTTATAGCAATGGTGCAGCAACTATTGGTTCGTCATCTTCGTATTGTGTGAAGTTAACTTCTTCATCCTTATTTGTGCATTCATGTTTATAATGTCCAAATTTGTTGCACTTGAAGCATTTTATGTGACTCTTATCCTTTTGTAGTTGATTACCATATTTATTCCGGTTTCTTTCGCGGCTTCTTCCTTTGTTATCCTAATTCGACTTCCTATAACCACAACGTTCACAGCTATGCTGTTTTTCTTGTTCCTTTTTGACTGTGTTGGAGTATAGAAGTCTATCATGTACGTCTTCTTTGTTTGGTTTCTTAATACGTTCCTCATATGCTTTTAATCTTCGAGTAGCTTCTTGAAATGTCATGGTGTTAAGATCAGGAAATTGTTCTATTGCAGCAACAATCTGGATAAACTTTGTTGGAACAGATCCTAGAAGTTTTCGAACCAATCTTTTGTTTTCAATTGTGGAACCAAGACTGCTTGCTTGTGACACGAGTTGACTAATATTTCTGGTGAATTCATCAAGTGATTCAGAGTCTTTCATTTTCAAGGTTTCAAATTCTGATTCTAACGTTTGTAGTCTAGCCTCCTTGACTTTGTCTACACCCACGAATCGAGCCTTCAAGTCATTCCACATATCAGCAGCCTTCGTATGATGAGTAAATTGTAATGTGAGTGGCTCGGGTAAGGCTTGAAATAGATAAGCAATAGCCATTGTGTTTTTCTTTGTATCCACTTCTTCTGGTTCGAGTGCTCCCCATATTCCATAAACATTAAATAGTGCTTTAATTTTTACGGCCTAAATAGTATAATTTGTAGAATCCAGAATTGGGCATTGGAATGTCATTGACATCCCTCCTTCGTCTTTCTTTGATGTTCCAGCAACCATCCTTCTTTAGAGTAAAAAAAAACCTTTCTTTCTTGTTTGCGGGGTGAATCAAAAATTGTCTCTCGCAGTTCTTTGGTTTTTCTAATTTCCGGGCAAATCTAAAAAAAAAAACTTTTTTTCTCCTGTTTTGCAAGGCGAATTAAACCAACTGTTCCTTTGGTCTTATAATACCCGGGCAAACCCAAAAAAAAATTCTCTTATTTGCTGGGCGAATTAAACCAACTGTTCCTTTGGTCTTATAATTCCCGGGAAAACCTAAATCTTAATCGGCTTGGGTTCCTAGACTATCTCTATCACAAACGAATTAAGGTTTCCTAAATATATGCAAACTGTTTTATGAACAAAACTAAAAGAGAAAAAGTGCAGATTTAAAAAGGAAAAGGGAATGTATCTTTTGTGATTCTTCTATGATCGGTTGTATACTTGCACTCGTTCTTCCCTGATCAATACTTCGGCTCTGATGCCACTGTTATTCGAATGGCCTTCAACCAAAATTGTTTCTACTGCTGTTGCGTTTTTGTGACAGAAAAGATGCAGAAACAAAGGGGTTTGGGACAACAATTATGTAACAGAAAACAGAAACAAATATGCTATATAAACAGAACTTTATATACTAATTGTAAGATTTGAGATCAATATAGAACCCATATTTGCCATAGAACAAATGAACCAATCATAGCCCTCCATCTTTTATCTAAATTAATAAAAAATCATTTTTCACCTTTTTTTTTAAAACAACACATTTTACAAACGGTAAATTTTCAAAATATAAAAAATACACCATCGCGACGAGAATTAAATTATCTTTCTATAGATATGCACTTTTATATATTTTTGACAAACATTTTTTTTCAAAAATTCCGTCCGAAAAAATCATATATGATTTTTACGAATCATATATGATTTTCAAAAATCATATATGATTCGATTTTTATGAATCATATATGATTTTTACGAATCATATATTGTTAGGAATTAGAAATTCCATAGTGAAGAGTCGGTCACCCCAAATATAATCTAGCATAAGTTAGCTCGTAGACATATCGTTATTTACTGTTTTATTAGTTAGTTATTTAGTTTAGAGCAACACCGTGGAGGAAGGACGGGTCTTTACCCACTGTATGCCTGATCCACAGTCCGAAGGAGGACGTTTAGTTTGTAACTATATATACCCTCTACCTCCCAAGGTAGAGGGTTGGACCTTTCATTCATCTTAATCTAACCTTCTATGTTTTCTTTCACTTTCTCTCTCTAGAAAGGCTCCCACTTTCTCTCTCTAAAACCTCTAAATAATTCGACCATATTATTGTTTGTTATGTGTTTATGAAATCCAATATGTTACAATTGGTATCAAGAGCCATGGTTAGATCATATCGTGCACATCTTTGGATTTCTAGTGGTTTTTAGGTGGTTTTTGAGTTTGAAAAGGTTTAGTGGTTTGTGCATCATTTGGTTGATTTCTTGTGTTAAAGCTTGGATTTTGTTAGTACTTTTATGTTTAGAATCATCACAAGTGTTTAGGTTTTCATTTGGTAAGCTTGAATCATCTTGGTTGGGTTGTTTTTGGATTGAAAAGTGATGTTTATGTGGTTTTTCTTGCTAGCGACTTGATATACGGATCTCTTTCTTCGTAGCGACTTGCTTCACAATTTTGTAGCGAGTTACAGTTTTGAAGCTAGCGACTTAGACCTAGCGATTAACAGTACAAGTAGTGGACTCTCCACTACGGGTAGCGACTTGGTGGTAGCGACTTGGTCTGTAGCGAGTTGCTCTTTAGCGACTTGAATCTTTAGCGACTTGAGTAGCGAATTGCTGCCAAAATTTTGCTAGCGACTTGAGGCTTAGCGAATTACTACTTAGCGACTTAGCTGTTTAGCGACTTGGTGCTTAGCGTCTTGGTTCAAGTGTTATAGCGACTTGGTTGATTTTTACGAAGAAGAGGTTTGACCAAAGTTGACTTTTTACGTCAAAACTTCAAACGGCCATAACTTTTGATCCGTAACTCCGTTTTCAGCGAAATACCTGTCAAAACGACCGGAACAGGCTGAATATTGTGATGTTTCACGATGTTGTCGTGAAACGAATTTTTCGAGGCCCAAATCCCCTCCGAAAGGAAGTTATTGAGGTTTTAAGTTTTTAGACCAAAAAATTCTCCGTAGAAACGTGCATCAACCAATCCAAATCTCAACCAATCAACATTTCAGCTTTTCCTACGAACAATCTAAAGCCCTATCACACAATCGTCTTTCATTGTATCGATCCATCAGTCATCTTAACACATTCCATTGGTCATTGCTTAACGGTTTGGTCTTGATTTTAGTAAAATCCCGCGAAAGATTTTATTTCTCGGTTTGAATCATAGACTTGTAAAATCCCGTGCATTCTACCACATCATGTCCTACTCTACTGACCCAGTGATTTCAGAAGTACTCAAACTGTATGATGCTGTAGACAACCATGGGAATATTAGCTATTCTGATCGAATACAGATGATGGAATCAATCAATGATGACTTGAGTTCTTCATGCTCTGAGTCCAATGAAAAAGAATTGCACCTGCTTGGACTACAGAATGCCATGCAAAAGGAAAGTAGCATTGAATCTTATCAACAACTTCACTCACACCTTATGTTACTCACACCGATTGGAATGGAACGAACATGCATTGCCCTTTTCCGTCAAGACTTATCCACATTAACGGGAACAGTACTATTGAACTTAGAACAATTGGAACAACAACTTGATAAAGAGAAGGTTCAAGAGGTTAGTTCCAGTGCTGCACTTCAAGTGATCCACAACCAATTTCAGTCATTCATCAGTGGGGAATTTACATCAGATTATGATCAAGACATGACTGAAATGTCTTTCAAGAGACACACTGGAATGGAAATTAGCGTGTTCATTGAGACATTCATACAACTCATGGATAATGTGGAGAAGTACATTGAGGAAGTTACACATAAAAATGAAAACGTGAATGAATGTCAGGTGCAGTTGAGAGATAGTTGTGATAAGTTGGGTAATGTATCTGTTGAAGAATCGGGTGTTGCTGAATGCAGAATGTCAGAGTCAACATATAATGATGAGTCGGGTAAAGCACCAGATGATGGATCAGTTGGCACTGAATACAGAGGCTCAGAGATTGATAAGCTTGACACATCCAGCGGTCCAGTGAGTCTTGTTACACATGATGTGGATGCAGATATCAGACCAGAAATTGAGCAGGTGTCATGTAATGAGGTACCCTTTCCTGTTCAATATAGTGCATCTGCTAAAGTACTTAAACAAACTGATCATGATGCTGAACATGACTTTGTTAAATCTTCTGTAACTGAGGCTGAGTCTGAGATTAAGTGTTTCAAAACAAACAATAAGGTTGATAAAAAGGCTTTTGATGAACTTTCAAACAAATTCTCAAATCTTGAAAAACATTGCATTTCACTTGAAATTGCGATACAAAGTAAAGAAGAAAGTTTCCAAATTAACAAACCGTGTAAAAATCTGGAACTTCCTGAATTCCGTGAACTTTTTGAAATGAACACTTTGAAAGCTCAGCTTCAAGACAAAGAATCAACCATCAACAATTTGAAGAAACATATTTCTGGTATGCATGTGAAAAGTAATTTGGTTACAAGTAATTCTGATGTTAATGCTATTGATGATATTCAAATGAGAAATGATGAATTAGCTGTTTGTGTGGCCAAATTACTAAAGGAAAATGAGTCTTTGAGAAAGAATCACATAGAACTAAGTGACTCTGTCAAAGAAGCTAGAACTAAGTCAATGGAAACAAACTCTTTGATAGCAAAAATTGATGATCTCAAAGCTCAACTTCAGGAAAAGAGTTTCGCTATTGTTGCTTTAAAAAATGAGCTCAGAAAAACAACAGGGAATAGTGTGAACACTAAGTTTTCAAAACCATCAAACTTGGGGAAACCAGTTATTAGACAACCGAATGCGTTTAGATCTGAACGACCAAAATTTTCAAAAACGCGGTTTGCCTCCCAAGTTGATGCGAAACAAGTTTTGACAAAACCAGTCACTTCACCTCACTTGCCTAGGAAAATTGATATGAATGACTTGTATAAGAACTCTTATCTTGAAATGGCTAGAAAGAAGGCACATAATCGTAAAGATGGAATTTTAGGTGCAAGACCTAGGATGATGAATTCTTCAAAATTTCAAGGCACTGCTAGTAGTTCTAAACCATTACCTAGGAACACTAATCTAAAGGCTAGGGATTGGCGTACATCTAAGAGTAGTTGCGTTTCGATTAAAGCTATTCCCATAGCAGATCACTCTAAGAAATCTAGATCTATTTCTGAATCCAAACAAGCTGTTTGCTCAAAGTGTCTGAAATGTATCTTTAATGCTAATCATGATAAATGTTTCACAAAATCCCTGAAGAATGTAAATGCTCATGCAATGGTACAACCTGTTATGTCTAGGATTCACACTAAGTCATCTACAGTGCATATGAAGCAAATGAAACCAAAAGCCTCACCTAGATGGTTACCAACTGCTAAATCTTTGGAAACTAGGAATAAGGATAAGTCTCTCACTATGCATAAGATGCCTAACAATCCTAGACCTTGCCATAAGTGGATACCATCTGGTAGAATTTTTAAGGATGCTAGACTTAGGTGGATACCTACAGGAAAGATGTTTACCAATAGCATTCTCAATGTTGACCATGAAACCCCAAAGGGTTTGGATACTGATGTCACTAACCATAATATATGCAATCAAGTTTGTAATATTAGTGCATGTAGTCCTTACTCAGTTGCAGATACTTCGATCCTTCAATACATGGACTGGCTTAAAGTATGGATAACAAAAGGATTGATATCTCATAATTCACGGGTTCTAGTTACTCAACATTGATATTCAATCGGCTATGACGTCTGCTCACATCAGTTCAGGCCTCGTACTTCATCATTATGGCGTCTGCAGATAACACTTCAGGCCCCGTTCCTCAAAGAAAAGAAAGGTGTACGCTTCAGTGCGCTTTATCTTCTTAAGAAGAGAAATCTTCATGTTTATGACCATTCTCATCGACATTCTTCATCAACATGCTTCATGCTTTTTCCATGCGCTTCAGTCATCAAGTTAACCGGACTACTGATAATTACTCTTATTCCTCTTGCTCAATATGATGAAGATGGCGACATCATGTGCTAATTTTGCGGGGGAGAAGTGTGAATAGAATTCATTTGGATGATAATCACTTGGTTAATCAAGAATGGCATCTCTGTATGCAATTCTTGAGGGGGAGAAGAAGTGTGAATTTTTTGCATGGTTGACTGATATTTGAGAATATATGGTCAAACGACTCCTAACCCATGTAAGAACCGAGATTCTTCTTATCGGATCATCTTCACATGTAGTTTCTTCTAAGAGCCGTTGGTTGACATCTTCACACGGGCTGATATGATTAAATGACAAAGTGCTTCTAGTTGCTGGGGTGATTTCTTTGATGAACATTTTTCTGTTCTTGTTTGATTGGGAGGGATTTTAATTAAGGGGATTTGCTATTTACAAGTTAACGGGAATGCCTTTGGTTTGAAGAAGATGTTAACTGTCTATTTCCCCATTCGGATAATCTTGAAGAAGGTCGAGTCTACAGTCTAATCTATATTTGAAAGCTACATGATTAGAAGACTAAAGACGAATTGCATTTGATGATCTAAAGACTTCTTCTTAATCCGGGCTGAGAAGAACACTTGAAAATCTTCGTCAGTTTAGGGGAGAGCACTAATTGGGGGAGATTGAAAAGCCAAAATTTAATCCCCAATTAGACTTGCTCAGATTCTTTAGCAATGATTCATTGCTTGATTTTTGATGACACTCCTCCAACGCCTAATGCTTCAATTACTAAGGATAAATGGGATTCATTGTTTGGGATTCATTGTGTTTCAAAGATATGTTTGACGAGTACTTCCAACCTCTAACGAATGTTGATCATCCAGCTTCTGAAGCTCATGCTCCGGTTTCTACTGACTCAACTAGTTCACCATCTAAGAAGTACTTCTTAGAACTATCAAGAAACCTTATCTCCAGTTACTTCAAAAGGCGTTGATAATGACTATCATGATATTGTAGTTGCACTACTGAATAATGATCCGCTTTTTGGTATTCCCTTGCCAAATCTTCACGGATTATTGTTCATGAATAATGATCCGCTCTTTGGTATTCCTTTGCCAAATCTTGACGGATTATTGTTCCTCTCATTGTGCACGTTATAAATCAACCACATAAACATTAAGGAAAAATGACTTCCTCATCCGCTAGAAGACATTTTTAGTAAATCTTCCAGATCAGCTTCTACATGTATACCTTGAGGAAGAATGCATTGATGTTGAGGAATCATTTGCTTCGGTTCATTCATTAGGTCAATGTTCATCCGATTGAATGTTTATTCAAGTGTTGGACATTTGACACAAGTTGATTACTTCGAAGTTACTCTCTTATCACTTATTTGAGGTTGAAGTTGACATTCACAAAGGTATATTCTTATTTGATAACTTGCTCGGGCTTAAGAATTTGAGTTGAAGTCTTGGGTTATCTAGTTACCAGCAGTCGAGGTGGATGGTTGAAGACCTGGTTAACTATCACTATTAGGAGTTACTTTGTTTTACTCAGTGTCACACGCATATGTCGGTGTGGATAATCGCAAGAGGTGTTAATGTCTCATACTTTGCTTGAGTAGTGAGTACTTAGAAATTTGCTTGAAGCATAAATTCTCGACACCGTTCTTCCATTATTAAGTGCAAGCTTAAGATACAAATGTGGGAATTTGACTTCAGTTTCAAGTTTGGTATATCGGGTATTCTTCATCAGTGGTCACTTCAAATTGTCTACATATGGGTTGATAAAGATAGTCAGAGAGAGTTTCCGTTGCAGTTGATTCTCACAGGATTCATTTGGGCTATTTGAGTTCTTCTCACAAGATTTCGAGTTTTTGGGTATATTATGTTTTGCTGAATCTGAGGTATCAAAACCAGCAAGGGGGAAGGAGACATATATCTAAAAGCACAACGAGTACACATGATGAACTTAACACTTCTACCTGATTGAAGTTATCCCGGAAAGACAATGGTCATAACCGTAGAGAAACTCAGTGTTTAACTCGTAGCCTTTGGTGTATTACTCCAACTTATTGGAGGAAATGGTCTCTGGAGACTTTTGGTATGTGTTACCTCAGCGTTCAGTTAGAAGAAATGTGAAAAGAATATTTGGTTCGTGAGATGATATTG
The DNA here is from genome assembly GCA_019973895.1 of Chrysanthemum seticuspe. Lineage (NCBI taxonomy): Eukaryota > Viridiplantae > Streptophyta > Magnoliopsida > Asterales > Asteraceae > Chrysanthemum > Chrysanthemum seticuspe. Next base: position 15,722,088 of record BPTQ01000002.1, on the reverse strand, counting down.
CATATCGACATCTTCTATATGATTTTTGATATAGTGCTTCCGGTTAGTGCTTCATGTACACAATGTAATGATGATTCTGATGAGATCGCAACGATCAGAGGAGATATATGTGTATATCAGTGTCGGACAACATATTCACATGATCGAGCTTAATCAGTTATTCTAGAGTTGACATCCGCAGAGGAGATCAGTGATTCAACCAGTTAGTGTGATGTTGTTGTTTCTACTCTGGTTGGGTACTTGTGTACATTATGGGCTGATTGGTTATATGGAAGTTAACTGGAATGCATTTGGTAAAATGAAGATGTTGATGTATTTTTCCCCTGCATAAGACAACTGGTCAATCTCGAAGAGTAATGTGTACATCGGGGACGCACAACAGGTTCATGTGATCGGTCTTCATCAGTTATTCCGGATTTGATAACCGCTAAGTCGATCAATTTCTTAACTTGTTACCTCGGTGTTCTCATGTTCTTCGGGGTGTTGAGCTTCATTCAATGAGACTGTTTCTCTTCTCATTCTTCTTCTTGGGAAAATGGTCTTTATTCGAAGATTGACAGTATGAGGGGAAGCTGCCAAAGTCTCTCTTTCTCAAAGGCTCATGTTCTATCTTCTATTCTGGAGCCTCGGAAGCTATGGTGGTGAATGTTTAAGAGATGATGACTTCTATCTTCTACAACAGGGCTGCTCGATATCCCTATCTCGGTACTCGTATCATCATCTTCTTTAACTATATCATCTTCTCTATCTTTGTATATATTTTTCAGAAAACAAAATACAAAAATATAAAACCAACAAAAGAAAATAGAAAAATATAAAATCTTCAAAAAGCCATAAAAATCAAAAAATTTGAAAAAGACAAAAAAAAATATGTTTTCTCAAGACATGTCTTCTGGTATCGATAACATCTACGGTCTTAGAAATGTCATTCAATAATGGCACGGGACTTTAGATGAAGTTCGAGCAGGAGGTGTAAATATTTCTTTCTAAACATGTCTCAAATGATGGCTTATAGTTATTTTAGACTGTAACCCGCGCTTCAATTATGGCTTGCAGTTACTTCAGACTGTGACCCGTGCATAAACTATGGTTTGCTATTATTTCAGATAGCAACCCGCTCTTCAAAAGAAAGGAAAGTGCTGCGCTAAACCAATTTTTCAAATATTTCGTGCACTTTTCCTAAAAACAAATGAGGAAAGTATGTCGAAGGACTGCTGTTCCTACTCAAATATTTTTCCATCTATAAATTCTTCAGAAAAATATTTGTTGTTTTCTAAAATGGTGGTATATGAGTTGCTTGTAAATCTATCAGATTCAGAGTTTTTGTGAAAATTGAAAACTCAATCAATGACTTCAGCGCTTTTAATCTTTTCAGAAAAATGAGTCATTGATTGAGGGGGAGAATGTTTTCAAATCTATATCATCTAATGAGCTTTCTTAATTATCCTACGTGCTTAATTAAAAATGATATTTGCCTGTGTCGAAGGACTAGGAATTTAGGATATGATTGTTAGGTTTAGATGATTAGAGTTTGATTAACACATAAACCCCATGCCTTATATGATCTGATTGACATGTTGAATTGACTTTTATTAGTCGATTGTTGTTTGGGTGATGTCGACCACCATATATTTGTATGTGTGTTCACTAACGTATGCAGGTATATTGGTTATAAGAATGTTCCCGATCCGGATCCCACAATTGAAGATGATTGGATGCCGAAAGGAAAGGGTAACTATATCTTGGGTTGACAAATGAAGAAACGGAGCTTAACTGGACTTCAATGGAGAGTTGGCATGAAATGCAACGTAAGAGGTCTTACTGCATCAGCAGATGGTTTTCTTCAGCAAGTGAAGAAACGGAGCTTAATTGGACCTCAGTTGGCATTCAAAATGCAACGTAAGAAGAAGTCTCACTGCATTTGCAGACGGTTTTTCTTCCAACCCTACAACAACAACAACGGAAGCTTCTCAACCACTAATGTATCTTTGTGCAGGATACCATTTTTAAACAATTTTGAATAAATTTGAATAAATTGTTTTGAAAATGGAATATATTGTTTTGAATATATATTGGACTAAATTTTGAAAATCACCGGACTTCATTTTATCAAAACTTAAGTCACTCAATTATCGACTTCGGTCATCGATTGAGGGGGAGAGTGATTTAATTTAAAATATTCTCATACAATATATCTTCAAAAAGTCCGTTTTGTACAACAAAAAGTGGTGATCTAAAGATTTAATGTTATGTCATGGTATGATTTTTTCTTTAGAATCAAGGTCTTTCAAAATGAAATCTTTTCTGTTCTTGTTTGATTGTGAAATTGTTTTGTTTTACTTAAAAGATCTCTTAAAAACTATCATACCTGACACTAACAATCTTTAATGTCTTAAAATGGTCCATATCTGTCATCTTTCAAAATTGAATCTTGCCACGTCTTTCCCCAAAATTTTATAAATGATTTAAATCAGTTGGGATCACAAATCTCAAATGGTTTGATATTTCTGATCGGGGTAGAGATCGTGTTTTAAATCTCAAATCTGTTTTAAATGGAATTGGTTTTAGTCCTTTAAAGGCACTCCTGCCTCCATGTGCCAAACGATTTCAATATACATAATGCACATGTTGAGGAGGAGGATTTATCCAAAAACCAGATGAGTATTTAAACAAGGCCACATTTTCTCCCATGTTTTCTAAACCTTATTAAATCACTTGGGATCCAAAATCTCAAAGGGTTTGATATTTTTGATCGGGGGAGAATTTGTGATTTAATAATGAAATTTGATAAAAGGTGATCGTTTTGATTCAATTGTGCAGGCTGCTCTCTCGTATGTGCTAAACGCTTTCGAATCTCGAAGCATATATTGAGGGGGAGCATTTTATAAGAAAATAAACTATCGAGGTACAAAAGCTTTTATGTTTTAACATAATGTACCTTGATTGAGTTTTCAAATGGTTTCTTAAATGGCTTTTGTAATCGTGGATGTGCTTCAAAAGAACTCTTGCCTCTATGTGATAAAAATGATTTAAAATATCCTATGCACATATTGAGGGGGAGAATTTTACCATGAAAATCAAATGGCTTTTTCGTATGAAAATTGTGATCAAAGAAAATATTTCAAAGTCCTCTTGCCTCCTTGTGCTAAACAATTTCTAAATCATACGCACATGTTGAGGGGGAGGTTTTCTAAATGATCAAAACTATTAAGGTACAAAATGCTTTGATCTCGTATCACAAGTACCTTGATTGGTTTTCCAAATGATTTTTCAATTGGTTTCATGAAGGAAAGAACAATACCAAAAGACCGACCAATTTACTTTATGCATGGTGTTATAAGGATGGTTAGGTTAGGTATTTGTTCCCACGATCCGCCAGAACCGGAGGGATCTACCCAGGGACAATCCACTAGATAGTGTAGAGTCCTTAGGTATATTGAAAAAAGGAGAAAAATGAGAATATGGGAAGAGTGCGGATTTAGACAGAGCTAGTACTGGAATAAACCCAACAAGGTTCTAGTAATGAAGTCTCGGTAAGCACTGAAGGGGTTGAAGAATGAAAAAGAATTGAATGTGAAAAGGGTGAAAAGAAATAGCCCTCCAATAATTCAACCTTAGGGCAGTAACCGGGTTCAATACATACGCTACTGGTGCTTACTAAGGTAACATCGGTATTGAAGACAAGACGTCATGGACCCAGTGACGCACTGCACTACAACTTCCCAAACCACTCAAGTTCCTCTTAAAAGGGCTTGTTTCATTCTCACGGGGAACCTACATAATCTATCGACTTTCTCTTAGAGATTGTTGATATTGAAGAAGGAGACCCTCTCCCTAGTCTCCGACACAGGAACCAAATATGCACGATTGAGTCTAGAGCCAAGAGATCATCCACAATATCTCGTTAGGACACTAATTTCTTGAAGACTTGCTTTTTCACACAATGTGGAAAGTAAGTATATATTAAGAGTCCTATGCATTATCCTTGTGGTATTGCCAGAACATCTGAGTGGTATGTAAAATTATTCACGATGAAGATGGAAATCCTTCTAGATCCAACATCAAACAAGCTCTTAGTGGGTGACATGTGAGATTTTGCAAAAGATCAAGCTTGTGACAACTGGATAGAAACAATGGGGAGATTCACTCGTGAATCAACCTTGGTCCAGGAATGGAATTGACGAATACTTTTGGAAAAACCGTTCGATGTGCAAACCTTCTTTTCTCTAGCACGTCGAATGTGTATTCATTTCAAATTCAAAAAGTATATCTGATTGAAAAATACTTTTAGAAAAACCATTCGATGTGCGAATCTCTTCTTTTCACTAGCACGTCGAATGTGTACTCATTCTCTAATACAAAAAGTATTTTGATTGAAAATTGATCTTTCTCATAAAACCTTCGTCGTATTGCAAAACTCTTTCTTCAAGCAATACGCGATTGTTTTTCAAATCATTTTTCATCAATCAGTGAATCTCAATTTGCTGGTTCACTCACTCTGTGTTGTCTTCTTTGAGACGTTCCGGTTTGAGAACAGCTAGAACAGCTGCGAAACCCTGTCAAGGAGATTCTTAGGAATCCTACCTGATCACAGGCAGTACTTGTACTGATCAACGGGGAACCGTGGGCCGTGTACCTCAATTCAACGAAAGTGATCAAAGACACTTTCGTGCGCTTTATTGCTAACTGTCGTATGCAGGTACACCCCGACGATTGCAGCTGATCAGAATTGAGGAGTCAATCCAAAGCCGCATGTTCACAGCAACCTCACTTAATTGAAGAAATCATGACTGGTGCATATCTACATAACCTGGTTCTGATATTTTTATACTATGCTTCTGCTACGCTGCTGCAAATATCATGAACCAGTAAGGCTTCCGCTACTGATGAGTGTGTAAATACTCATCATTTTTGGTTAAATCTGAACTGCAAAACGTCTAAAAATGCTCAAAAATGCATCAAAATACTGAAAATATTCCAAAATTACATTTTATATTCAGATGCAAAATGTTCAAAATCAGATGAAAAATGAGCAAAGTTTGCATAATTGGCAGTTTCAGTCCCCCAAGTTTCTAAAATTGTCAAAAATAGTCCCTGAGTCCTAATTTCAAAAGAAAAATCACCAAAGGTCCTTTTTAAATCATAACTTGTCAAAATTAGTCCTTTGATGAAAAATATAAAAAGTTTGAGAAAATTACAAGTTTGGTCCTCCAAGTTTAAAATTTGGCAAAATTAGTCCTTGGAAAATGGGAAAATTACAAGTTTGGTCCTTACATTATTGAAACTTGTCACTTTTAGTCCCTTGGAACATCTTTGATGAATTGGCAGTTTTGGTCCTTGCATTTTCAGAATTTACAACATAGGTCCCTATAATTATTAAACCCTTTATGCCTTTGGACCCTATCACTAGCCATTTGGACCCTGCCACCCAATTTTGGACCCCCTGCCACTTAAACAATTTGGACCCCCTTTTTTATTAATACCCAGTCAAACCAAGCAAGTCAAACAAACCCACTTGGCGCCCTTTTTCTTCTTCCCTGCCATTTGCCTGCAACACTCCATCCCCCTTATCCCCCCTCCTCACCTATCCACTCTCCATGTCCCCTCATCCTCAACTACATCCAAGATGCATTTATTGCTTCACCCTCCCCCTCACTCAACCTCAACTGCCAAATATCCACTTTCCCGCCAAATATGATCCTATGGCCAAAATCAACTTAAAGCCATCCAATGGCCATAAACAGAGGTGGGATTATCTCAGAGATGAGAGAGAAGACAAGCTTGGGTATAAAAAGGAAGGAAGAGAGAAGGAGAAGCAAGTAGCTAGTTTTATTTATTTTTCTTTAATGTCGTTTTTTAATTAAATGTTTTAGTTTTAGTTAAAATGTTGTAATTTCAGTTTCTTGGTATCACATTTATGTTAAATCATCTTTGTAATGTGTTTTGAATATCAATCCAAGTCTTTTATATAGATTCCAAGTTTTAAGTTCACTGTTGAAAAAGCTAGTTTCAAATTCCTTTATTAAAGCTTCCAAGTAGCTTTGTTTTAGCTCAGATAAGCTTATTTAAGCTTATCATAGCTTTCTGTAAGCTTAAAAATCATTTTCAAGCAACTTTGTTCCATGGTCAATAAAAGTCAACTGAGAAAGAAATTTGGTCAAGCAGGTCTTGGAAAGGAAAAAGGGTGATGCAGAGGTTGATTTGGGGTTAGATTAGACTAGGTTAGAGTATATTTGGTTTGGTTTTAACCTGCAATCAGCTGGACTCCTGTGAGTGAAATCTCATTTTCATTTCAATATCAGTTTGCATGTTTTGTGTGTACTTGTAGTTGTAGTTTTTAATAGTTGAAATGAGTTTATCTAGTTGTATTTAGGTCAATATCATTCAGTTTAATCATTCATACAAAGTGGATCAGTAGTTAGCTTAATTAAAAGTGCATTTCAGTACTTAAAATGGTGTTTGGTTCATATGCTTAATCTGTATTAGAGGTCTGATCAGTGGAAGAATATTGTTGTTTTAGGTTTGTGTAGTCCTATTTGACTCATTTAAGTCAGTTACTTGTGCCTGCATTTGCTCCAAAGTCAAAATCACTTTCCATCTGTCCTTACAGCTTATCTGTTGAGCTTTTACAAAACCAAAAGCTTATTTTGTGTTCAAATTTCATAAATACATCTTGCAGTAGTCACATTTCACTTTATTATATCAGTCTAAGTCCTTCAAATCAGTTGCAAAGTTCAAGTTAGTCAACTTTTAATAATCACTTCAAAAGTCAAATTGCAAAAATCCAGTTTTGACCCAAGCTAGGGAGATTTTTAGTGGATTCATTTCTGGACCAATTTCAATGAAAATTGTAGGTTTAAAAAGTTCACCTGGTCTTGTTTCTTATTATCATTTTTGTGGAATTTTGTCAATTTTTTAGAAGTCTCAAACAGGCTTGTGAATGAGAGCTTATATGCCCTGTGCAGAGCACTTAGCTGCACAGGTTTTGTGCAGATCTTGCATGCCTGTCACAGAGCTCATTTGAGCTCATCTAGGTCTCTTCTTTGGTTTATTAGTTCTCGGCCAGGTCTCCTTCAAGTTCCAATTTTCTGTTTTAAGTCTTAGCTTATTGAGTGGCTTGTGCATAAGCTCTAAGTTGGCCTCAAAACTGCTTTTAGCTCATAAGCTCAATTTCATCAAATCTTGGTAATTTGCAATTCTGTGGTTTAAGATAGTTGTAATCTGTTGCATTTAGGTTCTTTTAGCTTATCCAAGTTCCTGTTTTCAGTTGGTGGCTTGTTGTGTCTCTTTGGCTTATTCAAGTGCTTATTTACAAGCACTTGCAATAGCAGTTTCATTTTCCTCCACACATGCACCTGTTTTTCCATTTTTTCTAGATTCCTCATATCATTTTAAGCTTTTCTTGAATTTTTCAGATTTTTCTAAGTTGATTTGCTATTTTTCTTAATTTAAATTAGTTTTTAAGCATTTTTAATTAGCATTTAATACAAAAAATTAAGAAAAGGTTCAAAAAAATAATTTTTCAATTTTCTTAAGTTTAGATAAATATAAAAAGCAAAAAAAATATTTTTCTAGATTTTTCTTAGTTAAATTTGTATTTTTAAGTAATTTAAGTAGTTTTAAATAGTTTTTAATTCCTAGAAAATAGAAAAATAATCAGAAAAATACAAAAATAATTTTGAAAATTCTCTTTTGATATTTTAGATTTTTCTAAGTCTTAATTTTATTTTTCTAGCTTTATTTCATATTTTCTTGTATTATAATCTATTATTTATTAGTTAAAATTAGTTTTTAATTAATAATAATTAATTAAATAGTTATAAAAATAATTTTCTTTTTCTATAAATTTTCTTTTATCATTAGGATTGTAAAAATGTCAATTTCATATTTTTAGGACTTTTATTCCTTAGATCTCACTTTTTATTTTGTACGTTTACGTAATTTTATTTAAACGTAAGTTTTAAGTTTTAAGTTTTAAACGTTCATCAATTTTACAAATAGTGATAGCGTTTATTTAATATTTTTTTATCTTTTTAATTTCCTTTAATTTGCATTTAAGCCTCTGTAATTTGTTGGCTTCTTCTGTAGTTATAATCATTATCAAATCCCTTTTTCGTTCAAATTTCTCGATCACTATTCGTTGGGTGATCCATTGCATAGCTCGCTGGGACATAACGACCCGGGGAAACACTATACTCCCCAGATCTTCATTGAGTTCGTTCCTGAACCGTTTTAAGTTTCTTACGGTCGGCCATTCACAAGTGGCCGGCTTGAGTGAGAAAACTTGACGGTTTGGCACGGACCAACTACTCTGATGGAAAGATGTCATGATTCAAAAGTGTGAGCATGTCGGTCCGAAAGTCACAACTTCACATGATGGCAACACAATAAAGGGTGATCCAGAGATTTACTGTGGCTGATGATCTCAATTAAAGCTCGAAGATCATCAATGATGTGGATCAGTATAAAGGCCTCCACTTAAAGTACAAAGTTATCAGACTTTAAAGAATCACTGCAAAAGCACAAAGATGCAGATGCAGATGTTGAAGATTAAATAGAATGCTAGGATTCGAAATGTAAAATATGGGGTGACCTCCCTTAGGGGGAGATTGTTAGGAATTAGAAATTCCATAGTGAAGAGTCGGTCACCCCAAATATAATCTAGCATAAGTTAGCTCGTAGACATATCGTTATTTACTGTTTTATTAGTTAGTTATTTAGTTTAGAGCAACACCGTGGAGGAAGGACGGGTCTTTACCCACTGTATGCCTGATCCACAGTCCGAAGGAGGACGTTTAGTTTGTAACTATATATACCCTCTACCTCCCAAGGTAGAGGGTTGGACCTTTCATTCATCTTAATCTAACCTTCTATGTTTTCTTTCACTTTCTCTCTCTAGAAAGGCTCCCACTTTTTCTCTCTAAAACCTCTAAATAATTCGACCATATTATTGTTTGTTATGTGTTTATGAAATCCAATATGTTACATATATGATATTCTCAAAAATCATATATGATTCGTAAAAATCGAATCATATATGATTTTCATAAATCATATATGATTTTTGTTGACCGAAATTTTGAAAAAAAAATGGTTAAAAATATATAGTAGTGCATATCTATAGAAAGATAATTTAATTCTCGTCGCGATGGTATAATTTTTATCGCGTAACGATTAACGGTTTGCGAGATATTTAATTTTTTAAAAAATGGTGAAAGTTTATCATAATAAAAAAATGAATGGCTATTATTCGTTCATTGGATCTATGGTAAATTTTGGATCTATATTGAACTTTTGCCCTAATTGTAATTGTATTGAATTGATGATTTGTTTAAAGAAATCTAACATATATATACTTACTGAAGCGACACTAATAGAAGGGATGATACTGTTTCTGTAAAAGTAAAGGACACCCAATCTTCTTAACCGTTGTATCCTAAAAGACCTAAACGACCCATTTGACCCAGCCCATATTCCAAGTGTTTAACAGGCTTTACATATTTACAGAAAATAAAACATAATATACTAATACTACCCCTATCTTTGATTCTATAACATTAACGGTCCTACATAAGTGATAACGTTTTGACAATGTTGGAAGGGAGATAAAGTGTAGTCTTTGAATGAATTATGGTTAGGTAACTTCATGTTCGCCTGATGGGATATCAATCTTCAGAAGTATACCTTGTGCTCATAGACTCGGATGTTATTTCATCCGAGATATTTTGTTATCGCTTCTATAGAATATATAAATGTGAAATTGTGTTGCAGGCGAGGTTGTTTGCAGCAACTTGGGAGATCCGGATTATAAACAAGGTTGTATGATGTTGCGTATCCAAATTAATAAAAGTTTAAAATCACACGGATTGTATTTGGTTGATAAACTAGCCAGAATATCTATATTCATGAAACATAGCCCTGATATTCTTTAAAATTTTGTATAATTTCCCATACAGTTCCTCTTATTTGAAATGTAAGTACATGTTTATTCTTTGTTTTGCTACAACTATACTAAAGTGGGGCTACGAGAACTCACCTCAAACAGAGTAATACGATGCAATCAAGTGTGTGCACGAAATTCGAGGCGCGCTACTTTATCCGCAACCTAAAGTTATGATATGTATTAGGTTCAACGAAATCGTTGGGTATGCAATTTTATAAAATATTATATCACCCGTACATGTTTGCATGAAAGTTTAGTTTTGAACAATGTAGTTACATTAATGTGCTCGTAGTCAAAATATACCTTTTTATAACATTTCTAGTTTATCTCGTTATTTAAATATACTGCTTTGCTATTTAGTAGTTTAAAAAACTTCCAATGTGCCTAACAAGTATGTATAGCATGCTACTACTTTTGCTCAAGTCATTTTGGCTAAAACCGCACTTAAAATGTCCAAAATTCACTTTAAAAATTTCTAACAGCTTTCCTATTAGTGAAAAGCTGTAAAAAAAATTATATTTCGTCAAAAGCTACATTAGGCCATAACTTTCTCGTTTTAGGTCTGATTCTTAAGTTCCATATATCCCCGGATTCGTATTCAAGTATACTAACAAGTTTTTAGTGTCCAAACTAGTCTAAATGTTGAAAGTATGAAAGCATCTTTATCAAACAGTTGAACCTTCAAGGGTGTTTTATGTAACTTTTCTATACTAAGAATTCTAACACTAATACTTTGGGTGCTGTTTGTTAAGTTCTATTTGTACAGGGTTAAATGTGTAATATCTCTGGCTATATATTGATCATCTCAGCTAGGGCTTCATTATCTCTCTCGATATTCTCTCTCAAGTTTCACACACAAGTCTGTTGATATTCATCTGGGTTTCTTTGGTTTTCTGGGTAGTTTACTATTGTAAACTGATTGTAGATCATCTTGATCTTGGTTTGGTTTGTAGTGTGTGAGTTGTTGTATTTCTGTTGTTGCACCTATTAGAGGGATAACAACTTGTCTTTGTATCGGTATTGGTTAGCACCTGTGTTGGGGACTAATCTACTGTGTTTATTGTTATAATAAAAGATTATCACCAAGGGGTGGTTGGTTGGGTGATTATTGATATTGTTCTGTACCATTTTAACATGCTATCAGAGCTCTAGGTTGGTAATCGGTTTGATCTCTTGGTGATTCTTGGTTGATTGAAGGGTTGTGATCTCGATTGGTTTTTTAGGGTTTTTTCTTGAAACCCTAATTTTTGGGATTTTTTTATTACTGAGGTTCTTAGTTCAATTAAAGGTGGTTTTAATGGTTTGGGAGGTTGAATTGTTGATTTCTTGGTACAATTGGAAGAAACCCTAATTTTTAAATTGGGGGTTTCTTGTATTCTGGGAATCTTGTGGTTCTTGGGCTATTGATTGATACTTTTCCGCTGCTGGTTTCTTCTATAACGAACTGTAAGGTTTACTTTCTTTCCTTTAGGATTGACTAGTTCTAAGTTTTGTAGGCGTAAACGGATTGACTAACAACTTGATCTTCTCCTTGAGAGGTTTGAATACCTGCTCTGGTCAATCACAGCTTACTGGCTTGGCTAAGTTAGTCTTGGGTGTGTGGTTCTTGTTTTCTTTTATGCTTAGTAGTTCTTGTAGTATCTTGGTTATTGTTTGGTTGATTATTTGGTAATTGTTGTTTATCTTTTTCTTTAGTTTCTTGGTTTTATCTGTTTGGCTGTTTATTTTGTGGTTTTGTTTCTCTGTCTGTTATTATGGCTATCATGATTAGTAGTCTTGATCAGAGTAATCCTCTGCATTTGCATCCTAATGATTCTAATTGTGCATCTGTTGTGAGTATTAAACTGGCTGGTGTTGAGAATTATAGAGTTTGGGCTAGTGCTATGAAACTTGCTATGCAAATTAAAAATAAAATGGGTTTTCTTGATTGTACTTGTCTTAAATCTGCTTATGCTGCAAGTCCCTTGCTGGAAGCCCAGTGGGACAGATGTAATGTTGTGGTTCTTAATTGGATCTTGAGTTCTTTAACTCAAGATGTATATCTTGGACATGTGTTTTCTGATAATGCTTCTGTTGTATGGAAATATCTTAAAGATACATATGATAGAATTGATGGTTCTGTGGTTTTCAATTTACTTCAAAAGATTAATAGTTTTAAGCAAGGTGGCTTACCTGTATCTGAGTATTATCATAAGTTGAATTCTTTGTGGAGAGAGTTTGATATTCTTACTAAGTTGCCTGATTGTACTTGTGAGGCTAGACAAGAACTTGTTGATCATAGGAAATTGTTAAAATTGATGCAGTTCCTTATGGGTCTTGATGACATTTATCAACCCATAAGAAGTACTCTTTTGACCAGGGAAATCCTTCCTGAAGTCAAAGATGCTTTTGTCATTATATCTAGGGATGAATCCCATAGAGGGGTTCCAACCACTACTGTTAAATTTGAGAAGGCTCAGGTTTCTGCTTTTGTTTCTAAGGCTTATGATAATAAGAATACTAGTTGGAGAAGGAATAATAATGGTAACAATTCTGGGTCTAATAACAGGGGAAGTTATGATACTTTGCTTTGTACTCATTGTGGTTTGAAAGGTCATACTGTTGATAGATGTTTTGAAGTTATTGGTTATCCTCCTGGTTTTAAAAAGAATCCTAATCTGAAACCTGCTAATAACTATAATAAAACCAATGATATAAGGAGTGCCTCTATTGTTAATAATGGCTCTAAGAATTGTTCTGGTAGTATGTCTCTGAGTAATGAACAGGTTATGAAGTTTTTAAGCTTGTTGAATTATAAACCAGGATCCTCCGCTCATGCTAATATGGCAGGTAGGGATTCTTGTTCTTTTTTTAACTGCAGTGTTTTCTTTAATCAGCATTTTTATAGATTCTTTGGTGCTAATATTAAGTTGGATGGGGTTAATTACCATCTGGGATGGATAATTGACTCTGGGGCTAATCAGCATTTAACTAATAGTCCTCTTAATATGCATATTTTGGTTGATATATCTGATTTAAAGATTACTGTGGGACATCCAAATGGAACTCTTGCTGAAGTTACTCATGTTGGTAACTTAAAACTTAATGATAATGTGGTTCTGTTTGATGTGCTTGTTGTTCCTAAATATTGTGTTAGTCTTATGTCTGTTAATAAGTTGATTAAAGATAGCAAGTTGATAGTTGGTTTTGATGAGACTAAATGCTATATTCAGGATTTGAATCAGCAGAGGGTGCTAGGGACTGGTAGTGAGTCTGGTGGTCTTTATTTGTTTGATAAGTCTAGAGTTTCTTCTGCTTTTGTGACTAAAAGTGAGTATTTTAGTTGTTTTGTTTCTAAAGATGTTTGGCATAGTAGATTGGGACATCCTGCTAATCCAGTTTTGAAACTTTTAAAAGGGTCTTTAAAATTAACTAATATTGATCATGGAGCACCTTGTGATGTTTGCCATAAGGCTAAACAAACAAGGGATCATTTTCCTCTAAGTGAACATAAAACTTCTGTTTTTGGTGATCTTATACATTTAGATGTATGGGGTCCTTATAAGGTGGTTAGCAGGGAAGGTTTCAGATATTTTTTGACTATTGTTGCTGACTATAGTAGATCTGTTTGGGTGTATATGCTAAAAGGAAAGCATGAGGTTTTTGAAATGTTTCAAAGTTTCTTCAAAATGGTTTTGACTCAGTTCAATAAAAAAATTAAAATTGTCAGATCTGATAATGGTACTGAGTTTGTTAATAATAAAATGGGTGAATTTTTTGACACTATGGGTATTATTCATCAAACTAGTGTAGCATATACCCCTCAACAGAATGGGATTGCTGAAAGGAAACATAGGCATCTGCTTAATGTGGCTAGAAGCCTTATGTTTCAGGGGGGGGGGATTCCTCTTGTGTTTTGGTCTGACTGTGTTTTAACTGCTACTTATTTGATTAACAGGTTGCCTTCCTCTGTTTTGAATGGCAAATCTCCTTTTTCTTTGGTTTATGGAAGAGAACCTAGTCTGGCACATCTTAGGAGTTTTGAGTGTTTGTGTTATGCTATTGTTTTAAAAGAATCTGATAAATTTTCTGAAGAATCTGAAAAATGTGTTTTGCTTGGTTATGCAAGTGGAAAGAAAGCTTACAAGTTATTGAGTCTGGAAAATAGATCTATTTTATATTCAAGAGATGTTATGTTTTATGAGACTATTTTTCCATACAAAATGAAACAAGCTGATTCTTCAAATGATCCACTTGATGTTAACACTTTAAATTTCTTTGATAATTTTGTGTCAAAAACCAGAACTCCTAGTCCCTCTCCCAATGCTGAAACAGAGGATGTAGGTGTAGCATCTGTAGGTAGAGAAGGTAATCTAGGTGAATCTGGTAGGGTAGTGGATGTTGATCAGGATGTTACTTTAGAACAGATTTTTAACTCTGATCCACCACAGCAACCAGATAACACTAGTATTGCAACTCCTTTAGATGAAAATAATAATTCTGAGGGAAATGTCATTCTTGAAACAGATGTGCCTAGTTTTCAAAATGTTTTTCAAAGTCAAACTGAGGAAGGAACTACTAGTTGTAGGAGGTCTAATAGATCTTCTAAGTTGCCTATTAGACTGCATGATTTTGTGCTTGATCCTAATATTAAGTATGGTTTAAATAAGTATGCTAATCATACTTGGTTAAGTACTGATAATTGTTGTTTTGTTGCTAATATGAATAAGTCTTGTGAACCTTCTTCTTATGAGGAATCTTCACAGGATATCAATTGGAAAAATGCTATGAATGATGAATTAATTGCCTTATATGAAAATGATACTTGGGAAGAAGTTGATCTTCCTGAAGGAAGAATTCCTATTGGGTCTAAATGGGTTTGGAAACTCAAATTGAAGTCTAATGGTGAGATAGAAAGATATAAGGCTAGAGTTGTGGCTAAGGGTTATAATCAATAACATGGTTTTGATTATGATGAAACCTTTAGTCTTGTGGTTAAAATGGGAACTGTTAGATGTTTATTAAGTATTGTTGTTCAGAATGATTGGAAAATTTTTCAAATGGATGTTAACAATGCTTTTTTATATGGTGATTTAAAAGAAGAAGTTTATATGTTACCTCCACCAGGTCTTTTTCCAGAAAAAAAATAATAAGGTCTGTAGACTAAAGAAGTCTCTTTATGGTCTTAAACAAGCTCCAAGACAGTGGAATTTGAAACTGTCTTAAGCTTTGTTTGAGGCTGGGTTTATACAATCTAAAAATGATCACTCTTTATTTGTTAAGACTAAGGGTAGTTCAGTTTTATACTTGCTTGTATATGTGGATGATCTGGTGATTACTGGTAATAATGAAAGTGAAATTGAGAATTTTAAAACTTTTCTAAGGAATAAGTTTAAAATTAAAGACTTAGGAGAGTTGAAGTATTTTCTTGGAATTGAGGTTTTAAAAACTGATAAAGGTCTTTGCTTAAATCAAAAATTTTTTTGTCTTGAGTTGTTATATGATTATGGTTTACTTGGTTGTAAACCTGTATTAACTCCCTTACCTGAGAATATTGTTTTGAATCATAAAGAATCTGATGATGATAAAAAGTTGAATAATATCACTAGTTATTAGAAACTTGTTGGGAAGTTAATATATCTTACTATGACTAGACCTCATATTGCTTATGTTGTGCACTGCATGAGTCAATATATGCATTCTCCTCTGAAATCTCATTTTGATATTGGCTTAAGAGTGTTAAAGTATCTTAAGCTTGCACCTGGTAATGGGTTACATTTTAGTAAGAATAATCAAGGGTTTAAGGTTTCTGCTTTCTCTGATTCTGATTGGGCTAAGTGTCCAGTTACTAGGAGATCTATATCTGGGTATTGTGTTTTCGTGAATGGTAATTTGGTTTCTTGGAAGAGTAAAAAACAAGCTACTTTGTCTAAGTCTTCAGTTGAGGCTGAGTATAGGTGTATGGCTTCTACTACATGTGAAGTTATGTGGATTCTTAAAATTTTAAAAGATCTTGGTGATACTGAATATTTATTGCCAGTTGAGTTATTTTGTGATAACAATGCTGCTATTCAAATTTCTGCTAATCCTGTGATGCATGAGAAAACTAAGCACTATGATATTGATGTGCATTTGATTAGAGAAAAAGTTGCATCTGGGTTGATTAAAACAGTTAAGGTTGACTCTAAAAGTCAAACTGCTGATGTTTTGACTAAAGCTCTCGGGTCTGTTCAGCATGGTGTTATGGTTAGAAATCTTGGTATGGTTAATTTGTTTGCTGGTTCATCAGTTTGAGGGGGATGTTGAAAGTATGAAAGCATCTTTATCAAACAGTTGAACCTTCAGGGGTGTTTTGTATAACTTTTCTATACTAAGAATTCTAGCACTAATACTTTGGGTGCTGTTTGTTAAGTTCTATTTGTGCAGGGTTAAATGTGTAATATCTCTGGCTATATATTGATCATCTCAGCTAGGGCTTGATTATCTCTCTCGATATTATCTCTCAAGTTTCACACACAAGTCTGTTTATATTCATCTATGTTTCTTTGGTTTTTTGGTTAGTTTACTATTGTAAACTAATTGTAGATCATCTTGATCTTGGTTTGGTTTGTAGTGTGTGAGTTGTTGTATTTCTGTTGTTGCACCTATTAGAGAGATAACAACTTGTCTTTGTATATGTATTGGTTAGCACCTGTGTTGGGGACTAATCTACTGTGTTTATTGTTATAATAAAAGATTATCACCAAAGGGTGGTTGGTTGGGTGATTATTGATATTGTTCTGTACCATTTTAACACTAAACAACTTTTAATGTCCAGTTTTATCACTTGAAAAACTCTAATAGCAACTATTTGTTTCAGGAAATTAGTTTTCGTCACCTAATTAAAACTAGCATAACTTCTTCGTTATAAGTCCGTTTTAACCCGTTCAAGCGATCACATTTTTGTTATTGATGATGTATAGTTTGCATTCGGGTCACTAACCTGACCAATGACTGCTACTAGCAAGCCCAGTACAACTGGGCTAACCCGATAACGGTTTGGGCTCACGAAGGCCCAAACCTAAAGTTATTTATGGCTTACGATATCAGATATCTCTTATCTTGGGAGATAAGTGTTTAATAACCGACTTAGGCGGGATACGCGGAAGTTTGGGGAACACGAAACCAATAAGGGTTTCGTGTGTATATAAAGGGCATCCTAGCCCTCATTAAAGGTACAATCTACAACCCTAACTCTCAACTAAAACCCTAAAACCGATTACTTACTCTCACGCAGGAGGATAATCGTGGGAGACAATCCCACGATAAGCCTAACGGTGTTTTCTGTTTACTTAGTGCGCAGGTCTCAAGCTTCAAGATCCAATTGATATGGGAACCGGAGTCCAAACAAGGAACGCCCAACTTTTGTATCAACAAGTGGCGCCATCCGTGGGACCAATCACTAAGAACTAGAATGACAAAGCAAGGAAACTTAAGTCAGCAATCGCATGGTGACCTACAAGGGAAGAAGCAGCAAAGCGGATCAGCCTTTAAGCAAGCCTCTGGAACAACCGATGCGACTAGAAACCAAGGGTCAGGCCCAGATCTGGTCTTCCTAGCAGTGGAACCATGCACGGGAACAACCCATGCCACCACAAAAAACGTAGAAGATCCACTGCACAACCCTTTTACCACTCCCCTGCAGTCGGTACCAGAAAAGGACCTCACAAAAAGGCCAGGCGCACCTCTCCGAAACAGGTGTCCAGATGTGGAAATAGACACCCTCGCGCTAGAAGGAGTCGCGCCTGAACTAGCGCCAAGTGACTTCGTGTCTCAAAACTACGAAACCTTGGCTGCCCTCATGCAAGAGGAGGCAAAAAAGAGGTCGAGTCAGAACCTGCAAGCCCGACTAAACTTCGACACAGAGTATGAGGCATCCCCATCACGTCATTAGAGGGAGAGGCACGGGAAGGATAGTCGTCGGCCTCCAGTGTTAACCAGGATTGGGAGGAGAGTTGAGAACGATGAAGCAGCTGACCTACAGTATCTGGAAGAACACGAAGAGGACGGACGGCGTACCAATGTTCACGCTAGGCTTGGTAGCCGCAGGGTCCATGACAGACTTGGACGACGACACTCCCCAAGTGAAAGTCCTTCAGGCTCAGATTCCGAGGACAGTCGGCGCAAGCACCGAAAGAGGGGAGGCTCATCCTCTGGTGATTCCTCGGACAACGAGGACAGCGAAACAGGACACTGGAAGTCCAGGGGAAGGTATCGCGACCAGGAGGAGGAAGACATGTCTCCTCCCTGGCACCGCCAAAAGGTGGATGTGTTCACTCGGCGCATCAGCGATTTCTCAGAAGATAAGAGAAGGCGCATGCCAGCCAATGTGAAAACCTACGATGGAACAGGTGATCCGGATGATCACCTAAAAATTTTCGAATCAGCTGCTACCATCGAAAATTGGACACAACATGTATGGTGCCACATGTTCAATTCCACATTAGTGGGCAATGCGCGAAATTGGTTCAGTAAGCTTCCACGCTGAAGCATAGATGGCTTTGAAGAGTTGCGGAAGGCGTTTTGCCTGAACTTCACTCAAAGGAAGAAGTGCGCCAAAAACCCTGTCGAACTTGCCAGGGTAAAACAGCGCCAGGGGGAATCTACAAGCGCTTATGTGGAGCACTATAAAGATGAATGCTGATAACGCTACACGCGTCGTTCGGGGTCAAGGAAACTTCCTTTTCTTCGAGCAAGTTTTATAACACCCTAGGCAGTGAACCTAATCGTTGTAGTGTAGTAATTAGGGTAAGCCACGGGTATTGATATCGTTCTCTAGGGGAATAGTGTCGTTAGGCTGAATTGTATGTCGATTTAAGTCTAAAGGTGAGGGATGATTATTTTTGTATTTTTATATTTTATGAAATTGAAAGGTACGAATCTCGGGGTATGGATTTGGGGAGGGTGGAATTAGTTGCTAGTCAACTATCCCAAAAGGTACTAACTAAATTAGGGGTCTACCAGTAACGTGAAGCGTATCTACTTATGATGTATTACTCCTTGCTAGCTATCCAATTCTACCTACTGAATTGTCACGTCCTATTGATGGTTGAATTGTCACGTCCTTATTCCTAGTTGCGTTGTGTGTCTAAGGTTGTAGGGTATGCGTTTCTCCCTAACTCTTTGAAGTCACCTTTAAGTGTAGTAAACAAAATCCACTTATTCATTCATAAACTAACTTTAAGGTTATCTTTGATTTAGTAAACGAAATCCACCAAGTCATTCATAAACTATCAAGGATTTATCAAGTGTTAAACACAACGATAGCCTAGTCGCACTTCCTAAGCCAATTACAATTAAGATAAGAGACAACCAATCAAACAAGAGACAGTAGGATGCAAGAATTATAAACTAAACCAATTAGACTCATTGAAATTGTCACGACCTAATGATGAAGATAGACACAAGCATAACTAAGAAATCAATAAGATCTAATTAATTATATACAAGTTTCACACAATCATAAGCAAACACTAGATGAATTAGCCAAGCATAATTAATGAAGAGCAAGCAACAATTATGATAATTGAAGACATACCATAGGATTGGATTAACAAACAAACCAACACACAATGTTTATAGAGTGTTTGGAACCCTTTAAGTTGCTGGAAAAACACCTACCTAAACCCTGGAATCGGACTTAGGGTTTAGGGCTTACAAAAAGTGAAGTTATAATGTTATATTTATAGGCAGATTTTCTGTCGGCAAAGAGTGACGGCGTCACACTTATAGAGTGACGGCGTCACGACCATTTTTTCAGCAAATTGTAGATTTTCTCGTTCCGGTCGCGTGGGCTTTTGAACCACCTAAATCCGAGTTCGTATGCAAAAGTTATGGCCAAAACAATATCAACTACTTCGCGCGCATGCTGTGATAGTCTTGATCAGCTTGTGACGGCGTCACCTTAAGGTTGTGACGCCGTCGCCTTCAGTCTCTGACGTCGTCTGGATTGCATCTAGGCCGTCTAAGTAACGACGGCTTACTCCTTTAGAACCTGACGTCGTCCCTTGAAAACATGCAATTTCGCTTCTGAGCCGTCGCAAAATTCCTTCCCGACGGCGTCGCAGATATGCAGTGACGCCGTCGCCTTATGTTTCAGCAGCTTTGAGTGTCTCGATTCTGACTTTGGCCATTTTCTTCGTATATTCGCGCCTTTTCGTCCAAATAAGCATCATTCCAGCATTTTGCCTTCAAGAGACCTAAAAAGTGAAAAGGAACGATATTAAGCAATAACGGATACAGAAGTGATCGAATAAGGGCTTAAATGACCCCTTAAAAAGGTACCTTTTAAAACCTTATCAAATATCCCTACACTTGGTATTTGCTTGTCCTCAAGCAAATGTGCTTTTAGCCAATTAATTTATAAGTTAGGGGTCATGAAGCATTCATTCAAAACGGTCCACAACACATATAAGCCCCGCAAAAGTCATAACAAGCACAGAAATTACATACTAGCACCTCACATGGGGTGTTTGGATACTCACATCTCTCTCGGGTGTATATATGAAATATAACAAATCGGAAATGGAAGATAAACACTCATTAACCGGTCCTAGTACATAGATTACCATAGGCTTGAGAATAGATCAAACCTCCGTCGCTTTGGCGTAAGCACCTAGGAAAGACTATCAAAGAGGTCTTTTAAAGGGTTGTAACGTTAGGCTTACGGTAGGGAAATGAAGGGTTTGGTGGGATAGGCTATTTAGTGGTGGATAGTCAAAAATCTCTATGTTGCAAGTATACGAAGAATGGCGTTGCTAAGCCAAGACTCGACACTCTAAAACTCTAGGCAACGAAAATAAACAAACATAATTTAAAAGATAGATGTAGGATGGTAGCCCGTATGGTTTTTTTTTTTTTTTTTTTTTTTTTTTTTTTTTTGCATACACTTTTACTCTACCATCCTCTACGGTACATCAAAATGATAGGGATTTATAGACACATCCCTACACTTGAGTTTTTATTACTCTAACACTAATTTGACCCGAATTGAAAAGATCAAAACACTTGGAGTACATTATTATGCAAACAAAGGGAATTTGAGTTTAACGTTCTCTTCCCTATGTTTCATAAACTTTAACTTTTCCCATGAATCCCAATCATCCCAAAACTGTATACAAAGGATATGACTCGACTTAGCAACTCATGCAAGCAACCAGATAATTGAACTAAGGGTTTTGGGTGATAACATAAATTTGCACTAAAAGTGAGTGCAATAAAGGTAGGCTAAGGCGATTTGGGTGTATATTTGGGGGTGGGGTGTAAACAATGCTCTTCATTGATATTCCGGAAAAACCGAAACATCACGAGAACCGCGAAAAGGATAGGCTCTGAGGGGTTAACTAGGGGTATCGTGTACTAAAGATGAGTACAACGCAAAGGGTGTGGGGGAATTACTCAACCGAGGTGGAAGAAGTAATTATATTACAGGTATTAAACAAGGGTTTATCCTAATGCCTCTTATCATTTAGTTATTCCTAACTACACAAGTGTAGTCTCACTAGCGATCTCGGAATGCATCACAAAACAAGTTCTAGAATCTAATATACTACCAGTTCACACTCTAAGCATTAAAGATGAATGCTTTAATTCCTACTAATCTAAGGGCGATCCTCACATTTTGGGTGGAATTTAGGTGGTAAGGGTTTTTGTGCTAGTCATGCAACTTCCTATCCATGAGACGCTTTTGTTAAGACTAATGGCCCACTCTTATACGTCATGAAAAAATTTTAAATTTGGCTAAAATTACCCTAACCTACATTTTCTCATGGTTTATTACACAAATACACTTGGACAAAGCAAACAGTCAAGGATAAGCATAGTTTCAAAGTTCCCGTTTATTTTCCCTCCCTACACTTAAACTGAACATTGTCCCCAATGTTCCCCGAAAGTATCAAAGTTATGATAATAGAAGGTAATTAAAAACGAAAGAAACTAATACTCCCCTGATTAGCTCGGTAGGATCCGTGAAAAGTGGTGGTTAAATCCTTTCCAAGAAGAATTTGTGCGTGAAAAGCTCCTCAATCTTACGTAACTTCTTCTTGATAAATTAAACCTGCACACTTGAAGAAAACAAACAACCCAACGCATCAAACCGAACAAAGAAAAATCACAACAAGATGTAATTCCAGACTTAAATAAGATATAATGCTTGTGGAATGGATGTTTACAGAATTTCTAAGAAAATTAAGACCTGGAAAATTCCAAAAATTTATAAATAGCTCAGAAAACGAGAAAAAAGTAATCTGATGTTTTTACTCCTTCCTGACGCCGTCAGGTTGTAATCCTGACGCCGTCAGGTTATCCTGACAAAAACTAGTCTGCGATTTTCTGGAAAAAATTCTGGAAAATTTATATCTTTAGAATCTGGAAAAATTCCTGCAAAACATCCATTATGACTCGATACAAGCATTTGACTCTAACAAACACACATATATATCTTTTAAATAATTGTAATTCTCATGTTCACGTTTCTTTTGAAAACGTGTGTAATCCTCCCTACACTTATCCCTTATGTAAAATACCTTTATATGTAATTAAGACGAGGTTAAAGACAAAATAAAGCATTTTTACAAATTCAAACATGAGAATAAACAGTCAATAAAAGATATACGACACACAAATAAAAATGAAAAACAAATACACATGGGTTGCCTCCCAAGAAGCGCTTGTTTTTGTTCGAGTCACGAGCCTGACTCTACCCTTATTTAACGGATAAAGGGGAGGTTTTCCCTACACTTAAGTTTAAGTGCGGGTGATAGTAGCGATACACACCCTTAGGGTGGAAATATGCCACGTGAGGTGAAGGGGGTGTGTGAATGGCTTCCTTCATCCTAAAACTACCCGGACTAAATTGGTTGATGGGTGGGTCGGTTCCTCGTTTATTTAAGGATGGAAGTAAAGATTGAGGTTCCGGTTCATCAACACTATGAAATTCCCTAGAACTAAGAGTAAGACTGAGACTACAAGTATTCAAACCTATATTCTCCAGTTGTGTTTGGTTCAAATGTTCTACCTCCATTGGGATTCCTAAAGTCTCTTCTACTACTTCCGGGTAAGTCACGTGCGGTGTGTATGCCTTAAATGATGGTGGGGCTTGTGGGGTACCTTGTGGGTCTAGACTTTTCACTTCATCCTCAATCACATCTACATCATCTATTTGCTCATCATGTGCTATTTCCTTAGGTCGTGATGAAACCAAACTTAGTAATTGATCCAACTTATGGTTTAAAGCTTGGTTGCTTTCCATAATATTTTCACAAATTTGGTCAGTTCTCCTAAGGGCCTTACTAACAATAGTTTCTAAACATGGAGGTTGTTCACGAAAGTCTATCCTAGGTGAAGGCTCAAACGAAGCATCGGTTGCACTAGATGAGGTACTTTGTGGGCTTGATGGAATAGTGAAACCCTCAAAAGGTTTATGGAGTTGGTTACTTTCTTCCCACCATCTTGAATAATCCGCTTTAGTAATATCATAATTTCTTATGAAAAAACCTAATCGCGAATATAGTTGATTCGCGTTCTCCATAATGGTGAACGGAAGAGTCAATGGACAAGTTTTACGAACAAAGGCACAAAGAAGAGGGATAGACTACAAGGAAGCTAATAAAAAGAAAAAAAAATCTCACTTGATAGGAATCTTGTGAGTAGACCTAAACGAGATAGAAATCAAGCCTAAACAATAACTATTCCCCGGCAGCGGCGCCAAAAACTTGATAACGCTACACGCGTCGTTCGGGGTCAAGGAAACTTCCTTTTCTTCGAGCAAGTTTTATAACACCCTAGGCAGTGAACCTAATCGTTGTAGTGTAGTAATTAGGGTAAGCCACGGGTATTGATATCGTTCTCTAGGGGAATAGTGTCGTTAGGCTGAATTGTATGTCGATTTAAGTCTAAAGGTGAGGGATGATTATTTTTGTATTTTTATATTTTATGAAATTGAAAGGTACGAATCTCGGGGTATGGATTTGGGGAGGGTGGAATTAGTTGCTAGTCAACTATCCCAAAAGGTACTAACTAAATTAGGGGTCTACCAGTAACGTGAAGCGTATCTACTTATGATGTATTACTCCTTGCTAGCTATCCAATTCTACCTACTGAATTGTCACGTCCTATTGATGGTTGAATTGTCACGTCCTTATTCCTAGTTGCGTTGTGTGTCTAAGGTTGTAGGGTATGCGTTTCTCCCTAACTCTTTGAAGTCACCTTTAAGTGTAGTAAACAAAATCCACTTATTCATTCATAAACTAACTTTAAGGTTATCTTTGATTTAGTAAACGAAATCCACCAAGTCATTCATAAACTATCAAGGATTTATCAAGTGTTAAACACAACGATAGCCTAGTCGCACTTCCTAAGCCAATTACAATTAAGATAAGAGACAACCAATCAAACAAGAGACAGTAGGATGCAAGAATTATAAACTAAACCAATTAGACTCATTGAAATTGTCACGACCTAATGATGAAGATAGACACAAGCATAACTAAGAAATCAATAAGATCTAATTAATTATATACAAGTTTCACACAATCATAAGCAAACACTAGATGAATTAGCCAAGCATAATTAATGAAGAGCAAGCAACAATTATGATAATTGAAGACATACCATAGGATTGGATTAACAAACAAACCAACACACAATATTTATAGAGTGTTTGGAACCCTTTAAGTTGCTGGAAAAACACCTACCTAAACCCTGGAATCGGACTTAGGGTTTAGGGCTTACAAAAAGTGAAGTTATAATGTTATATTTATAGGCAGATTTTCTGTCGGCAAAGAGTGACGGCGTCACACTTATAGAGTGACGGCGTCACGACCATTTTTTCAGCAAATTGTAGATTTTCTCGTTCCGGTCGCGTGGGCTTTTGAACCACCTAAATCCGAGTTCGTATGCAAAAGTTATGGCCAAAACAATATCAACTACTTCGCGCGCATGCTGTGATAGTCTTGATCAGCTTGTGACGGCGTCACCTTAAGGTTGTGACGCCGTCGCCTTCAGTCTCTGACGTCGTCTGGATTGCATCTAGGCCGTCTAAGTAACGACGGCCTACTCCTTTAGAACCTGACGTCGTCCCTTGAAAACATGCAATTTCGCTTCTGAGCCGTCGCAAAATTCCTTCCCGACGGCGTCGCAGATATGCAGTGACGCCGTCGCCTTATGTTTCAGCAGCTTTGAGTGTCTCGATTCTGACTTTGGCCATTTTCTTCGTATATTCGCGCCTTTTCGTCCAAATAAGCATCATTCCAGCATTTTGCCTTCAAGAGACCTAAAAAGTGAAAAGGAACGATATTAAGCAATAACGGATACAGAAGTGATCGAATAAGGGCTTAAATGACCCCTTAAAAAGGTACCTTTTAAAACCTTATCAAATGCATACATGTCAAGGCATGTCCCGAAATACTAAAGATCTCAGGGTTCATGAACGGGATCAATAACCCAGAACTCATCAAAAGGCTGAACGACAAGGTCCCCCAAACCTTTGATGAACTTATGAAGCGCACAAGATCCTTTATCCAAGGAGAAGCTGCCGCAGCGGACAGCAGGAAAGGCTACTCAAACTATAGGTTACAAGAACAGCCTCGGAGACAATTCATTGACCAGAGTAGCAACCGCAACAAGAACTACCGCAGCCAAGGGAGCGGACGAGATAATGACAAAGATAACCAAGACTCCAAAGGAGATATTCACAAGATGGAAGGCGCGAACTTCCCGAGGCCCCCACCAATGCGCACCCCAGAAGATCAGCGCGTGGGGAACGGATACTGCGACTACCATGGACAGAAGGGCCACACCACCAATGAGTGTGTCCAATTGCTCCAGCTAATCGATAAACTAGTAAAAGAAGGCAGATTGGATCATATGGTTAAAAACAACAAGGAGGGGAAATATAAGCAAAAGACTGGGAACAAGAAAGAAGTACCCAAAGATAAGGCTGATACCATCTACATGATACAATCATGGCAGCGAATGACTAGGCAGAAGATCAGCCAAAAGTTTTCGCGTGGAAGTGAAATCTCTTTCCCCACCTTGGCTGCGGACAACGCAGTGGTAGAACCGCTCACCATTAAAAGTAACGCAGGGGGTCACGATATCCACCGCATGTATGTTGATGGAGGAGCATCCGCAGATATATTGTATGAACATTGTTTCAAACGACTGCGACCTGAGATACGAAGTCAGTTAAGCCCGGTCAGGACGTCGTTGACTGGTTTTACAAGAGAAAAGATATGGCCCATGGGGCAAATAAGCCTACTAGTCAGTGTTGGCAATAAGGAACACTCCACGACAGCCTGGATGTCTTTTATGGTGATCAAATCCCCTTCTCCATACAATGGCATTATTGGAAGACCAGGGATTTCAGCCATACGCGCAGTACCGTCTACAGCACATGGGATGCTCAAATTCCCGGTGGAGGGAGGCATTGTTACTCTCTGCAATACCACCGTACCACCTGGAGAATGTAACACAATTACATGTGAGACGGCACACATTCCAGAACAGCGCGCAACTAAAGTGCCAAACCTGAGGGTTGCAATTCATCCTGATTACCCAGATCAAGAAGTATCGATCGGGGGATCGCTATCTAATAACGGCAGGACAGCTGTGTGCGCACTCTTGCAAAAGAACCTGGATATCTTTGCATGGGAACCAAAGCACATGACCGGCGAACCACGCTCGATTACAGAACACAAGTTGAGAATCCGACAAGGATACTCCCCAATTCGATAGAAGAAGCGCCGCCAAGCTCCAGAGCGCGCACAAGCAATTCTGGCAGAAGTACATAAACTTGTGGATGCAGGTATCATGCGAGAAGTCTATTACCATGACTGGCCTTCCAACCCAGTGATGGTCAAGAAAAGCGACGGTAGTTGGAGGATGTGCGTGGACTTCACGGATCTCAACAAAGCATGTCCACAAGACTGCTACCCACTACCAGAGATAGACTGGAAGATAGAATCTTTGTGTGGATACCCACTTAAATGCTTCTTGGATGCATACAAAGGATACCACCAAATCCAGATGGCTAAAAAAGATGAAGAAAAAATGGCCTTCCATATAAGTCAAGGCATCTATTGTTACACTAAGATGCCCTTTGGCTTGAAGAACGCAGGCGCCACCTACCAACGATTGGTGGACAACGCATTTGAAAAGCAGGTGGGCCGCAACTTAGAGGTTTATGTTGATGACCTTGTCATAAAAAGCCATACAGAGGATGAATTGGTGCGCGACATTGAGGAAACATTTAAGACACTAAAAAAGATCAACATGAAACTAAATCCTAAAAAATGAACTTTTGGAGCTACAGAAGGCATGTTCCTCGGGTATTTGATAGAGCCCGATGGCATTAAACCATGCCCATAAAAAACGAAGGCTGTCATCCAACTTCCTTCACCACGCACGTTGAAAGAAGTCCAATCTTTGAATGGAAAACTAGCCGGTTTGAACATATTCTTATCCAAATCAGCAGATAAGTCACTCCCCCTTTTCAAGACGCTCAAGAAGTGTATAAAAAAGGGAGATTCTCGCTGGACTACGGAGGCAGAAGAAGCTTTTGTACAGCTTAAACAACACCTAGCAGCGCTCCTCACACTAGTCGCGCCCCGCCCAGGGGAAGAATTAATTATGTACTTATCTGCGACTCATGGAGCAGTCAGCACGGTACTACTGACAGACAGCAATTCAGTACAAACACCGATATACTTTGTAAGCAAAGCACTCAAGAAAACGGAGATTAACTATAGCGCAATGGAGAAGTTGGTCTTGGCATTAGTATTCTCTGCCAAACGGCTGCGCAGGTACTTCCAAGCACATCCAATAGCGGTGATCACATACCAACCTATCAAGCAAATCATCTCCAAACCGGATGCATCAGGACGACTACAGAATTGGAGTGTGTTGCTAGGTAAGCATAACATCTCCTACAGACCACGTACTGCGGTTAAGGGGCAGATACTAGCATATTTCATCATCGAAAAATCGGACACTGATGACGCACCTTCAAAGCAAGGTGGAACTACAAGAACCATGGATCTTGTTCATGGACGGATCTTCATGCGTGGACGGGTCAGGCGCAGGCCTTATCTACACAAGCCCAGAAGGAATGGAATTCACTTACGTACTGCGTTTCGAATTCACAACCACAAACAACGAGGCAGAATATGAAGCCCTGATCGCTGGATTACGCATTGCAGCTCGAATGGGCATACGCAACCTGGAAGAAAATGTGGACTCCCGGCTAGTGGCCAACCACGTGTTAGGCGAGTATGTGGCTAAAGAGGAAAAAATGATCCAATACCTCGACAATACCAAGTCACTAATCCAGAGTTTCAACAGGTTTACCATCAAGCAAGTTCCTAGAGAGGAAAATAGAAAGGCGGATGCACTAAGCAAGATTGCATCCACAAGCTTTGCGCACCTGTCAAAACAAGTGTTGGTGGAAACGCTGAAGAGCAAGTCCATCTCAGAGATGGAAATATCCACGGTGATAGAGGACCAAGGTCCTACATAGATGACCCCAATAGTCAAGTTCATAAGCAAGGGCGTATTGCCCCAAGAGCAGAAGGATGCCCGAAGGGTACGGCGCACATCACATAGGTTTGAACTTCGGGACGGTATACTATATCGGCGCTCCTTTCTACAACCATGGCTTCGATGTGTCGGACCACTACAAGCAAATTATGTACTTCGAGAAATCCACGCCGGTTCATGTAGTATGCACTCAGGACCACGGTCCGTTGTGGCGCGCGCTTTACGGTCAGGACACTACTGGCCTACAATGCACCGGAATGTGCGGGACTTAATAAGAAAGTATGGCGACTACCAAGTTCACATACACATTCCACGCCAACCACAACAGGAGCTAACACCTATTACGTCGCCATGGTCATTCTATAAATGGGGTATCGACATTGCAGGTCCCTTTCCTGTTGCAGCAGGAGGATTGAAATTCCTCATAGTAGCTATAGACTATTTCACCAAGTGGATTGAAGCAAAGGCGATCGTGACAATCACAGGAAATCAGGTAAAACGGTTTGTTTGGGAAAATATTGTATGCCGTTTCGGATTACCTGGGGAAATGATCTCAGACAATGGAAAACAATTCCGTGACAACCCTTTTAAGGAATGGTGCGAAAAGCTAAATATTACACAGCACTTCGCGTCGGTTAAACACCCACAAACCAATGGCTTAGTCGAGCGTGCAAATCGAAGTCTGGGTGAAGGAATTAAGGCACGCTTGGACAATCACAAAGGGAGGTGGGTGGAGGAATTATCGCATGTTTTGTGGGCGCACCGCACTTCAATCAAAATTAGCACGGGAGACACTCCCTTTTCTCTTCTCTATGGGACAGAAGCCGTCATACCAGCCAAAATAGGGATGCCAACTATTCGCACTGCTGAAGTTAATGTTACAACCAATGATGATGAATGGTGTATTAACTTGGACCTGTTGAAAGAAAGGCGCGAGCGCGCAACAATATGTGAGGCAAGAGCTAAGTCAAAAATTAAGGGATACTACGATGCTAAAGTTCGAAGCGTCTCATTCAGACCAGGCGAATTTGTATATCGCGCCAATGATGCGAGTCACGCAGAAGATACAGGAAAACTTGGACCGAAGTGGGAAGGACCTTACGAGGTCACTGAAGCATTAGGAAAAGGCGCGTACAAGCTGCGAGACATGGATGGTCGTGAGTTACCACGCACATGGAACATCTGCAATCTCAAACGGTGTTATCTCTAGAAACGGCTACGGCCCAGCAGATGGACACCCCCGCACTTTAATATCGTGCTCAATAAATGTCCATGTATTTAAATTCTGTTTTTTTTTATTTAGGCAAATATTTTTTCTTCTTATTACAAACACTTGCAAGTATTAAGAAAACACCGCGGTTTCTAGCTAACTCCACAACACATTTTAATTTGTCATATTATTTATGTCTTAACATTGTTATTTTATTATCTTTTGCCTACATGGCGTGCATGCACTTACTAAACCCACGATGGTAAAAAGGATGAGTAAACCTACTAAATAACTCGTAGAGTAAGAGGGTTGCAAACCCATCAACATTGGATCATGCATCCTTGCTAAACACCTTATTTTCAAGACGTTGGAATAAGTTCAATGCGCATTCCACGACGGATGCGCAACAATGCATACTGTGCGCGTTTAACAAACCAGGAATCAAGACTCTTGGCTCCTTACTATGATATTTACAGTACGCTGCATATCACACCATACACGATTATGATAAAAATACTTAGACATTATGTTTTAAGTATGATAGGTCATACATGATTATGAACTCCACATATTATTCGCGCTTATGTAACAGTATGATTCTTAGACAACAAGTACGTTTTTTGTGCAAAGACGGATAACTAAGTACAAACATTATAAGTCGCAACCACATCAACACATATTCAACAAACGGAAAATTTCATTAAGGACCATGAGTTCTTACAAAATGATATTTACAAAGAAGCTACAATCTATATACTACTACAACGCCTAAGATGAGAGCTTTCCACATGGCTTGCAGCGTCCCCAGCCTCCTTCAGCTTCTTCAACAAATCAGAGTCCTGGCGCGATACAGTTGCCACACTCACAGGTACCCCGTCGGATCTAGGAAGGTGCACTGCGCCAACACCACAAAGAATGGCCTTTCCCTTCACGCCCTTCTTCTTGGAAAGCCTCATAGCATGGGCCTCTAAGGATTCCTTCAAAGGGATTTCCTTCTCAAGTATGAACGGGTTCAAGAGGTCGCGGGGGCAAGCAAAAATGGGCACCTGTAGTTGTGACTCATTAGGCTTCAGAAAAAAGTCCGGCTGTGCCTCTGCACCATCAGCACGGTGGCGAGCCAAAGTTAACCGCCTCCATAATCACACCTATAGGGTAATCTTGGTCGCGCTCCATCTGAGCAATATGAGGAAGCTCCAATATTTTTATTTTCTCCATAGCTGCAACAAGCTCCTCATAGGCATGATCATTGTACCCAGGCACCTGAGCGGCAGCCACTTTCTGAAGGCCACCCTCGTAAAGCTCCTCTATAGCCTCAGCCTTGCCACGCGCAAGCGCGCACTGCACAACCACCCCAAATTTGTCTTCCACCCCTCGAGACTCCAAAGTACCGAGGGCAGCAAGACGCAAATCATGGCTGATAAGCCATCTGCGCTCAGCGGTCGTTGAAACCAACTGAGGATATAACTCTTTATCATATTCGATGCTGAGCTTGTGTAGCTTCATCTCCTGTTCCTTCAGCATCCCATCCACAACTTCATGGAACTTTCCCAACCGAGAGAAGTGCTCATCCTTCCCCTTCTCCAAGTGATTAACAACCCAGACGCAAGAAGCCTTGTACTCTTCCAACGCGGCACGCTCCCGGCTCACTTGGGACAGCAATGCCATCTTTTTCCCAGCAAGTATTTGGGAATAAGAGTGCGCCGACTCTACCTCATCCTCAGCACTGGCCAAAAGTGCCTTCAGCTGTGCAATCTCTTCATCCTTTTGTGCTCTCAGGCTACTCTCCCCAACATACCTTGACTTCAGCTGAGCCACCAATGTAGCCTGGTGCGCAACAGCAATACCAAGCTCCTCAACTAGCTGGTCCACGGGCACACCCCCAGAGGCCAACGGCTCGGCGCCTTTATCCTTTGGATCCTGAGAGTCAGCGCGCACGGGACTTACCTTGGGTGGTGACTCCCCAGATTGCTCAGAAGTAAACCTAATAGCTTCAATACTGCACACAAAGAGAAGTGAATTAATAACACGCCAAAAAATGCGATAAGCAATTTGGCTAAAATACTTACTTGGGGGGAGCAGTCTCATTTGAGCGAGGGGGCGAAGCATCGCCTGATGATGACTCCACATCAACAATGACGGGACGTTTTTTCCTGGATGAGCTTGCGCCATCACCACCAAGCGCTCTCTTGCGCTTTAGCCCTTGGCTTGCCTCCTCTGTCTCTACCTCGAGGTCTTCCATGCTCTCCGCTACATCTGTGTGTGACGGCTCCACTAAAGGGGAAGGTACCTGATTCGTGCCAAACCGTCAAGTTATCTCACACAAGCTAGCCACTTGTGAATGACTAACCGTAAGAAACTTAAAACAGTTCAGACACTGATTCTCTGATAATGAAGGCTTAAGGGTATTGTGTGTATGGATAAAACCTCAATATCGATATCAAAAAATAATCACGAAGATAGATTCAAAATTACTTTAGGAAAAAGAATAATAAATCAAATCCCGTGTGTGATCGTTGACACGGATTAGTCAACCCGAATCGTTTCCCAACGAGGCGTGAATTGCCAACGTCGTTTTTGGTTTGGAATTTAATGCTCGATGTTTTGGATAAATGATTTGATTTTATTAAACTACGGGAATAGGGAAAGTAATAAAGGGAATCTAATCTACGGGAAATCCTAAGTGCGAATCAACTAAAACGTAATTAATAAAACATAATTAAAATGCAACTACGTCTAAATTATATCCTAAAAATGCCTAAAATTACTTCTACTCTAAAAATGCAATGTCAAAACTAATTATGAATTAAAACTATTTTTTTTTATTTTTCTGGATTTTATTAAAATTAAAAACTAATTTTTAACTTTTTTAAACTAAATTAAAATACTAAAAATATGAAAATTAATGAGAAAAATGTGAAACTATTTTTATAAAATCTAAAATATCCTAAGAGAATTTTCAAAACTAATTTTTATTTTTTTTTATTATTTTTCTATTTTCTACTAATTTAAAACTATTTAAATCTAATTTAAATTGTTAAAAATACCAAATAAAAGGGGAAAAATAGGGAAAAATATTTTTTATGCTTTTTATATTTTTCTTAAACTGGGAAAATTGAAAAATTATTTTTTGGAACTTTTTCTTAATTATTTGCAATAAAAGCTATTTAAAAGTGACTAAAATATATTTTAAATAGAGAAAAATACCAAACAGTGACCAAAAATTATGAAAATCTCAGGAAAATTCTAAAATATTACTCTAAATCTATGAAAAATAAGAAATCATAAGCTTATGTGTAAGTTATGAAAGCTGTAGTACAAACAGTTATGAAATAAGCTAAAGAGAATAAGCAAACAAGTGAATTAAGCTACCAAACAGTGACTGAAGCTATATTATGCTAGAATAAGCTAATATCAACTAATTACACCTAACCCTAACAAGCTACAAGCTCAGTCTATTGATTAAAGCTAACTGCCTACTTAAGCAAATCAGTAATTACCCCCTAAGTTTGAGCTTAACCACAGGCTTATTCAATAAGCCAAACTAATAACCAATTGTGCAGTTCTCAAGATCACCAACCAAAGAATTATTTTTCTAATTTCAAGCAAAGTTAAGCCAAAATGAACAAGATATGACTGCTGCAAAACTCCTGTGCACAACTCAGTATAAGCTGAGTGTGCACAGGACAAATTCAGTCAAATTGAGAGCTTATTTTGAGCTTGTACAAACTTGATAAGTTTTCACAAAAATCAGTTTCCAATACTAGACCAATAGAAGTTTGTAAATCCCAAAGTTACACTAGATTTGGACTTAAAATGAACCTGTGAGAGGTCCACAAAGTTTTGTGAAAACTTGACTTGAGCCTTTTGACTATTTAGAACAGTTTTAAAATTTTGACCAAAGTGAATTTTGAAATCAAATTATGAACTGATTATGATGATTTAGGTTTAAACAAAACTAGATCCAGCTACTCTATTGATATCAGACCATGATTCAAGCTTTTGATCTATAACAAATCCAACAGTTATGTAACTTAAAACTGATCAAAAGAGTTTTTTGACTTTTGATGAATAACTGCTATAACAAAGTCTTGAGATCACTATCAATAACCTACTTGAGCATGAATCAACTACACAGAACTGATATACTATCCTCTACCACAGATTTTCAAGCAAATCCAAACACTACTTAATGACTAATATTGTGAACTAAAAACAGATTATGACTTGATTATTCTAAACTGACATTAAACAAAGATTACTAACTACATATTATCACTAAACTCAGATGCAAACAACAGATTCAGAGAATGAGATGTATATAACAGATTTAAGAACTTACAAATTGTCCTAGCCACTATGGCTTGCAAACAATGAAACAGTGAACACTAATCCTAAACCATTATCAACCCCAAATTAATCAAACTCAACCAATTTCCAGCTCAGATTTAACCCATTTCCATGATTAGCTCAGCAAATCAGATCAAATCTGCTCCAATCAGTTACAGTTGACTTTTGTTGACTGCCTTTTATATATGAAGTAAACTGAGATTTGATTGAAATTTAGCTCACTATAAGCTATCAAAAGCTTAAATGAACTTTTATGAAACAGTAGCTAAGTATGATTCAATCCACAAAACAGATTGATATTTTTTTTATTTTTCAATGATTTTATCAGATTTTTTTGTATTTTTGAGTAAGTTGAGAAACAAACTGAAATGATTAGATAATAAGCTATTATGAACTTAAACAATACTAATAAGCAATTCAAAACAACTTAAAAGCCAAACATAATTTTGAGCTTAAAAAGGAAATTTCATTAATATCAAAAACTTAATACAATGACTGAATTTATAAGAGAAATACAAAGAAGCAATTTAAAACGATTAAAAGCTACACTAAGCTACTGAAAATTGAAAGAAAGAGAGATGATCTTCATGTGAACGAATGAGGGTCTTTTTATACTTGAGCTAGAGGTCTTGAGGCTCTTGGAAAGATCTAGAAGTCTGAAATTTGTGCTTCTTTGAGTCGTTTACATCCCTTGGATCATCATACACGTTTCCCAAATGA
Source organism: Chrysanthemum seticuspe (assembly GCA_019973895.1). Lineage (NCBI taxonomy): Eukaryota > Viridiplantae > Streptophyta > Magnoliopsida > Asterales > Asteraceae > Chrysanthemum > Chrysanthemum seticuspe. The sequence goes on along the minus strand of BPTQ01000002.1, from coordinate 15,687,316 downwards.
TATCAACCATTGGATCATGAATGCCACGCTATTTCGACCAATAGGAGAGCAGAGAGTGGCATTGAGCACACGGATGGCTGACCTGTCATTCCCCATGTGTCAGTGTTGTAAGTTGAAAGTACACATATACCCTTAATTGTGGTAATTTTGCCAAATTTAACGCTGGGGTAATTAGGGTTCTTGTCATCTGGGTAATTGGGGGATAAATTTGGGCGCGGTGGGTTTTTTTATTATTGTTTGGATGTTTGACCAGGGTAAAGGGGACGTTGACTCGGGTTAAAAGGGCGGGTTGGCTGGGTATCCGGGTCAATATATTAGGCGGGGTTGGTTTGGTTTTGGACTTGGACCGGGTGTATTGTTTTTGGGCCGAGAGTTTGTTTAATGGATCTTGGACTTAGGACTAAGGATATATTGTAAACCCATTAGACATATTAAGGATCAAAAGTGTTAAAACTGAAACTTCAGGAACCAAAACTGTAAATTCTGAAAATGTTCATCAAGGGCCTTTCTTGTCACTCTAAAATAATCCAAGGGTTGAACTTGTAAATTCTGAGACTTGGAGGGTAATTTCTGCCAAATACTCAAAGTTCAGGGACTAATCTTGACATTTCTTCAAACTTGATTGTATCTTCCAAAAATCATCCTCAGAGAATAAAATCTTCCAAAATGCATAATCCCGACCTTCCGGCTCAGCTCAAACTCTCTTGATCTCTCGTGCTCGGATTTATGTCTGATTTGGTTCCTTTTTGTGTGTTTTTACATATTCGTACATGCACAAGCACAAACTCAAGAAAACCACAAATATTAGCAATAAACGGCTCTTTCTTGGTTATTTTGGGTCAGTTTTGATAATGAAAAGGTATGTGTTTTAGCACATACCAGTACCCTAGGGCTGGGCACGCTTTGTAGAGGGGTTACCTCAAGCACAATGGGTGAACCACCCCCAGATTCCTCCAGGTTCATCTCCATGGTGTGCCCTGTAGTAGCATCTAAAATGGGGACTTCCCCTTCTTTCAGAGGGCGCACCCCCACAGTAGCTTGGTGGGGCTTTGCCAAATTCACAACACTGAATAGATCCATCTCTGCGCAGCAAGAAACAAACAACAAACAAGTTATATTAAGTACAAAGGTGAAAAGAAAGGCTTACATTAATAAAAGGAGTACGAAAGACGAGCACCCACCCTGGCCATCCGCGACTATGAAGATTGGCACCTCATCAGGTCTATCAAAATAGTTGCGACTGATGCCCACGTGCACCAAAAATGCCTCGGGGTAGGAATTGATGGGAATACGATTGGCGTTTGTCGTTTCCGCATCATCAGCGCTGTATGTTCTAGGGAGGGGGCGCTCATCCTTCGGGAGCGAACTTTGGGTGTAGAAGGCAAATCACCAAGGGAACACCGCTTCATCAACCCAGAAAATTTTTTCCCTCCAGTTCCTAAGCGCATCTAGTTTATCGGTATAACATTGCAGCTGCCCTGCGCGCTTAGCAAACGAAACCCACCCGTTTGACCACGTTGTGTGGTAAAACGCGCGGAAGAGGTAGATAGTGTGGTTAATCGCCAACAAACGGCAATTAACCTTGAAGTTTGTTATTTTTGCTGCACCTATACAGTGCAGTTGCGATATGTGCAGGCGATAGTAATTTAATAAGTCGCACAAGAATAGGGATATGGGCACACGTTGATTCACGAATTCGAAAAAACGTGTGTATACCCCTACTTTCCCTTTGGGGAAATCCGCTAGCGATGCCTGCGCATCTGGAACTACCGGATGCAGCGCGAGCGGGATATAATAATCTGAAGTGAATTCACGAAGTTCGTCTTTGGTTATATCAGATGCGAAGTCACTTAAACCAAGAACCATGCTGAGGTTATGAATGCGCACGCGCTATTACCTTTAAAAGATTCTGGGTTTCTTGGTTGATAGTTTGAGTTTTTTTAACAATGGCGGAAATGAATTTTACTGTGACAATCACAGTAAAAGAGAGGAGGAAGTTTATATAGGGTTTCACACTCATGTGATGCTCGACACGTGGATCCAACTTTCTCTAAACGTGTGGATGGGAGTTGTTTATGTGGCACACTTTCCATTCACTTTCCCACGTTTTACGAGGTATGTATTTGACATATTTTGACTAGATTCACCGTGTATTCTTTAAGGCGGGAAACTTTTTTAGCTTCTCCGCTACGCCTCGAAGTATATACGGGCTACAACTATTAGTCTAGCATCCGCGGGTTTCACCCTGCGCATACTAGACTGGGGGGACATGATGACGTATAGTCCGCATTCGGGTCACGAACCCGACCAATGACTGCTACTAGCAAGCCCAGTACAACTGGGCAAACCCGATAACGGTTTTTGCTCACGAAGGCCCAAACCCAAAGTTATTTATGGCTTACGATATCGGATATCTCTTATCTTGGGAGATAAGTGTTTAATAACCGACTTTGGTGGGATACGCCGAAGTTTGGGGAACACGAAACCAATAAGGATTTCGTGTGTATATAAAGGGCATCCCAGCCCTCATTAAAGGTACGATCTACAACCCTAACTCTCAACTAAAACCCTAAAACCGATTACTTACTCTCACGCCAGAGGATAATCGTGGGAGACAATCCCACGATAAGCCTAATGGTGTTTTCTGTTTACTTAGTGCGCAGGTCTCAAGCATCAAGATCCAATTGATACGGGAACCGGAGTCCAAAAAAGGAACACCCAACTTTTGTATCAACAGTTATTAAGTCCATTTACTATTTCGTTAGTCAAATATTACTCAAAAACCACTGATTTTTTTGTATTTAGTCGAATGTGACAGCCTCTAACCTTTTAGTGTCAAAACCATATTTTTCCTAGTTCCAAATACCAAAATCAACTCCATATCAATCCCAAAACTATCCTAACTCTTTTACCAATTCTTCAATGATTAAAAATAGTGATTTAACAACTTGTTTAGCAATATGTAAAGTTTAATTCATCATAGTTATAAAATTACGCAAACATGTACATGGTGATATCATGGTGTATGTAAATCATAAGTCATGAAATTTACATAATGCAAAGTGTGTAAAGTTTATAAAAATGGTATAGTGACTTAATTGAGCTTAGAAAGTGTATGTGAAGAACTAAGAACACTAATGTACCCAATTAATACTCCAAAACCTTTTGTTTATAGCTAGAACACCCAAATAACCACAAATAAACACTTGAACTAGCTAAAGTAAGCTTCCTTCTTGTCTTTCTTCCTATAGCTAATTACCATATGTAAGTGAGTGAGTGAAAATTATGTGTAAGTGAAAAGATGAGTGAAACAATACCCCAGAATATAGTGAGGTCAAGCATGGTGGGAAGTATTTGTTTATTAGGCTAGTTTAGGTCAAAAACAAAAATGTTGGTGGTCTTGGGGTGTGTTGGCCGAACAAGAGAAAGGGGAGGGGGAAACATCATGCCTTGTCTCCCTACTTTATTCACTACATGATGGTTTAAGAGTTTATTGGAGGATTAATAAAGTCATGGTCAAAAACACATAAAGTAGGCATGGTTCATTATAAAAAACTGTTTTAGCCTAACTATTTCAATTGGGGGGGGGGGGGCACTAGGGTAAAAGCAAAAGAAACTTGTTTTTTTTTGTTTTTTGTATTATGTATTTGTAAGTGTATTGGGTAGTAAAATTTAGGTATTGGGTAATAGTTTTGTAGTTATAGTTAAATATAGACATTTGAAGTGTTTATAATAAAAGAATTATATAAAGTGTAAGAAACATATTTTTTGCAAGTTTATGGGGTTTTAGGGTGTATAATAATGCATTAAAAATAATCGTTTGGAGTATTGGGTACACTATATGTTCATGCAAATTGTGAAAAATATTTATTAATTTAATAAATCGTACGTAAATAAAATGCAATTGTACTAGAAATTAATTTATGAATTGAAGAAGTGGCAATGTACTAAAAATATGCAGACTAAATATTAGTCCAAAGTCATAGTGCGCAAGAGGGTGCTACTTGTTTACGCGATTCAACTAAATAATTATACGAAATGGTGAATGTGAAATCTTCCAAAATAGAATAGATTTTGAGTTTGAAGTTGAGTAAGGACCTGCAAAAGTACGGTTTGTTATAGTCTACCCTCGTTAATAGAATTTTGTCCTCAAAATTTTAGCTTCTACTATTGTCAAACATGTGTGGATACTTAAGTCCCATCTCATCCTCTCGGATTGGTAGAAAATGTACAGACTTCGTCAATCTGTCTACGATAACCCAGATCGAATCGTGTCCACTACTAGTCCTAGGCAACTTGGTAATAAAGTCCATGGTTATCCTTTCCCACTTCCATTCAGGAATTTCCGGTTGTTGTAACAAACCAGATGGTTTCTGGTGTTCAGCCTTCACTTTCGAGCAAGTCAAGCACTTGCTGATGTAGAAAGCTATGTCTTTCTTCATTCCAGGCCACCAATACAATTCTCTAAGGTCATAGTACATCTTGTCTGCTCCCGGGTGAACGGAGTACCTCGACATATGTGCTTCGTTCATGATTAGGGTTCTCACGTCGCCACTTAATGGTACCCAAATTCGGTCTACAAAGTATAGTCCATCGTCTTCCTTTTCTCCAATTGTCTATCTAGGCCTCTCAAGTTCTTTGTGGGTGCGTCCATATCCTTAGACGCTTCCCTCTGAGCCGCTAGTATCTTATCCTTGATACCCGACTTTATGGTTATACTCATGGCTTTATTATCCTCGGATTGAGCCTTTCCTTCCTACTCAAAGCATCAGCTACTACGTTCGCCTTTCTTGGGTGGTAACGAATCTCACAGTCATAGTCGCTGAATAGTTCAATCCATCTCCTTTAGCGCATATTCAACTCTTTCTAGTCAAAGATATGTTGGGAACTCTTGTGGTCAGTATAGATAATACTTTTTGTCCCATAAAAGTAATGTCTCCATATCTTGAGAGCGAATACTATAGCGCCTAGTTCCAGATCGTGGGTGGTATAGTTTTTCTCGTGAATCTTCAGCTGTTGGGATGCATAGGCAATCACTTTACCCCTTTGCATTAATACGCACCCAGACCTTGACATGATGCGTCACAGTACACTACGAAATCCTCTGGTCCATTGGGAGAGCCAGAATTGGAGTGTTACATAAATTTTTCTTCAAGGTTTGAAAGGATTCTTCTTGTTCTTCACCCCATTCGTATTTCTTATTCTTTTAAGTCAGCAAGGTAAGGGGTTTGGTGATCTTGGAGAAGTTTGCGATGAATTGTCGATAGTAACCTGCCAGTCCTAAGAATGAGCAGACTTCTGTTGGGGACTTACGGGCTTCCCAATTCTTCACTGCTTCGATCTTGCTAGGATCCACATGGATACCATCTTTGTTAACCACATGTCTAATGAATTAAACTTCTTGTAGCCAAAATTCACACTTTAAAAATTTAGCGTACAACTTCTCTTTCTTGAGAAACTCTAGGATTAACTTCAGATGCATTTTGTGGTTCTTCTTTGTCTTGGAATAGATCAAAATGTCATCAATAAATACGATAACAAATTTATCTAGTTATGGTTTGCACACCCGGTTCATTAGGTCCATGAAAACTGCAGGTGCATTCGTCAGTCCTAAAGGCATAACCGTAAACTCAAAATCACCATATCGAGTTCTAAATACGGTTTTTGGGATATCGTCTTCGTGTACTCTTAGTTGGTGGTAACCGGATCGGAGATCTATCTTGGAGAAGTATCGTGAGTCTTGTAGTTGATCGAATAAGTCGTCAATTCTTGGGAGAGGGTAGCGGTTCTTAATGGTTAGTTTGTTCAATTCCCGGTAGTCAATGCACATCCTAAATGAACCATCCTTCTTTTTGATGAACAATACCGGTTCTCCCTACGGCGAAGAACTAGGTCGAATGAAACCTTTGTCTTGGAGTTCCTTGAGTTGATTAGATAATTCATCCATCTCAGTGGGTGCCAAACGGTAGGGAGATTTTGCGACTGACATTGCTCCAGGGATTAGGTCTATGCGGAATTCAACTTCTCAAGAGGGAGGTAATCCGGATAAGTCCTTGGGAAACACATCAGGAAATTCCCGAACTACTGGGATGTCTTCCTGTTTCTTCTTCTCCGCCTTCATGCTCATGAGGTGCTTCACCTCTTCTTCAGGTTGCTCTCCATAAACCTTAAGTAACTCACCGTTTGGTAGTGGTATTCGGACCATCTTCACATGGCACACTATTTCAGCCTTATGCTTGGACAAGCATTCCATTCCCATCACATCAAAGCTTCCGTGTCCGAATGGTATTAATTCGATGCTAAAGGTATAGCCTTCTAATTATAGTTTGCAACCACGAACGATCATATTTGTTTCTATCCTTTGACCGCTTGCGATTTCAATTTCGTAACTAAAGTGTCTACTGGGTTCCATATTCAATAGGGGCATGAATTTAATAGAGACGAAACTATAATCGGCTCTAGAATCAAATAACACAGTAGCATAGTGGTTGTTTAAAAAGAACGTACCTATCACGATGTTCGGGTCTTGGTGTCCTTCTTCCGCGTTCATAACAAATGCTCGATCCCATGTTGGGTTACCATTGTTACCATGGTTTGTATTGCTTCCACCAATTTCTAACATCTGATTCTGGTTGTTCTGTACTTACCCTCGTGCTCCAACCAACCTAGGATACGCATTCCGAAGATGATTCGGGTTTCCACACTCATAACAAGCCCTCGGGTTCACGGAATTCACTGGTGTCACTTGTTTAGCTACTGCTCTACAATCCTTTGCCATATGACCATGACGCTTACAGTTAAAGCATACTACTTGGCATGTCTTAGTCTCTGAGTGATGATAGTTGCATTTGGCACACATAAGGTGAGAACCTTGATACTCCTTCTTAGCAGTAGTAGTTGCCACAAATCCTTTTCCCCATTTCGCTTTCTTGTTGTCACTCTTTTCTCCTCCTTGCTTATTTAGCTCACTCACGGCCTTTCTCTTGTCACCACATTTAGACAATTTTCCATTCCTGACCATTTCATATGTCAAAGTTGTAGATTTCAGTATCGCACTCTGAAGGGTAGGGGGCTCAGTCGCTTTCACCATCCCGCGAATCTTCGGGACCAGACCATAGTTGTACCTTTCAATTCTCTTGGATTCAGGAGTGACCATGTGAGGTACTAGTCTAGCAAGCTCATGAAATCGATCTGTGTAAGCCGCATGCACAACACCTACCATAGCATGATTGTAGAACTCATGCTCTAACTTTTGCATTTCGTTGCTTGGGCAATACTCTTCCTTTAGCAGTTCCTTGAAGTCATTCCAACTCATTCCCATCGCAGCTTGTTAGGATTTAGTAAATCCAGTTATTAAAGAGTCGGTCACCTCAAGTATATGTAATCGTTAGAAAGCTCGTAGTCGTAGTTATTATAAGTTAAGTAGTATTTAGTTAAGTAACACCGTAGAGGACGGACGGGTCTTTACCCACTGTATGCCTGATCCACAGCCCGTAGGTGGCGATTTGTGTAAGACTATAAATACTCTCTACCTCCCAAGGTAGAGAGTTGGAGCTCATAATAATACTTTCATTTTCTCTCACTAAGTTCCCAAACCTCTAACTCTTTCTCTCTCTAAAACCTTGAATTATATGCCTATATGTGATTATGATATGATGTGTTTGTGAAATCCAATATGTTACAAATGGTATCAAGAGTCATGGTTTGATCATCTCTCTTACTTATCCTTGGTTTTCTAGTGGTTTTATATGGTTTTTGAGTTTGAAAAAGTTTAGTGGTTTTTGCATCATTTGGATCAATTCTTGTGTTAAAGTTTTAATTTTGAGTGTACTTTTGTGTTTAGAATCATTGTAAGTGCTTGGGTTTGGATTTGGAAAGCTTGAATCACTGTGGTTGAGCTTGTTTTGGATTGAAAAGTGTGAGCAAGTCTAATTGGGGATTAAATCTGACTTTTCACTCTCCCCCAATTAGTGCTCTCCCCTAAACCGACAATCTATTTGATAACAACCCAGATTAAGAAGAAGTCTTTAGATTGTTAAATGCAACTCGTATTTAGTCTTCTAACATGCAGCAGAAAGTGTAAAACAGACTGTAGACTCGACCTTTTTCAAGATTGTCCAGTTGGGGAATAGAAAGTCAACATCTTCAACTCACCAAATGCATTCCCGTTAACTTACAAATAGCAAATCCCCTTAAATCAAATCCCTCCCAATCAAACAAGAACAGAAATATGTTCATCAAGGAAATCAACCCCGCAACTGGAAGCACTTTGTCATTTAATCATATCAGCCCGTGAAGATGTTAACCAACGGCTCTTAGAAGAAACTCCATGTAGAAATGACCCGATAAGAAGAAGCTCGGTTCTTACATGAGTTTGGAGCCGTTTGACCATTTATTCTCCGATGTCAATCAACCATGCATAATTATCATACTTCTTCTCCCCCTCAAGAATTGCATACGGAGATGCCATTCTTGATTAAACAAGTGAAAATCATCCAAATGTATTCTATTCACACTTCTCCCCTGCAAAATTAGCATATGATGTCGCCATAGTCATTATAAACGAGCAAGTGGAATAAGAGTAATTATCAGTAGTCCGGTTCACTTGATGACTGAAGCGCATGGAAAAAGCATGAAGCATGTTGATGAGAATGGTCATAATAAGAAGATTTCTCTTCTTCCGAAGATAATGCGCACTGAAGCGTACACATTTCTTTTCTTTAGGGAATGAGGCTTGAACTGTTGTGTTCAAAATCAGCAGATGGTTTAGGGGAGAGCACTAATTGGGGGAGAGTGAAAAGTCAGATTTAATCCCCAATTAGACTTGCTCACACTTTTCTTCAGCAAGTTGATTCTCACAGATATATTTGTGCTAATGGTATTCTTCTCAAAATATTTCGAGTATATGGGCTTACAAAGAGTTGCTGATTCTGAAGTATCAAAACCAGCAAGGGGGAAGGAGACATGTATCTAAACGCGAGTAAACTTGATGAGCTTAATACTTCTAAGTGATTGAAGAAATCCCGGGAAGACGAAGGTCATTACCGCAGAGAAACTCAATGTTTATCTCATGGCGTTTAGTGTTCTTATTCCAACTATGTATGGGAAGAGATGGAAGAGTTAGTTTCTGGTGATAAAAGAGGTACACAAGTGTGTGATGATTTCGATGTTATCGCAATCATCAGGGGAGAGAGAATTGTGTACATTGGGGGCGCTCAGCTGTTTCACTTGAGGGCTTAATCAGTGATTCAGAGATATAATCACTTATTCCAGAGTTGACATCCGCAGAGATAATCAGTGATTCGGCCTGCTTCTTCAATGTTATCAGTTATTCTCTCTTTGGGCATTCGGGTACTTTGGGTTCTTGAGCTTCATACACTTTCTTCAGGGGGAGAAAAAAGTATACATCGGCATTATTCTTTGGCTATTGGACTTAATGTGCTACTTTGATGATATAAGTTTCTTTGTCTTCGGGTATGTGTATTCGGGTTCAGATGGTTCAATTTCTTTCTTCAATGCAAGAGCCTCGGAAGCTTTGGTGGTGAAAGTTTTAGGGATGATGACTTCTATCTTCTACAACGGGGCTGCTTGATATATTTATCTCGGTACTCGTATCATCATCTTCTTAAACTATATCATCTACTCTATCTGTGTATATATCTTTCAAAAAGCAAAATAGAAAAATATAAAACCAACAAAAACCTATAAAAATCAGAAAATTTTGAAAAATTCCAAAAAATATGTTTTCTCAAGACATGTCTTCTAGTATCGATAACATCTACGGTCTTAGAAATGTCATTCAACAATGGCACGGGACCATAGATGAAGTTCGAGCAGAAGGTGTAAATATTTCTTTTCAAATCATGTCTCTAAAAATGGCATACAGTTATTTCAGACTGTAACCCAGGCTTCAAATGATGGCTTGCAGTTATTTCAGACTGTAACTTGTGCTTAAACCATGGTTTGCTATCATTACAGATAGAAACCCGCTCTTCAAAGAAAGGAAAGTGTTGCGCTAAACAAAGTTTCAAAAATATCGTGCACTTTTCCTAATTCTAAATGAGGAAAGTATGTCGAAGGACTGTTGTTCCCACACAAATGTTTTTCCGTCTAAAATTCATCAGAAAAATATTTGTTGCTTCAAAAATGGTGGTAAATGAGTTGCTTTAAAAACAATCAGATTCAGTGTTTTTATAAAATTGAAAACTCAATCAATGACTTCAGCGCTTTTAACCTTTTCAGAAAAATAAGTCATTGATTGAGGGGGAATATGTTTTTCAAATTTACATCATCTAACGGGCTTTCTTAATCATCCTACGTGCTTATCTGAAAAATATAATTGCCTATGTTGAAGGACTAGGTTTCTAGGATGTGATTGTTAGGATTAGATGATTAGAGTTTGATAAACACATCATTCCCATGCTTTATATGAACTGATTGATATGTTGAATTGACTTTTATTAGTCGATTGCTGTTTGGGTGTTGTCAACCACCATATATCTGTATGTGTGTTCACTAACGTATGCAGGTATATTGGTATATAAGAATGTTCTCGAGCCGGATCCCACAATTAAAGATGATTGGATGCCGAAAGGAAAGGGTAACTATATCTTGGGTTGACAAATGAAGAAACGGAGCTTAATTGGACTTCTATTGAGAGTTGGCATGGAAAAATGCAATGTAAGAGGTCTCACTGCATCAACAGATGGTTTTCTTCATCAGCAAATGAAGAAACGGAGCTTAATTTGACCTCAGTTGGCATTAAAATGCAATGTAAGAAGTCTCACTACATCAGCAAACGGTTTTTCTTCCAAGCCCTACAACAACAACAACATAAGCAGCTTCTACACCACCTAACGTATCTTTGTGCAGGAAATTAGATACCATTTTTAAACAATTTTTAAATAATATTGTTTTGAAAAATGGAAAAATATTGGTTTTGAAAATATATTAGACTTAATTTTGAAAATCACCGGACTTTACTTTATCAAAATTTAAGTCACTCAATCATCGACTACGGTCATCAATTGAGGGGGAGAGTGATTTAAAATAAAATATTTTCAATCGATATTTCTTCATAAAAAGTCCGGTTGTACAATAATAAGTGGTGATTTAAAGATTTAATGTTATGACATGGTATGATTTTCTTTAAAACTCAATGATCTTACAATATGAAAAATTTTCTGTTCTTGTTTGATTGTGAAATTGTTTTATTTTACTTAAAAGATCTCTTAAAAACTATCATACCTGACATTAAGAATCTTTAACCTCGAAAAATTGTTCCTTATTAATCATTTTTCAAAATTAAATTTTGCCACGTCTTTCCCTAAAATTTTCTAAATGATTTAAATCCATCGGGATCCAAAATCTCAATTGGTTTGAAATTTTTGATCGGGAGAGAGATCGTGATTTAAATCTCAAATCGGTTTTAAAAAGGTGATTGTTTCAAAAGCACTCCTTCCTTCATGTGCCAAACGATTTCTAATACATAATGCACATGTTTGTGGAGGAGCATTTAACCATAAACCAGATGAGTATTTAAACCAGGCCACATATTCTCCCATGTTTACTAAACCGTATTAAATTACTTGGGTTCCAAAATCTCAAAGGGTTTGGTTTTTTTTATCATGGGAGAATTTGTGATTTAATAATGAAATTTGAGAAAAGGTGATCGTTTTGATTCAATTGTGCAGGCTGCTCTCTCATATGTGCTAAACTCTTTCGTATCTCGGAGCACATATTAAGAGGGAGCATTTCAAAAGAAAATAAACTATCAAGGTACAAAGATTTCAATGTTTTATCATAAGTACCTTGATTGAGTTTTAAAGGTTTTCTCTATGGCATATTGTGATTGTGGAAGTACTTTAAAAAACTCCTGCCTCTATGTGATAAAATGATTTCAAATATCCTAAGCACATATTGAGGGGGAGAATTTACCAAAGAAAATAAAATTGCTCTTTCCACGGAAATTGTGATCAAGAAATTATTTTAAAAGATCTCTTGCCTCCATGTGCTAAACAATTTCAAGACCATATGCACATGTTGAGGGGGAGCATTTCTAAATGATCAAAACTATTAAGGTACAAAATGCTTTGATCTCGTATCACAAGTACCTTGATTGATTTTTCCAAATGATTTTTCAGTTGGTTTCAAGGAAGAATGAACTGTACCAAAAGACCAACCATTTTACTTTATGCATGATATTATAAGGATGGTTAGGTTAGGTATTCGTTCCCACGATCCCGCCAGAGCCGGAGGGATCTACCTAGGGACAATCCACTACATAGTGTAGAGTCCTTAGGTATGATGAAAAAAAGGAGAAAAGTGAGATATAGGAAGAGTGCGGACTGAGATAGAGCTAGAACTGGAATAAACCTAACAAGGTTCTAGTTATGAAGTCTCGGTAAGCACTGAAGGGGTTGAAGAATGAAAAAGAAATGAATATGAAAAAGGGTGAAAAGAAATAGCCCTCCAATAATTCAACCTTAGGGCAGTAACCGGGTTCAATACATATGCTACTAGTGGTTACTAAGGTAACACTAGTATTGAAGACAAGACGTCATGGACCCAGTGACGCACTACACTAAACTTCCCAAGCTACTCAAGTTCCTTTTAAAAGGATTTGTTTCATTCTCACGGGGAAACTACATAATCTATCGACTTTCTCTTAGAGATTGTTGATATTGAAGAAGGAGACCCTCTCCCTAGTCTCCGACATAGGGAACCAAATGTGCACTATTGAGTCTAGAGCCAAGAGATCATCCACAATATCTCATTAGGACACAGAATTAATGAAGACTTGCTGTTTCACACAATGTGGAAAGTAAGTATATATTAAGAGTCCTACGCATTATCCTTGTGGTATTGCCAGAACATCCGAGTGATATGTAAAATATTCACTATGAAGATGGAAATCCTTCTAGAGCCAACATCAAACAAGCTCTTGGTGGGTGACATGTGAGATCTTTTCTAAAGATCAAGCTTGTGACAACTGGATAGAAACGATGGGGTGATTCATTCGTGAATCAACCTTGGTCCAGGAAATGAATTGACGAATACTTTTGGAAAAACCGTTCGATGTGCAAATCTTCTTTTCTCTAGCACATCGAATGTGTATTCATTTTTCAAACTCAAAAAGTATCTCTGATTGAAAAAATACTTTTGGAAAAAACGTTCGATGTGCAAATTTCTTCTTTTCTCTAGCACATCGAATGTGTATTCTCTTTCAAATACAAAAGGTATTTTTGATTGAAAATTGATCTTTCTCATAAAACCTTCGTTGTATTGCAAAACTCTTTCTTCTAAGCAATACGCGATTGTTTTTCAAATCAGTTTTCATCAATCAGTAAATCTCAATTTGCTGGTTCACTCACTCCATGTTGTCTTCTTTGAGACGTTCCGGTTTGAGAACGGCTAGAGCAGCTGCGAAACCCTGTCAAGGAGATTCTTCGGAATTATACCTGATCATAGGCAGTACTTGTGCTGATCAACGGGGAACCGTGGGCCGTGTACCTCAATTCAACGAAAGTGATCAAAGACACTTTCGTGTGTTTTATTGCTAACTTTTGCAGGTACATTTGGACGGTTGCAGCTGATCAGAATTGAGAAGTCAATCGAAAGCCGCATGCTCACAGCATCCACACTCAATTGAAGAAATCATGACTGGTGCATATCTACACAACCTGGCTCTGATATTTTATACTATGCTTCTGCTACACTGCTGCAAATATCATGAGCCAGTAAAGCTTCCGCTACTCTGATGGAAAGATGTCATGATCCAAAAGTGTGAGCATGTCGGTCCAAAAGTCACAACATCACATGATGGCAACACAATAAAGGGTGATCCAGAGATTTATTATAGTTGATGATCTCAAAGCTGGCTCAACACTCATTATCACGTGGATCAGTAAAATACCTCCACTTGGACTTTCCAAACATGCAAAAATGAAGAATCAATGACTACGAGCTACAAAGCAAAGAACATTAACAAGAGTCCAAGAACAATCTTAATGTAATATCTGTTTGTATTCAATGTATTTTTTAGGTGACCTCCCTTAGGGGGAGATTGTTAGGATTTAGTTAATCCAGTTATTAAAGAGTCGGTCACCTCAAGTATATGTAATCGTTAGAAAGCTCGTAGTTGTAGTTATTATAAATTAAGTAGTATTTATTTAAGTAACCCCGTGGAGGACGAACGGGTCTTTACCCACTGTATGCCTGATCCACAGCCCGTAGGTGGCGATTTGTGTAAGACTATAAATACTCTCTACCTCCCAAGGTAAAGAGTTGGAGCTCATAATAATACTTTCATTTTCTCTCACTAAGTTCCCAAACCTCTAACTCTTTCTCTCTCTAAAACCTTGAATTATACGCCTATATGTGATTATGATATGATGTGTTTGTGAAATCCAATATGTTACACAGCTTCTCTTCCTCTGGCCTGGATTTGCGTATTCCACCAGGTCAGAGCCTTTCCTGTCAACGAGCTTGCAGCATACTTCACCCTCTGGTGTGTTGCACACTCGCTTATGTCCATTACCGCTACCATTTTCTCAACCCACCTGGTGTACACTAATGCTCCTCCATTACCATCAAAATCCGCTGGTTTGCATGCTGTAAACTCTTTGTATGAACACCCTTTCTCACTGTTACTGTTATTTCCATTTCCACCGTTGTCGTTGGTGTTATCATTCTCCACATTGATCACCTACCCGAGTAAGGATAGAGGGGAGCAAGTTCTGTAGTGGTTGAGCGATGATGGTGGAAAGGTCGGGATTTGCTTCGTTTTTGTCGTTGTTTCTAGTTCCGCGACCTCTTCCTCTACCTCCCCATCCACCAGTCCTTCCACCCCTCTGGGCTGGAACACCTCGGTTAACTCGTGCCGATCTTCTTGGAGGCATGTTTCTATAAGGAAGAACATCGATAAAAGTTAGATAGGAGGTGGTAGGGTAGGTCGATATAAGTGACGTGCTACTATTCTCAACTTGCAACCATATAAATTTTGCAACCCAATCAAACAAGAACAGACTTGAAATTAAACTGCAAGTTAATTAAGAAACTTAAGGGCTTGAAAATAAATTGAGTCAATTCAGGGGGGGTTCCTAAGGTCTAATACTAGGCACTACTACCTACAAGGCAAATAAACACATAACCGCACATGTAAGTCCTATTATGCAAACTATATAGGTTCCTAGGTTATAGTCTAGGTTAAACCACCTAATTCTCTATAACCTGGGCTTTGAATACCAATATGTCACACCCCAAAAATGGCGCAGCGGAATAGCATTTACGGGGTATGGCTTCATAGTAAAGAACACAAGGTGTCTAATAGAGAAGTACTGAATATAATACATTAAAGATAATAATCATGAAACTACCACAACCGGGATAAGTACTAAGTCTGATAATCCAAACACAAGTCTTCTAAGTCAAACTACATCATAAGAAAATAACCAAATACAACTCCACGGATACAACCCGGGAAGGGTCTTGATTTAAGTCCTGCTAAGCCAGGCCAATACTCAACCTCCTAGTGGAACTTCATTATTAACACTTGAAATGGTTACTCGAAAACGTCAACGTAAAGTTGGTGAGCTCGTAGGTTTAAGTGTTAAACCACAAAGCTATGAATAATATAATGTAGGACAATAGTGAAAATGATGACAATATACATGCACTTAGTCACAAAAAAAACAATATCGCGTCAACTGAGCCTATATTGTCCGTATATCCAATACCATGTGGGGAGCTACCCCGATAGATCTATCATCAAGTGGGACCTCCGCGGTGAGTTAACAGTTACGCAGTTACGTACTCATAAGCAAAACATTGTTACAACATATAATCACATCATATCACAAATATGTCCAAAAGCAAGTAAAACGTAAATCACAGCATGAAAACAGTTTAAAATATCATTTGAGTATCATTTCCCTGAAGGAAAACATGTTAAAAGTGGGACTACGAGAACTCACCTCAAACCGAGTAATACGATGCAATCAAGTGTGTGCACGAAATTCGAGGCGCACTACTTTATCCGCAACCTAAAGTTATGATATGTCTTAGGTTCAACGAAATCGTTGTGTATGCAATTTCATAAAATGTTATATCACCCGTACATGTTTGTGTAACACCCCCAAAAATGGCTCAGCGGAAGCATATAAGTATTGGGGTGCTACTAAATTGGTATCACAACATAAGCATAGAACAAATGGATTTTTCATAAATAAACTTTTATTCATTTCTTAAAAACAATGTTTACATTATTAATTAGTGCGGAAAATGGCCCATTATAAAAATGTGGTCCCAATTCGTATATCAGAGTCATCTATGACCATGCCATGCTTTTGCCTTGCGCCTCCAAAGATAAGCTATCACCTCAAAACCTGAAAATACATGCTAAAAGGGGTCAGCTTATGCTGGTGAGTTCATAGGTTTGAGTAAAAGTAATGTAATGTAAAAGAAGTATTTATCAAAAGAATTTAGTAATCGTTGCATATTTTGTAATATTGTAAAAATAATACCATTGTCTAATCCACAATGTTTTGAAAGAAATCAGATTATTGTGTAACCCACAATGTTTTGAAAGTGAAAATTTGTCATTTAATAAATGTAATAGTGAACCACAAGATTTTGTAAGGTGTGACCAATGTAACCCAATGGCACGAAATAAAGTATTATACGGTCTAAGCTCATGACACCGAAACGTTAACGTAGTAATGAATGCCCGAATACAAGTGTATAACCCGCACACTTGTGACTTACTCAAATAATATGCGTCCGTCCGACTCGTACTAATGGTCAATAGAGCTTATCCTACTATGGACGGGGTGTCAACCCCAATAGATCTATTCATAGCATTTGCGCTTACTCACAAAAGAGTAACTAACGGTTCATGATAATGGGCGTAGTAATAGTAATTGGGTTATGGGGACTTAGACCAGTATGAAACAGAAATTTTGTACTTGTATTCAAGGGAAAATAATTAAGTATGCAACAAGTGAAATAAGTAGTGCATTCGAGAAATCAAACAAGTATTGGATTTAAGTAAAAACAAGCATGTATTCTCCCCCAAAAGTATTTGAAAATAAGTAAAATATGGGCTATGAAACTCACATTGGCAATGTGCAATATGAAGTCTATAGGGAATTAAATCAAGGAGTGATAGTGCACGGCTCCGACACGCAACCTAATTAATATGGCAATTTAGTCTTTACTCATGTTTAAGACTCGATAAAGTTTTAGAAAAAGTTTTCAAGTATTTGTTGTTGTTGTTGTTGCTTGTGTGACAACATTTAAGTTTAAATAGTTTTCTAAATGTTTGTAAGTATTGGCTCTTGGAAGTGCATAAATATGTAATAGGAGTATATCAAAGATGAATGCGTCTTCGGTTCGATGGCAACCGAATGACGATATACGGAAAATAATTATATGTAATATTAGACGTTAATGGATTATGTAACATTATTTTCAAAGGTATATAGTTTACTAAGCGTACATACATGTATAAATATCCCTATATATCACATTTATTGGTTAACATATAAATATTCAAAATTTAAGTAATAGCATTATTTAATACCTTTGTAGTTAAAAAATTTTATGGTGCAAGTTATGAATAAAACTAAAAATATAATAAGTTATATCGGTTATTATAAAAATATAACAAGTTAATTATATTTTGACGAATGTTGAGCATGAGTCATGTATACATTTTAGTTTGTCCGAGGTGACTAAGTGTCACAAGGTTTATTTTATAACGACATTTATATTAAACAATAAATCGTTTTATCCCGTTTGTAATGTTTAAATAATTTTTATAAGCGAAATAAGTTTCACTAAGTATAAAATCAATGATTTCAAAAGTTAAGTTACAATTTATATTAGTTTGATTTATACTTATAGTGTTATATTATGAGAGAGTATTATGTTTCATAATGATTTATGATTATAAAAATGGGTTGTAAGTCGAGCCAAATAAGTTGATGATAAGTCGGGAAATAAATAAGCAATTAAAACACCCCGCGACACAACACAAACCAAAAGTAACCCCCACTGTTATGCGTTCATGGGCTTCTGTCCAATCTCATCTTCGGCCAACACAACCCAGACACCAATACTAATCCAACTTTGAAATTAACCCAAAAACATATTTAATCTACTTAGTTGAAATTGCAAAATTTGAGACAAAGAATGAGCAAAAACAAATTGCACCCTACTGTGGGCTCCAGTGGGTCTCGACCCACTGTCTTCCTCGACACAACACAAGTAAACACGACCCAATTGTAAATCTAACTCAAGCCAAACCATTAATTTTATAAATATTGAAATGGCAATTTGAGGCAAAATGAGCAAATTCAAAAGCAACCCACTGTTTAGGTTCGGCTTGACCATACCAAATTAAAAAAAAAACACAATTCCAGAATTTAAACAAAAACTATATTAACTAATCTCTATTAGTCCCATTTCAGATAATTAAATGATTCAACAAGTAAATGATAAGCTTAAAAAAAATAAAAATAAGCACTTCTACCAATCTTTGAGCCAACACTTTAAACTTTATAAGATCTAGTTTTCCTTTTATCCATTTTGTGTTCAAAATGTACAAGATTCTTATTAACTAAAATATGGTTCGTATAAATTTCAAATAAGCTAAAGCTTGTTTATTTTGTGTTTATTAGTATGCCATAATTTCATTGTTACCACACAAGATCAACAACAACATCCAAAAATATTTAAAGAAGATTTATAAATCCGAATTAAAATTAATCATAATTACAACAAATGTAAAATAATAACAAGGTTATGTTTCTTACAATGAACCCAAGGGTGGGTCAAATGGGTAGGAAAGACCGAAAACCAAGGAGCTCAATTGGAGAGGACTCGAAACGAATTGGTACGATTAAATACTTGGAGAATCTTCCTTATGCTTCAATTAACAAAACCCCCAACTCAATTTTAAAAAGCCCTTTGATTCAATATGAACCCTAATTTTTCTTTGATGGTTGTGTGTGAAAGATGAGATACCCTGTGATTTTTGCCCTCTATTTAGAAAGGAAATCAAGGTAAAGAGTCTCTGGATGTCTTCATCTTCGTGGGTTGTCCATGCCCATTTTCAGCAATGGTTGCTATCTCCATAGCCACGCCTGACACTCTAGAGATGAGAGGGGTTGAAAGTAGTAGGGGGGACAATGTACTTTTGGAGTTGAAAATCAAAAGAAGAGGAAAAACACCATTTTAGTGTTTCTGGGTTTTGTTTGGGAGAAGCGAAGAAGCAGGAAAAAAAGAAAAGAAAGAGTAGGGTGGCGTAGGGCAGGAGTAGAGTTAGAATAAGTTTTTATTTTGTCTTATTAGTATATACTGTTTAGTTTGTACCCCGTGTTTTGTCGAATTCTCGAGTAAACGTACCTTCCCGGTACCCGAAAAATATAGAAATTATATATTTGGAAACGATTTATTAGCCGTAATATTATGACATTCTTATTATGTTGAAATTTGATTATAAATGTTTTCCGTCATTTAATTGGTGTCGGAATGCGTGCGGTCCGTGACTTCCTAAATTCATGACATAAACTCTCGTTTTTAAATCTAAATATTGACATTTGTCAGAAAATAACCAATTTGAATTTTTTGACGTAATAAATATTATTATAATAATCTGAAAATTTACGGGTTGTTATAGTTTGCATGAAATTTTAGTTGTGAAAAATGTAGTTACGTTAATGTGCTCGTAGTCAAAATATACCTTTTAATAACATTTCTAGTTTATCTCGTTATTTAAGTATACTTGCTTTGCTATTTAATAGTTTAGAAAACTTCCAGTGTGCCTAACAAGTATGCATAGCATGCTACTACTTTAGCTCAAGTCATTTTGGCTAAAACCGCACTTAAAATGTCCAAAATTCACTTTAAAATTTTCTAACAGCTTTCTTATTAGTGAAAAGCCGTCAAAAAAAATTAAATTTCGTCAAAAGCTTCATTAGCCATAACTTTCTCGTTTTAGGTCCGATTCTTAAGTTCCATATATCCCCGGATTGGTATTCAAGTATACTAACAAGTTTTTAGTGTCCCGACTAGTCTAACCAACTTTTATTGTCCAGTGTTATCACTTGAAAAACTCTAACAGCAACTATTTGTTTCAGGAAAATATTTTGCGTCACCTAACTTAAAACTAGCATAACTTCTTCGTTATAAGCCCGTTTTAACCCGTTCAAGCGACCATGTTTTCGTTATTAAGTCTATTTCCTATTTCTTTAGTAAAATATTACTCAAAAACCACTGATTTTTCTGTATTTAGTCTAATGTGACAGCTTCTAACCTTTTAGTGTCAAAACTGTATTTTTCATAGTTCCAAATACCAAAATCAACTCCATATCAATCCCAAACCTATACTAACCCTTTCACCAATTCTTCAATAATTAAAAATAGTGATTTAACAACTTGGTTAGCAATATGTAAAGTTTAATTCATCATAGTTATCAAATTACGCAAACATGTACATGGTGATATCATAGTGTATGTAAATCATAAGTCATGAAATTTACATAATGCAAAGTGTGTAAGTTTATAAAAATGGTATAGTGACTTACTTGAGCTTATAAAGTGTATGTGAAGAACTAAGAACACTAATGTACCCAATTAATACTCCAAAACCTTTTGTTTCTAGCTAGAACACCCAAATAACCACAAATAAACACTTGAACTAGCTAAAGTAAGCTTCCTTCTTGTCTTTCTTCCTATAGCTAATTACCATATGTAAGTGAGTGGGTGAAATTTATGTGTTAGTGAAAAGATGAGTGAAACAATGCCCCATAATATAGTGAGATCAAGCATGGTGGGAAGTATTTGTTTATTAGGCTAGTTTAGGTCAAAAACAAAAATGTTGGTGGTCTTGGGGTGTGTTGGACGAACAAGAGAAAGGGTAGGGGGAAACATCATGCCTTGTCTGCCTACTTTATTCACTACATGATGGTTTAAGGGTTTATTTGAGGTTAAATAAAGTCATGGTCAAAAACACATAAAGTAGGCATGGTTCATTATAAAAAAAAAGAGTAAACTGCAAAATACATCCCTGTGGTTTACAGTTTTTGAGACCTTACATCCCTGTCATAAACTATTGGCTAGTTACATCATTCGTTAGCCAAACGTTAGCCATTATACATCCCTAGTCACTAATTCCGTTAGTTTTCTTCGTTAAGTGCTAACTGGAGGGCTATTTTGGTCTTTTTACTCATACGAGGGATGTATTTTGCAGTCTACTCTTTTACATATAACAGGGATGTACTTTGCAAAATACTTTTATACTTTGCTTTTTTTTTTTTTTTTTTTTTTTTTTTTAATTCTTTTTTTTTTTTCTTTTTTTTTTTTTTTTTTTTTTTTTTTTTTTTTAATAAAAACATCACTTTCATTAGAAACAAAACCAGTGGATTACAAGAAATTAGTGGGGAGCCTCGAAACAATCTGGGCTCCCACACCTTTAGCAATAGCAAAACTAATCCTACTGAAGATATGAGCAGCCGCGCGCGCTCCAATGTCTTGAGATATAGAGAACTTCCGGATCCGCTTAAGTAAGGTCACCGCGTCAGCCTCAAGTTCTCCTAAGGAGGAAAATGAGAAAGGGGTGAACCCATATCCAATGTCTGTACATTTGGCTCCGTATTTGATGCGCTTACGTTTGGCGGCGTCAATCACTGCACGACCTGGCACAAAATCCATCATACCAGTTTGTGTGAGGGGAGACGACCCCGTCAAATCGACACATACGTCCTGCCCTCCATCCCAGGAATAGAGCAAGATATCTGCTGGCCGTAAGACTTGCTCCCTTTCTCCACCCAATCCGATGTCAACCTCTTTACGATCTGAGACCCCAGATCGAGAACAGATATCAATCAAAGTGTCACGCACTTATTATTATTATTATTATTATTATTATTATTATTATTATTATTATTATAAATTCCAAAAAATTTTATAAAAATTTCCGAAAATTTTATAAAAAAAATTCCAAAAATTTTATAAAAAATTCCGAAAATTTTATAAAAAAATTTATAAAAAATTCCGAAAATTTTATAAAAATTCCAAAAATTTTATTAAAAAAAATTTCAAAAATTTTATAAAAAATTCCGAAAATTTTATAAAAAAAATTATAAAAAATTCCGAAAATTATATAAAAAAAAATCCAAAAATTTTATAAAAAATTCCGAAAATTTTATAAAAAAATTTATAAAAAATTCTGAAAATTTTATAAAAAAATTTATTAATAATTCCGAAAATTTTATAAAATAATCCGATAAAATTTTTATAAAAAACAAATTCCGTATAAAACTTTCTTTTAAAATTTTCTGTTTTTAAATTCCGTTAAAAATTTGTTTTTTAAACTTTTTCTATTTTACGGAATTTTTTTATAAAAAATTTTCGACAAAAAAAATTCTTTTTTCTTTTTTTAAATACTTTTTGACGGAATTTAAAATTTTCGGAATTTTTTATAAAATTTTTGAAATTTTTTTTTAATAAAATTTTCGGAATTTTTTATAAATTTTTTTATAAAATTTTCGGAATTTTTTATAAATTTTTGAAAATTTTTTTTATAAAATTTTCGGAATTTTTTTATAAAATTTTTGGAATTTTTTTTATAAAAATTTCGGAATTTTTTATAAAATTTTTGAAATTTTTTTTTTATAAAATTTTCGGAA
The DNA here is from genome assembly GCA_019973895.1 of Chrysanthemum seticuspe. NCBI lineage: Eukaryota > Viridiplantae > Streptophyta > Magnoliopsida > Asterales > Asteraceae > Chrysanthemum > Chrysanthemum seticuspe. The sequence goes on along the minus strand of BPTQ01000002.1, from coordinate 15,664,625 downwards.
TTTTTTATAATAATAATAATAATAATAATAATAATAATAATAATAATAAAAAAAAAAAAAAAAAAAAAAAAGTAAAGTATAAAAGTATTTTGCAAAATACATCCCTCTTATATGTAAAAGAGTAGACTGCAAAATACATCCCTCGTATGAGTAAAAAGACCAAAATAACCCTCCAGTTAGCACTTAACGAAGAAAACTAACGGAGTTAGTGACCAGGGATGTATAATGGCTAACGTTTGGCTAACGAATGATGTAACTAGCCAATAGTTTATGACAGGGATGTAAGGTCTCAAAAACTGTAAACCACAAGGATGTATTTTGCAGTTTACTCTAAAAAAAATGTTCTAACCTAACTATTTCAATAAGGGGGGGAGGGGGGGGGAGGGCACTAGGGTAAAAGCAAAAGAAACATTGTATTTTTTTATTTTTTTTGTATTATGTATTTGTAAGTGTATTGGGTAGTAAAATTTAGATATTGGGTAATAGTTTTGTAGTTAAAGTTAAATATAGACATTTAAGTTTTTATAATAAAAGAATTATATAAAGTGTAAGAAACATATTTTTGCAAGTTTGTGGGGTTTTAGGGTGTATAAGAATGCATTAAAAATAATTGTTGGGAGTATTGGGTACACTATGTGTTCATGCAAATTGTGAAAAACGTTTATTAATTTAATAAATCGTACGTAAATAAAATGCAATCGTACTAGAAATCAATTTGTGAATTGAAGAAGTGGCAATGTACTAAAAATATGCACACTAAATCTTAGTCCAAAGTCATAGTGCGCAAGAGGGTGCTATTTGTCTACGCGATTCAACTAAATAATTATACGAAATGGTGAATGTGAAATCTTCCAAAATAGAATAGATTTTGAGTTTGAGGTTGAGTAAGGACCTGAAAAAGTACGGGTTGTTATAAAAGTATATTACGTACATTGACAGATCAACGCAAATGGCAAGGACCAAAACTGTAACTTTTTTAAATGGTAATCTGTCAATTATTCAAAAGTATATTACGTACATTGACAATAAATAAAGTATGTTGCGTATAATGGTTAATTTGATAATTTTGTTACGTATATTGAGCCTTCACCCTTGTTATTATTGTTCATTTGTTATTATTGTTCATTTGTTCTCATGAACTGTTGCCTTTACAATTTGATGTATGTCTTATTAACTAACAAGCTAACAAAATACCAGTTGACATTGTTCATTTGTTCTCCAATGATTTTCTATGAAATAACAATAATTGCAAATGAATGAAGAATGTAAGAAAAAAAAGACACAATTTACTATAGATAGGAAACTATATAAGACGTTCTTAACAAAAAGTTGATGAGTAATAACAACTCTGTCAGGGGCGGAGGAGATAGGGAACAGGTTGGTGCTGAGCCTCCCCCAACCTGTCAAATTACTTCAATGGTGAAGAGGGCTAAAACCCGTATTAGATGCAATTTGGCCAATGAGCCTCCCCTTTACTCCTTTACTCAACCACGAATTATAAGAGTCACTGGAAATCTAAAACTTCAAATTTTCATGTGCTCCTTAACTATCTTATTAAAAATCCTTTTATCATATATAAATGTTATATATTTGGTTCCTATTTTCTTTGGTCTTTAAGGTAGATAATCAATTATTCGGCCTCAATCTTCAATATTTTCAATGTTCTCGTTTTATTCTTTTTTAAGTTTTAAATTTGTCTAGTATAACTTTAATTTGTAAATGTTTCCAAAGAGCAACAAGCTTATAATTTAGGTAGATTCATTTACACAAGTATATTCATTTGAATTACACACGCCTAATGCAATAACATAACTCAAAGCAATAAAAAAATACAAGTAAAGTTTACTTGCTAACTGCTTAGGCAACAATTTCAATGCTAATTGCTTAGGCAACAGCTTCAAACATCTTCGGGTAACTCCATTCTCCATCTTTTCTTTTGAGCATATTAATTTAAGCTAGGACAATGTAACTATCTTAAAACTTTACTTGTAATTTGTAAGACCAGATGTTTTTGTATGAATTGAAAGATCTTAGCACTATTTATATTTGCCACATATATAAATTTATGTATTAGTTGTACACTAGAGTTTTTACTCTTATATAGCTACAAAGTTAAAACATGAACAACATAAGAAAAAAAAAGTTCTAATCAATTTTTATCAACAAAGACACGATGTTGTCTATAACCCCATATAATCACAATCACAGTTGCGGAAAGCTTATAGAATTTATATTGAAACAACAAACCATGTAACATGGTAATTTATTTGCATATAAAATATATCGCTACTTTATCATAAAAAAGTCAGCACCCCCTAACTTTAGATCCTGGCTCCGCCCACTCTATCCATCCCAATTTATAACTCCATATTTCTACTTTGAATTGTCTCAAAGTAATTGTCCACTTTCATATTTAACCAACCAAAAGAGATTTTAGAGAGTATAGATGATATTTGATTGTGAAAAGTGTAGTTAATGAGATTTTCTTAAATTACATGCAATTAGAAAATGGACTTATAATTCGCGACAAGTAGAGTAATAACTCATATACATTTCATCAAACACCCAGAAAAAGTAAATCAATTTCATTGTTTTTAACTTAAATTTACAGAGATGAAGCTTACCCGTTGGTAGGTTGCAGAAGCGAGAATCATCAAATCATCAATTAAAATACCAACGTATGGAGGTGGTTATGTTAACACACTAAAAACATGATATTTATCACCTATTTCCTATGATATTCTAATATCACCAATTTGTATTTAGTAAAAAATAAATATCTAAAAAAAATAGCACTATTCATTTCTCAAAATATGTTATTCCCAAAGTAATGAGGAGATTGAAGATACAAGTGGCTATGGAAATGAAACCCATGTTTACTACACATTTTTAACAATCAAGCCAACAATATATATTAACAGTCAATGAGTTCTTCTCGTACACATTTCAACAAACACGTGGTGTGTGCTACATAAAAAGCTCATTATATAAACAAAAGTCATATGGTTTTCAATTGGGCTAACACGACCACTCTAAAAGACTATCATTTGGCCGACAATACTGCCTTAACATTACACCATGTTGTGTTGTTGGAGTAGGGAGGCCTTGGAGCATACTTAAATCTGCTTCTTGTTCTATATCTTCATCACATATTAGTCTTACTCCACACTCCTTCACCTCAGCAATTTCATTATATATATATTCTGTATCTTGGAAACTAAATGTAACAAAATTCTTTGCTTCCTTCCATTTCTGTGTATCCCTCATGTAATGCAACCATATCATATATGCATCTTGGATTCCTAGCACCTCTCTCGCAGACACAATGTAATTTTCAGGGTTCATAGATGCTCCATCAAAGTTCTTTACAGAGTATCCTGTATATATGTAAGGCTTTTTTCTCTTAAAAACAACACAGGTTCCGTATCCCCTAAACTTATTGAAGCACCAATCTGAAGGTAATTCAACCTTTACATGATTTCCCGTACTTCTATTTGTAAACCACTCTGGAATGCTATTCCCATGATACATTATATCTAAACGAGAATAATAGGCAATGCCTCGCGAGAAGAATGCACATCTGTCAGCCTGTAAACCAGCATACCCAAGGAAAGCAGAAAGCTGGTGAATAGAGCCTTGGGAAGTTATAGATGAGTCAAGACACTCGGTCTTCGATATAGACCCCTTGCTATCAATGGTAACATTCTGAAATAGCTTTGGACAATTTCTGAAATAATTGCACCTATAGCTGGATGGGCCTTTAGATGATCCCGTCACTTCTCTTAAGGAGGTGCAATGAGATGCATAAATATGATTTACGCTATGTGGAAGTTCGGGCAAAACTTCCAGCTTCTTGCAACCATCAAGATCAAGTTCTTGAAGATTAGAAAGTTGACTCAAACTTCCAGGCAAGCTAGTAAAATTGTTGCCTGACAACCATAGACGAAATAGACATGATAAGCCTCCAATGCTCTCAGGCACTTCTAATAAATTGTTCCCTCCCAAGTTTAGATACGTTAGACATGATAAGCCTCCAATGCTCTCAGGCACTTGTACTAAATTGCAGTAGCTTAAATTCAGAGACTTTAACATATGCAAACCTGCCAATGAAACTAATCTTTGGGAATGTTGTTGTTTACTTAGTAAACCAAAAGGAGCAGTGATTGAAGTCCACCATCTAGGTTGAATCTTCCATTGGCCACCGAATGACAATTATTCAAGGTTTATTAGAGAGGATAGAAAAGAAGGATGTTGGTTGCCTTTTAGGCACCCCGCTAAATTTAACACAACAAGTCTCTTGAGCATTCCAATGGAGGGATGAACGCTAACCAAATTCACACAACCTTCAAGACTTAGCTCTTCGAGATTTGTAATCTCCGAGAAGTCAGGGGTGGTTGTTAGGTTACAACAGTACCTTAGCTTCATTACTTTCAACCTTCTAAAGCACTGGCATAGATAGGAAAAAAAAAATCTCGGATCATTAGTTATCAAACAGGAAAACATGTGTGTACAAGGAAATACCTTCGGTGTTGTCCAAAGTTGTTTTATGTGGCTGTAAGACAAGTCGATGGCAACAATGTTTTCCGGATAAAACTCTGAAGGTAAGAACTTTAAAGGCAATCCATGCCAATAAAGCAACCTTAATTTATTGGACAACAAATCTAGTCTTCCAGAGAATTTTACTGCAAATGGTTGCCAACGTCCTTCGACTTTCGGAAAGCATATTTTTAGTATCCGCAAGTTTTTCATACGTGTAAGAGCTTGTCCATCTATAGGAATACTTTGATAGTTTTTCTTAAGCAAAAGGACTAGAACTTCAACTTCTTCTACTACCTAGATACAAATAACAGAGATCATCAGATTGTACTTGCTTTTATTAAAAAAATAATAATTAAAAAAAATAAAATAAAAAAATAAAACAACAACAACAACAACAACAATAAAGGGAATTGCTTATACTTAAATGCAATGTTTATGTTGAAAAAGGAATCATAGGCCACTTATTACCTTGTTTACATTCAGTATATCATCCTCTGATGAAATCCACAATCTTCTGCTGTGACTCCCAGGCATGCTGAATTCTTCACGTATAATTTCCCTTGCCATGCTCTGAATCAACTCATGCATTTGAAGACGCATACCATATGCAGACACTGTTATCAGGAACTTATCAACCAAAAATTCAATATTAGCATTTGCGGAACAGTTGCTGCTGTCTAGTATACTTTCAGCAAAATCTTTTTTTTCTCCAATGAAGGCACATGCAATGTCAAGAAACATCCTTTTCCGATCAAATTCCAAGCTATCAAAACTTGGTCGTAGTTTTTGTACTATCTCTGAATTAGGATATTTTTGGAGTCTATCCAACTCGCTTTTCCAAACATTTACAGATTTTTTATTCAATAATCGACCAAAAATTTTGAGAGCCAATGGGTGACCTTGCAAATGTATTATAACTTGGGAAGCGAGCTCTTCAAAATCTTCTGTAGGATGCCTTTCGCAAAATGCGTATAAACTAAAGAGCTCAAGAGCTTCACACTCATTTAAATTCCCCATTTTATAGATTTCATCCACTTTATGTGATGTTAGCAACCGTTTATCTTTACCAGTGAGAATAATCAAACTTCCAGGATAAAACCAATCATGTGAACCTGCTAGTGCTTCTAACTGCTCCAAATTATTCACATCATCCAAAACAAGCAGGATCCGCTTACATGCCATCATTTGCTTTATTACCATAGAACCTTCTCCAACACTTGATATCTTCAGATCATCTGTTTTCAGAATCTTACCAATCATTTGCACCTGAACTTGAATTAGGCTTTGTTTTTCTTCGACTTCTTTGACATCTTCACAAAAGCAACTTCCTTCAAAGTGGATATACATGAAGTTGTAGATAGCTTTGGCAAGGGTCGTCTTTCCTATCCCGCTTATACCACATATTCCAATCATGTTAACCTTATCTGACCCAACAAAGCGTGACAAGTCTAATTTGTCGAAATGGAAATCTATGCCAACAAGGTTTTCACCGACATGCAAGGGTCCATCACATAATTTTTTGAGTATGTCTTTGGAGATGCAATCGATGAACTTGTACTCATACCTGTTAACCACAAAGACACAAGTAAGAGAAACTACATAGTGTTAACCTTTAGTAGAGCTACAAGACTGATTACATAAAAACAAGAAATTTACCCATTTGTCATGTCCTGGAGATCCCATCCAGATAAGTTAGCCGCCATGGATAGAGCTTCCTTCCATTTAGCTACCTCTGATCTATTTAAATTTTGATGTTTAGCAAAACCTTCAGCATAGCTCTCAGTTTGTTTCCTCACGATGTGAGGCTTAACATCATAAAAGATGATTTGAACCTCGTGTTTAGGCTCCCCCATTTGCTTGCACTCGAGTATTTTGACAAGTTCCCTCAGACACCATGATGAAGAACCATAATCTTTGGAGAAGATAACTATGAGAAACCTTGATTCTTCAATGGCTTTGTAGAGATGGGGAGATATCTCTTCTCCTTTAGGCAGTTCATTGTCATCTCTAAAAGCACGAATTCCTTTTTGCTTGAAATCATTGAACATATGATCCATGAAGCTTTTGCGGATATCTTCACCTCTAAAACTTACAAAGACATCATATTTCCACCAATGAGGAATGGACGTAGTAGCCATTATCAATAATGAGATCGAGCTGCGTTCACAAGTACAGTAAACGTTTTCAAAAAATGAAAAATAAAGTTGAAACAATTAATTATCTCCATAGGTTCCATGACTAAGTAGCATAAAACAATCAAACATGTGAGCGCTTTTGTGTTATACCACGTAACATGTAGACAGAACAAGCATGCTAATTGTTTATATATAAGTTAACTGTTAAAAAAAACAAAAACAAAACATAGATAGTGGAAACAACATCACATAAATAGATAGCCATCTCTCTTGAAAACAAACTATTATACACATAAACAAAGAGGCGCAATATTACCATTGCATTTAGCTTATGAGAAGCGTTCTGTCTTCTATGTTTCCTAAGAATATGAATGTAGATTAAATTGACCACTATGAATGCCGATTTTAAGTGACACCAAGCTTACTACGTTTTAGTAACCGTTAAAGCTTTCATAGAATACGTGCACAAGCATCAAGAAACCAAAAGGTTAACGTAAAGTTCCTTCGAGTCACTGATCCACACAACACTACAACTTTTGAAAGTTTTCCACACTTCATGTCATTTACACGAAAACATTATTTCTCCTACAGTGGCATTAATTTTCCGATTAGTATTTACTTTCTTTAACAAAATCTATTTATTCATTCAATTCAATTCCATGTATCTTATGCTACATAACCTAATAAAAAAAACATCTCTCAGACTCAAATCACTCAATCATGTCAACTGTATCCCAACTAGTTTAACGGGTGTTTGTTTAAACTTATTTGATGAGCTAATTGAACATTTTATAAGCTCAAATTTAATGGCTTGTGAGCTTATTAACTTGAGGATATAGCTAAATTTTAAAGATTATAAAAAAAAACAACAATAATTTTGGAAATTACAAATAGTTTTACCTTTTTTATAAGTAACTGGTAATTCACTTACAGTTGACGGATGGATGGAAAGTTTGTGAATGAATGCAATGAAAATGAATGATCAAATGAAATTTACAAAAAGTGTAAAGGCAAGTTGGTTGACTCTAAGTCAACTTTAGTTTCACTTTCAGTCCCTCAGTTTTAGTTGCTATGAATTTTCGTGTATTAAATTACATGTCAATCTAAGTGGTAAACTGGTAACCATTAAGTAATGTATAGTATTACGTATATTGGACATTGGCCGACAATATGAACACTTTGTGCTAAATAAAACAGATAGAATAGAAGCAAAACCTGGTAAAAGGAAATCAATGTGATTGAAAATCATAACATAATAGTCTTAAATGGGAACAAGCAAATCATATTATTTATGTTCATTACACAATAGTAGGGGTGGCAATCGAGTCGTGTTCGTGTTAACCTATTCGGGTTCGCATGTTGGCGGGTTAGTATAGCCTTTACCCAAACACGACCCATTTATTAATCGTGTCAAGAAACTCAACCCTAACCCAGACCTGCATAACACGTGTAATTTGTGACCCGTTTAACCCATTTAAGTAAATAGGTCAAGCAGTTAATGAAGTTTGTGGTTTGTCGATTTAGCTAGTTTAAACGCAAAAATTGATATAAGGATCTAAAATATGATAAGAACAACATACAAATAACTACGCGACAATTTTCTGAATTACAAGCGTCAATTTTCATGATATCTAAGTTATAATATTATAATTCAGTCATACTAAGTAAATAACAAAATATATTTAATCCGCATCCAACATAAAAACCAGGTTATATATTTTATTTTTAAGATCTTATATACTTAAACGGGTTCACGGGTTGACATGTTTAATACTTACTCAACCTAAACATGACCCGTTTATTTAACGGGTTAGACGGGTTGACCCGTTTTTGACCCAAACCTATTTATCCTCAACCCAAACCTGTTTTACTTCGTGTCGTGTCGAAAATTGCCACCCCTACACAATATTCTTAATTAAATAGGAACAACCCAGGTATAATAGTTGAAAAACAATTAAATTATTTCTTCAAAAAGACTATTGCTACTCATGAACTGAAGAGAATATGATGGTATTTGGCAGGTGTATGGCATGGTTGAGTGCAAAGTTGGAATTTGGTAGAATTGTTTGTCAAATGTGCAGAATTCACAAAAATAATCATGATAAGAGATGGTGTTGACTGTTGAGAGTAAATAACAAGTACAAAGACAACACATTACTATATGTAGCCATTAAAAAAAAACACATTACTATATGTTCAATGTTTATGTATTTTTATCCTGTAGCAAACATTAGTAAAAGTGGAGACACAAAATATCATTTAGAAACTATAAAATTTTTGATGAATTAAGTTATCAACTCGATCCTTCATTTATTAAATATATTATGTTAACATTAATCTTGCGCCATGATTAGCAAGGCCTAAACCATATCTATTTCTATAATAAGTTTTCACTTATGTTCCGTATTATTATGTTAGAAAAATAGTACTACTTCAATTATTTTAATAATTGTGTGCAGACAAAGAATAAGAATTGCCATTTGGTGTGAGTAGAAATAGAGACCGATCAGTGATGATAGGGGTTGGTAACTTGATGGTAGAGGACCTATTATAGAGGCATGGGTGGGATTGCATTGAGGGTATGATTGTTTGTGTTAAAGATTGTCAAAATAGATAGGTTAACAGGAGTTGGTAAAAAATTTATGTTATATCACTAATTTTTAATTAAAGTATTTGTATATTAATAATAAACATGAATATTCTAAACTTAGGTATAAGAGTGATATTTGAAAGAAAAAAAGAAACATGCATGCATGTTTAACATGTTAGGAGATGTCGTTATACCACAAAAATCAACTACTCACTCCTGATAATATTAACTACCTCCAACAAATTTAATTCAAAGTTACTATCAATGGCTATCTCTAACTTAATTAACAACTCATTGTGTGTATCTTTTTCACTTAATCATAGCCCTAAAGAGCTATAAATGATAATGAATTCTTTAAAAAAAAATTAAACTTTATTAAAACTTTCAGGTAAAGATTGTTTATGGTTCCTCAATAGTAGTCATTGATTTTTATAGTTTTGTTATATCATGAACTTGTGAACTAAAATATATATTTACAATTGACATATATCCTATCTTGAAAAGTTAGTAATGGGTATATTGTTTACTAAAGGCCAAATGGAGAGTATTATTCTTGGTAAAGGAAAACTTTGAAACCTATCAAATAACAATTACTCAATAAGTTTACGTTTTCTTATTTTTCCTATGCGAAGTCTTTTGTTGTATTTTTATTTTTTTATTAAAATTTATAGCGTAGTTAATTTAGTAACGACTAAATTCATATTACATGTTATATCGTATTATAATATTATAATAAAAAAAATGAAAGACGACCTGATCACAACTTCATATCAACATACAATGTTTATCATTTATGTTATAAAAGGAGTATTTTTTACACATAAGAAATTTACTTGCTACAAACAAATAGTTATCCTTAAAACCAATATAAAAACCATCTTGGCCCATGCTTAGCACGGCCTAAAACGCTACCTAGTTATATGTAACAAATTGAAATGTAGAAAATCAATTTAGAGTAAATTACACGAATAGTCTTGTGGTTATACAAAAGATTCCGATTTAGTCCCTAAATATTTAAATTACACTTATAATCCTTGTGGTTCTCAAATAAGTACATTTTTGTCCCTAGCTCCATTAACATTTTATAAAAGAAGAAAATTCCTTCAAGTTTCTAGCCAAACACCTGCACCCACACCTATATATTCCTCAGCTACACAGAATTCAAACACCTCCTTTCTTAAACTTTTCAATTTACCCATGAAAATAAAAGTATTAGTAGTTTAAAATTATTATTGAAGTGCGAATCTAGATTATAAAGCCCCTTTTGAGCTTAGGAGTAATATATATTGAAGTAATACATACACTTATTATTAAAACTACTTATTGCGTTTATTAAAATTGGATAACATTGATTTTTTTTACCTATACCAAATTTTCACATATATATTTAATCACGCCTTCAATAATCTAGATATATACATTTTGATCACGTCTTGATAATCTCGACATTTATAGTCTATTCAATTAAAAATTGAGGTGTACTTTGTACTTTTAGATTTGCTGGAAAAGTTTGATTGCCTATGATAGAGAAAATGCTCAAAAAAGAACAATCTTTCAACCTTGATATATTATACGGTCATTTTCAACCCTCTTTTTCTATTTTGGTCAGACACGATTGCTCAATTGCTCGACTTTACTCAATTTTTGACACGTGTCATTTTATTATATTTTTTTGGTACAAAAAAGTACAATTTTTGTACTTTTTCTGCTCGGATCCACCAATTTTTTGACACGTGCCATTCTTTTTTTGTATATATGTACAAAAAAAAGTACAAAAAAATAACACGTGCCAAAAATTTGATGGAGTCGAGCAGTTGAGCAGTCGAGTATAAACAAAATGAGAAAAGAGGTTAAAAATGACCATAGTGTGGATCAAGGTTTAAAAATTGTACCTTTTTGGTCATTTTCTCTTTATAATTTGAGTTGGTGTATTTGTTTTTAAAGTTTTGGTGGATGATGGGTTGAAAAATAGGGTGTTATGTGGAACTAAGAGATATGTGTGTATTAACTCAGAGGGTGTTTGGGTAGAATTTAGGTGTAGTTTGGTTTATAGGTTTTGTCGTCTTCAGTCAAACGTTTGGTACCAATCTGATGCTTTGACACATGGGTTTGATCCTCACAAATTCAACCCCACCTAATATGGTGACTTTTTACAAACCATGCAACTAAAAAATTATTTCATACATTTATAATTTTTACAACCACATGTTATTTCAATTTTTTTTGTCTTTTTCTCAAGTCTTATTTTTAAATAATATATTTTAATCTAATTAATTTATAAAACAAATACATTATTAATATTATTTAATACTTTTCTCTCTCATAATCCAAATCAAAATCCAAATCTTAATCTTAAACTTATCTACGAACCAAACGGGCCCTTAAAGGTTATTATTGTTGTTTACCTAATGTTAAGGTTGTTAGGGACTATAGGTGTGCAAATTTGAGAACAACAAAGACTGTGAATGTAAATTTTAAGACTTAGGGACTAGAAATGAAATTTTTGTATAACTACAAGGACTATTCATGTAATTTACTCATCAATTTATGAGTTAAGCTGAACTTTTGAGGTGAGTCGATATTTAATTAACTATAAATGTTTCATTTAAAAAATACCCTAACGTTATACACTTACTAGAAGGGTACCCGCGCGATGTGGCGGCGGGTACTCTATGACTATATTTTGCGGCGAGAAAATGTTGTGTGGTTACATGTTTTTTTAGTAACAATAACCGTACAATTAAATGATAATTTAAATTAAAATAACTTTAAGCAATTAAATGAAATGTCATTTCGTAGCATTTTCTAAAAATAGTCCCAAATTCTTTATATGCTAGTAGAGATAAATAAATAATTTATTTAGGTAATTCGAGTTATTTGGTTCTGTTTTCGGTTTTACTCAGAATTTCTTTTTAACCAAACGAACCGAACCGAATAAAATGAAAAACCCGATAACTGATTAACACCCCTACTAAATATAACCATATTCGTTTCAATTTTCAGCCCAATGTATCATTAACCAAAGACAACATTTGAATAACACAAATTCCAGTCCGTGATTTTGAACAAACTTAGGCTCAATAAAAAATAACCAAGATCAACCCACAAAGTATTTAAAATTTTGCTCTGTTGAATGTTAAGTTATTAGGCCATAAATATTGACAGTTTGCCACCAACTAAAAGGGTTAAAAAACACACAACCTTAATTTTTCTCTAACCCTAAATCATTTCACCTTTTGCAGCACTCTTTTCTCAAATGTAGCTACAACCTTTAAAATTCGTCCCTTCCATTCAACCAAAAGCGAATCAAACATGATCTTATCTTCATATTCGAGGAACAAATACAAGCACCCTTTTTCTTCTCTTAACAGGTTTTCAGATCATTGTTTTGTTATAGATCTATGATGAGTTTGATTTTCGAATATATATTATCTTGTGACTAAATTATAGAACCAATGATCTCAGTTTTCTCAATGATCTCAGTTTTTGTCGTTTTTTAGGATAGTTTTTGTTTTGAGGAGATGGGTTTAGGATAGTTTTTGTTTGATATTGTTTGTTTTGGTTAATAGTATATTGCACTTCATCTTCTCGAACTTCTTTCTTTTTCTTGGACCGATGAAGACACAGATCTGGTGTCTAAATATGAACTGGGGTTATGCTAACCATGTGGTTATTCGTAGTTTTGGTTTGGTCAAATGAGATAAAATGAGACCTTTTTTTTTTTGGTTCGGACACGGTGATGGGTTTAGGATAGATTGTGGTCTCGGGTAGGCTGTTTAGATTACACAACGGCCACGGTGATTGGTTCAGACATGGTAATGTGTTTTTTTTTTTTTTTTTTTTTTTTCCGTTAGTGTTCTTGTTCGAACAAGATAGGTGATGGCGGTTGATTTGGAGTTGGGTTGAATATTATGTGTATTTGTTTCTCAGATTTATTTTTTAGTGTTGGCTTGGCTTGATTAGATTGTACATTGTGATTAAATACTTATATATTTTGGTGAATGGGTGAATTAAATAATGTATTAATTGTATGTGTTGAATATTGATTTTTTAGTTGTATTTGTGCTTCAAATAGTTGTAAATTATGTTTTGTTACTTGTATTTGCTTAAAATCTATATTAGGAAATCTTAAAAAATTAATAGGAAACAATGAACCAACAATGTTTCGAATTTACTTAACAAAAAAACTAAAATAAAGAGCCGTTAACTTATGAAGATTGGGCTAAAAAAATAGTTTACTAAAAATAATGTATCATCTAGACAGAAATTAAGCAAGTAGCAAGAACACATCACAATACTCAATAACATAAATTAGTTCAACAAAAGCCTCTCCGTAACTATAATTATTCCATGTGGCTCTAAACTGTTTTTAAGTCTATGGCATTAAGCAAAATTTACAATAAAATATGATTTTCTAGAATAGAAATGAGCCAGGATCAGATAATAAACAAATGAAAAGTTTAAAGAGAGAATATATTTACAAATTTTTTGATTGGTTAAGAACCAAAGAGAATGGATATGAATAATGCAAATAAACTATGTCACATATATAGCTCAAGTTAAGTATTAAAACGAGAGTTGACTTCAAGTCTTCAAAACATACACTTGTAGTCCTCCTATTTTTGATAAGTTGCAACTTAGTTATTAAAAATTAACATGCAGATGTTTCATTATACAGATTCTTTAGCTTGAATGGTGCAATAATGGGCAACATGAGATTTTTTTTTCTTTTTTCTTTATTATTTTATGACAAAGTTGTGGGCTAACTTTGTATTTTTATGAGACCTAAGGATTGAAGTTAAAATTTTGAAAAAGAAAACAAGAAGAAACGCGTGAATAGATATGAGTTTGTATTTTCTTGACTTTGTATATCCTTTAGTCTTATTATATGATTAAAATGACAGCTGATAACGCTACACGCGTCGTTCGGGGTCAAGGAAACTTCCTTTTCTTCGAGCAAGTTTTATAACACCCTAGGCAGTGAACCTAATCGTTGTAGTGTAGTAATTAGGGTAAGCCACGGGTATTGATATCGTTCTCTAGGGGAATAGGAATGCTAGTGAGAAGTTACTACGCTAAGGTTGAGGTTGAGGAAGATTATTTTTTATCTTTTTATGTTTTTTTTAGAAATTGAAAAGGTACGAATCTCGGGTATTGGATTTGGGGGGTTGGTATTGCTACCGATTACTCTACTATTATCTAATTATCTATGCTAAGGTTGTGATAGTCTATGTCTAATTGATGTGTACTCGTATGATAGTTTAAAGATGTGTTTACTTAGGTTTTACTACTCCTTAATTATCTCCTATTGATGGTTGATTTGTCATGTCCTTATTCCTAGTTGCGTTGTGATTCTAAGGCTATAGGGCGTGCTTGTTTCCCTAACTCTTTGAAATTACCAAAGGGTCTTGTTTACAAATCCTCTAGTGATTTATAGACGCCTACTCTACGGTTGTCCTTGAATACTTTATCCTACAATTACCTAGATAATTATATTCTAAAGTTCACAAAGAAAAGTCAAGCATTAAGTACACAACGAATAATCTAGCGCACTCTAGATCATTAGTCAACTAAGATAAGTATCAACCAATCAATATTCAATAATTAAGTTTCATATTCCCTAAGCAAACACACAAATAAATTAGCCGGACATGGAGAACATGCAAGCATACACACAAATAATCAAAGACATAATTAAATTAATGAAGTAAATACTTATCTTGATGTATAATAGGGTTTAGAACCCTAAAATACTGCACAAGAAAGCCTTGGTTCGGTTTTAGGTTTTTACTCCAAAAGACTACCCACAAAAACTGAAAAATTCGGATTCTATATATAAGATTACATCTGCGACGGCGTCACCTTATGTTTCGTGACGCCGTCGTGTCGCCGTCATTAGGGTTTCGTCTTGGCCACGTAAACCTTGCGACGGCGTCACCTTATGACTGTGACACCGTCCCCTTCAGCTCTGACGCCGTCTTGGCTGCATCTAGGCCGTCTGAGTAGCGACGGCCTACTCCTTTAGAACCTGACGTCGTCCCTTGAAAACATGAAATTTCGTTTCTGAGCCGTCGCAAAATTCCTTCCCGACGGCGTCGCAGATATGCAGTGACGCCGTCGCCTTATGTTTCAGCAGCTTTGAGTGTCTCGATTCTGACTTTGGCCATTTTCTTCGTATATTCGCGCCTTTTCGTCCAAATAAGCATCATTCCAGCATTTTGCCTTCAAGAGACCTAAAAAGTGAAAAGGAACGATATTAAGCAATAACGGATACAAAAATGATCGAATAAGGGCTTAAATGACCCCTCAAAAAGGTACCTTTTAAAACCTTATCAACAGCCATAGAAAAAAGAAAGAAAAAAAGAAAATAAATAATAAATAAATAAATAAAGTTTTGATAGCGAACTTTGACATTTCTCATATGTACGTTTACCATTAATTTCATGCAAATCCATATATCATGCATGTGCAAGTGGATAGAATAGTAACCATGCATTACTATTGGCATTATAAAAATTTGTAACAAAATGGAGGGAATGGAGAATTGATTTTGACCAAGTCGTCTTTGTCGTTTGCTACTTTTATCTAATCATTTACGGAGTAGTAAATAAGTATCATTTCTTATAAGTATTAGCTTCTAATCATCATGTCTACTTAATCATCTGCCTCATTTTAAAATTTTCGTTTTCACTTATAGTAAATAAAACAGATGCTCAAATTTACATTGATTAATGGTAGACCTTTTACATAGTTTTAGCTTTACTTTACTCTCTTGTATACTTCCTCCCAATTACATCCAATACACTTAGTCAAATAAAATATCAATTTCATTGCTAGATTTTTCTTGTGAAATTACCGGTTCGAATATACGAAATTTCACTTGACAAACTTCCTTAACCACTTGTTTAGCTATCATTATGTAGATTACAAGTTTCAAAGTTTTTAGGTTCACGAGTCAAGATTACTTGGGCAACAAGGTTCTTAAAATTGGTTTGAGTGGTGGATTGATTCTCCAAGGGGGAAATTGTTTTCTTTTGCCACAAGGTTCTTGAAGTTTCAGTTTTGAGCTTCAAAAGGTGACAAGGTTTTGCTGATTTAGATTGGAGTAAATGCTGATTTATATGTATTCAGTTTATCAGCTAGCTATATACTCCGTATGTAAGAACATATGTTGTGGTTCGTGAATAATTAGGAAAATTCCTTATAACTTATTGGTAAGTATGAGAATATCTCGAAATGGATTTGTCAAACATTCCCTCGACATAATTAACATTCTAACAAAATAGGTTGACAGAAAGATACACGCATTGAACGCACCCACAAAGGTGTGTGGATTGGTGGTGATTTTAGCACAAGAGAAAACTACGCGTTAATTTATGCCTCATGATACAATGGGATTGCCTACACTGACTGTGAAGCTCAATATTGTATCTACAAGTGGTCCTAACTCCTAATGATGTTTATAATAACCTGCAAAAATTTGCTTTCTTCAACTTACTAATATTAGAAACTGAAAGCGATCGAAAGTAGATCAAATTCTTTCAATGGTAACCAAAACTTGAGCGGGTTACTGATTAATATTGTCTTTAAATTCAAGTATCTTTGAATTGGTTTCTGTTCACATAATCGGTGACCACACAATATAAAGGAAAAAAAAAAGAGGGAAAAATAAATATATCAAAATAGAAAACATAAATTTATTTTGACCAGAAATAGTCTTAGATTGGACCACAGGATGATGTCAATCTACAAAAGTCTTTTGATGCTGGATTCTATTGGCCAACAATATTCAAAGAAGCCCATGTCTTGTTCAAAACTGTAAATTTCCTCCCAATTACATCATGTCGAGTTAATCAATTTCCTCCTATGTTACATAAAATTGCGAGTCAAAATGAACGAAACTTCACTTGATAACCTTCATCAATCAGTGAAAGTGAAAGTATGTTCAATAAGCGTAGCGTGCTACAATATGATCATCTTTGGTGGATGGGCCTAAAAAATAAATATACAAGAGAAAGTAAAGACCAGGGTCAAGGATTTGATCTTAATTTTTTAATCATTCTCCACTAAAGTCCTTCAAACTAATTTATTAGTTTAAGGTCATGGGTGTTGACTGATTTCAATTCTCGTGAATCGTTGATCTTGCTGCTGTAACCTTATTAATTAACCATTAATATCAGCAAGTCGATTATCAATTCATGGCTGGAGGTTAGATTTTGTGGTGCTTATGCTTAAAACCCTAACTTTTTTAGTTAGGGTTTTATCTTTTTCGATTGTCATTGGTTGTCTTTACTGTAAGTGGGTTCTGAGAGATGGATAAAGGGTTTCTTAACAAACATAGTGCTACTAAAGTGTCTAAATCTGTTAGCAAATCTGATGTTAGTTTTCGTGAGGTCAACATTGATTCAACGGCGACAGGTTCTGAATACGTGAAGCCGGTTTCACGTTCCTATCCTGATGCTGACCAATGTTTTGAGGTACCACGGGTTGTGTTGGACTCTAGTGTCGCTGAAACGATGGCGAATTTGGCTTCTCCTGATAACATTGATGATGCAACCATTAGTACTGCTCAGGTTGTCTTGGATGCTTGTCAGAGTTTTGAGGAAGCAATGCATGGTGTTGAGTATGAGAATGCGAAGAAGGATTCTATAAATCATTCTGCTCGGAATGATTCTCCTATTAACACTCAAAGTGTTCTAAAACTGTCTACTTCAAATTTATCTAATGAGAAGCCGGTTTCTTATGCGGGTGCTACTTCTAGTGAGACTCTGAAGCACAAGTCTAATTTTCGTAGGCTGGAGTGTATCAATATTAATAATAAAGTGGACCTTTCCGTTCCTATGAAAGTGGTGGAAGAGGTAATCTCTAGATTTGAGAATACTTTATATGGGTACTTTCTTGGTAAACGTATTGCTTTCCCGGTTGTTGATTATTATGTACGTAATAAGTGGGCTAAGTATGGCGTTCAAAAAGTCATGATGAATGCAAAGGGTTTCTTCTTCTTTAAGTTTAATTCGCCGAAAGGTGTTGATGATGTACTTGAAGATGGCCCGTGGATGATTAGAAATGTCCCTATTATTCTTAAACATTGGACCCTAAACACCAACCTACTTAAAGAGGATTTGACTAATATTCCAGTATGGGTTAAATTCCATGATGTGCCCCTTGCTATGTTTTCTGATGATGGTCTCAGTCTCCTAGCTACACTGATTGGTACGCCAAAAATGTTAGATTCGTACACTAGTCAAATGTGCTTGGAATCATGGGGTCGAAGTAGTTTTGCTAGGTGCTTGATTGATGTTAAGCCGGATCAGGCTCTTAGGGAGACTATCACTATTGAGATACCTTTACTTGATGGAACAGGTTCTAATATTGAAAAGATTCGGGTTGAATACGAATGGAAACCGCCTCGGTGTGATACGTGTAAGCTTTTTGGTCATATGCTTCTTGACTGTCCTAAATCTGTTCCACCTCATACTCAGCCTAAACAAAGTGTAAATGATGGGTTTCAAACTGTCAATAACAAGAATAAGGGTAGGAATGGTGGTCAAAGTGTTCCAGGTAAGGGAGGTTTTAAACCTAGTGTGGGTCCTAAGTTTAGGTATCAACCTAAAGCGCCTCCTCCTGAACACAAGAAGGTAGAAAATACAAACAAGAAAGCCACTGAAGTGGCCAGTACGAGTGGGATCACTACATCTAATCCTTTTGATGCTCTAAATACGATTAATTCTGATGATTGTGGAAATCCTACTGATGTAGAGGTGTCTGGTAATACAATGGAAGCAAATGAGGTTGGGTCAATTAAGACAGGTAATGTATCACATGTTCCAAATGTGAGTGATTTAATGAAAGTTAACGAGGTTGATCATACCCCAATTGTTGAGAAAATTGGGGAGTTTGAAAAGCTCCTTATGGATGGGAAAGCTACTCTTGTTGATGATAATGGAAATCCTATTAAAAAGGTTGCTTATAAGTCTGTTACTAAGAGGGTTAACCCATTCACTAAGGTGGGAGAGATTGTGGATTCTGATAGTGATGAAGAGGTGGTTGAGAACACCTTTGATGAGTCGAGTAATCTATTTGGTGGTGGTCATGATCGTGAAGATGATTATGATGACTATGACTATGATAACTATGCGGATCAGGTTTACGATCTTCCTGGTGATCGGGATGCTTATTATGACGCGTATGGTATCAAGCTTCAAGGCCTTGGTAGGAAGTAATTTTATCTCCATAGGAGTATAATGTTATTTTTGTGTAGTGGTTTATTTTCTTATATAGAAAATAGGAAGTATCTTGTTATGTAAGCATTTCGCCTATGTAACGGGCTGAGATATGGGATTCACCCATATCCTTTGTACTTAAACGTTTTTTTGAGTAATATATTTACCGGGTCTTTTAGACCTTTTACCCAAAAAAAAATGCAACCGTACTCTTAGTCTCGACAAGCATGATAGAAATCTTTACCAGAGATTTAAACTGCAGCAAGGCTTATGAACTGCAGCAACTTCAAAACCAAAAACAAATGTACACATCGGCAGGTAGCAAAAACAAACAAGTTGACGAGTAATAGCTGCTAAACAGTTTGCCAATCAAATATCAATAAGTTCTACTGATGTACATTTCAACAAACACCTCTGTGTGGTACATGTAAAGCTCATTATAATATGGGTCAATCTAAGAAACTTACTGTGAAATAGATAAAACAGTACCATAGTAGTGGTATCACAAGAAGCACCACCTATACAGAGTTGGACTAATAGAAAATACAATGATATCCATATCGTCTCAAGAAACCACCTGGGTGATATTGACAACATGATGCAGGGTATGGTGAGAAGTTTATGTATATATATGTGTTTCTCCCTGGTACAGAGTAGGTGGAGTCCAAGGATACGCGAAAGGCAATCTTGGAAGAACCCATGTCAATACCGCTTATAGTGAAAGATGTATTCTTGGAGAATGGGTTGAAATATGACCCGTATGTAAATGGATCGAAATGCATGTCGCATGTCCAGGCAGCTACCTTAAGGAAATGATCTTCAGCCATTCATGTAACAAAGAGGAGGTCCAGAAGGTAGGTATCAAAGATGAGTGTTTTCTGTAATGAAAACAAATGTCAGGTTTTTCTTTCAAAAGAATGAGCATGTTGTCTTGATTGTTGGTCAAGCTAGCATTGTCAAAAGCACAAATTCCAAAAATGTGCTTTGCTTATGATATTAGACAACCGGTAATGGTCACTAAAACCATCAACTTCACGTCAAAGCCACATCGTTATTCAGCACACCACCAAATCATCACCAAATCAAACACATAAAAACACCCCACTTTGGCACATACATACCTCACCTACACACCAAAAAAAAATGTTTGGTGGTCCGCACTGCGAAACCGTGGCTTTCAAAATATGTAATGGTCATCATGTGTGGCTTTCGACATATATATGTTTGCCGAAGAGTAATAGTTTGCCGGTATAATAATAAATGAGTTCTACTCATATACATTTCATCAAACACCTACTCATATATATGGACATGTGGTCCAAATGTGTATGTTTTTGGATTGCGAATATTGGTTTCTCAAACCTTACTATCATAAGTGACATTAAAATAGACTGCCCAAAATTCAATGACTCTGATTGCAAGGTGAATTCTGCTAGAAAAAGTAAATGAATTATACTCATATGCATTTCATCAAGCATTTCTATAAGCATTTCTATAAGTGACATTAAATGAGGAGGCAGATGGGGAGACAATATAATAATTACTAGTTCAGTTTTTCCAACTTTCTAAGTGAAAGCAATATAAAGGTATTTGTCTGTACCCATGAACAGTTGAGCCAAGTGTCATCTTGTTAGTTTTAGGGATATAAATTAGTAGACGTGAGTTAGGATCAAACTTGAGACTACGGGATTGCACACTTTACGTATGAGAATTTAAAGTTAATAATTAAATATAAACGTTATATTTATTTATTTATAAAACGAAATAACTAACGGACGTTAAGTAATTAATGTAATGGACTAACGGGCGTTAAATATATTTGGAAAAGGACTAGATTGCAAAGTTTGGAAGTTTCCAGAATCTCTTGGGGATACCCTTAACCGATCGGCCAAAGGAAAAAGGAAACAAAGACCAACTTGTTCACCAAGTTTGCTTGGGTATATATACAAGGCTAGGGGTCTTGTTTTTGTATCTCTTGTATTCATTAGCTAAACACTAAAACAGTTTTGTGTGTGTTTTTGTTCTCCAAACCGATCGTACAACCCCTTGGGTGTCGATCCAAACCTTTTCCACAAACCAAGTTATTTGTTTGATAAAAACTAGCATTACTTTAATTCGGTTTAGTACGTGTGTACAAGAACGTAGTAATAACACACTATTGTTATTATCTTGGATTGAATTACAAAACGGTAAGGGGTCATTCACATAATCCTAATTAAATCAAATTAGGGTTCATCCGTTGCTAGTTTGTGGATTTGATTCTTGTTCGGCTAAAATCAAGAAAAGGTACGCATATTCTTTTATGTTAATTAATTGTTCATTAATAAATCATATACGCTTCCGCTTGAATACTTTGATGTTTGTGATTATTTATTTGAATGTCTTGATATCTAATTCCAACAGTGGCATCACGAGTCATTGGTTTTTAATGAGTAATTAATTACATAAACGCGTAATAAAACAAATACTTGTATGTTGTTTGATATGTTAATCTAGGGTTTATGTTTAATTTATTGTTTGGTCGATTTTTTTTTAAGAATTGGGGCGTACCCCTATTTTTTTTGTCGACACATGTATAAATTTTTTTAGGGTTTTAAAAATTGTTTGCTAACCTTATTAAAACCTAGAATTAATATATTGGTTACATGATTAATTCATGAATAATTTTGTTATGTGTCATGGAATTTTTATATGCGATCTTGTGACTTATTTGTATAATTGTTATGATATCCATGATAATACATGCATGTTTATCATGGATAAGTTGCTTTGATAATTGTTTAATTGTTGAGACATATTTAATTACGATAAATCTTGAATTGGGGCAGACTCCAATTATGTAAATTAATGAATCAATTATGTGCAATTGGGTATATTATTAATTATAGGTTTACGCAATCGATTCTTCGATGTATGTGGCTCACTCTCAATTGTGAGAGTGAAAGCCCTAATTAATATATACATTAATTTAACCTAGAAATTGATTATTAATAGGGTTTTATCGAATAAGTTGCATGTGGCTACTTGTTTACACGTATAAATTGTTTATGATGTTCGCATTGTTTTTTAGTAGTTTATTTTTTATTTGTTACTTGTTTGTTTATTATGTTAGACAGTTTTAAGCAAAGGGTAATTTTGAATAGAAAAATAATACGGACTAAACAATGGCGAAATTTGATTTGTTTTGGAGGAGTTAAGTTTTCAATAGTTTAATTGATTGGTGACTTTGGTACAAATGGTCTGAACGGCTCACCCACTAGAATGAACTATAAAGGGGTTAATTAAGAAGTGCGCACAGTCACAGTGAAAGGATGTCTAAGGTTATGCTTTGCGCTTACCTGGTCCTCTGCCCCTGTAAGTTCGAATGGAGCTACTTGGTAAGCCATAAAATGTGCAAACTCATCTTAAGGGCGAATTAGTTTTAATTCCATGCGCCAGTCGGTGGTAATTACCCGAAACACTAAGTGTTTACACTTATGCAAAAGTACGGTATAATGGATGATAATTAACACTAAATTCCTTGATTGGTGAACCCAATACCTCAATCAAAACTTTGATAATTTGATCTTTATGAATTGGTAATAAAAAGTTTTTTTTATTAAATTTATGCTACAAGATGAATGCATGACATCTTTGTACATATTTGATTTGACCACATAAAATCAAAACTAGTACCTTTTTAAATTAAGTTATATGCCATCTAATTAAAAAGAATACTTGAAGTTGCAATTTATGTCATGAGAGTACTTGGCTAGATTGTGATGAAGAGGTAAATCTCTATGTAAAGTGAGACCTTACATGGACATATTTGCAGTTCTTTAAGTTACACACTTAAGTTGAGTAGGAAGTGAGACTTGGACTCAATGGCATAAGATGGGATGAAACATGTTTATATTTGCAATAGCGTTGGAAAATATAAATCCCATAATGATCTAGGAGTTGGAAATTGTTTGCCAATTAATGTTCGACAGATTACCTTATTATATGCGTTCGTTGCTAGCAGATCAACTGATGTAATGAACCTATGATAATTTGGATCCTAGTTTTCGAGAAAATTATATGGTTATAAGTTTATATTACCGTTGGGTATATTTTATTTTCTTGAAAAATTGTATAATCGAAAATACTAATACTTGAACTTTTTTCCGTAGAAATGGCTCAAAATAACGATAACACTAACACTGCACTAAGTTCTACGTTCAGAAGTTTTTTTGATCGAGAAAAGTTAACTGGCTCTAAGAATTTCAATGATTGCCACCGCTCTTTGAGAATTGTCTGTAGAGTTGCTGACAGGTTGAAATATCTTTATGAACCTTGCCCTGAACAACCAACTGGTCCTGATGCTACTCAAGCTCAAAAGGACGCTTGGCAACTTGAGTATAAGCATCATAATGATGTGGCTTGTCTTATGTTGGGAACAATGGAATCTGCTCTTCAAAAGCAGTTCGAACATTATTTCCCATATAATATGCTCAATGAACTTCGAACTATGTTTGAGAAGCCAGCTGCCGTCGAGATTTATGACTTGACCGACGCATTACACAGCTGTAGGCAAGGTGAGGGTAAACCCGTGAGTGCTCATGTACTGGAAATGAAAGGTTACATGGACCAGCTAAAAGCACTTGGCAAAACTTATGATGATGACATGGCTGTGAATCTGATTAATAGATCCCTTAACAAGGATTTTAATGGTTTTGTTAGAAATTTCAATATGCACTGCGTGGGGAAGACAGTTACTGACCTACACGCATTGCTAATTGACTATGAGAAAGGTTTGCCTCAAAAGGTTCCTACTGCCCAGGTACTTGCTATTCAGGGTGGAAGGATTAATAAGCCAAAACCGCAGCGTGCGAACAACAAGAAGGGGAAGGGTAAGGGAAAGGTTGACAAAGGCAAACAGGTGATGGCCTATCAACCTTAACCCAAGAAGAACCCTACTCCTAGGAAGGAAAATCCTAAAAAGGATCAAGCATGCCACCACTGTAAGAGCGTTGGGCATTGGAAGAGAAACTGTGCTCTCTATCTTGATGAATTACGGGCAAATAAGATGAAGTACAAAGGGTCCTTGGGCGCCGGTTCTTCTGGTAATTTATTTGTCATTGAATTATTTACTCTAAATCATAAAAATTCCGGGGTATATGATACGGGCTATGGTATTCACATTTGTAATACACTGCAGGGGTTTAGAGTGGAAAGGAAGCTTGCCTATGGGGAGCAATATCTGCACGTGGGAAATGGCGCACATGCAGCTGTTGAAGCCATAGGAACGTTTAGTTTAGTATTGCCTTCGGGCTTAGTACTGTTATTGAACAATTGTCATTATGCACCTTCTATAATTAGAGGTGTTGTTTCCTTTTCAGTTTTGTTGGATGATGGTTTTACTCATACTATTTCACGTAATGGAATTGATGTTTCTTTAAATGGTGTTTTTTATTTTAAAGCAATTACTGTGAATGGTGTGGTTGAAATTGATGTGATTGGAAATGAATCTAACAATAATAATAATTCAATGTTTAGCATTAACAAGAAGATAAAGTTAGACTTGAATTCTTCTTATCTTTGGCATTGTAGACTTGCTCATATAGGCAAGGCTCGCATGCATAAGCTGCAACAAGAAGGGCTTTTGCAAAATATCAATGACGAATCATTTGATAAATGTGAGTCATGCATATCTGGGAAGATGACTAAGAAACCTTTTCATAGCAATATGGAGAGGGCTTCTGATCTACTTGGTCTTATTCATACTGATGTGTGTGGACCACTTAGACATGTGTCAAAGAGAGGTGCTAGCTACTTCTTAACCTTTACTGATGATTTCAGCCGGTATGGTTATGTTTATTTACTTAAGCATAAACATGAGGTGTTTGAAACATTTAAGGTTTTCAAAGCTGAAGTAGAACTGCAATTGGGAAAGAAGATTAAAGCTCTTCGATCTGATAGAGGATGCGAGTATCTAAGCCAAGAGTTTAAAGATTACTTAGCTGAGAATGGAATTGTCCAGAATCTCACTTCTCCATATACTCCACAACAAAATGGTGTATCTGAGAGAAGAAATCGTACATTGTTGGACATGATACGATTTATGTTTAATCTTACTACTCCACCTTTATCCTTTTGGGATTATGCTTTGGAATAAGCTATTCTCATTCTAAATATGGTTCCCACAAAGAAGGTTGATAAGACACCATATGAAATATGGCATGGTAAAGCTCCTAACCTGTCTTATTTAAAGGTCTGGGGTTGCGAGGCGTATATTAAACGTGTCTCAGCAGATAAACTCCAACAAAGATCTGTAAAGTGTATCTTCGTAGGATATCCTAAGGAAACTATGGGTTACTACTTTTACTATCCAACTGAAAATAAAGTAATTGTTGCTAGGTATGGAGATTTTCTTGAAAGAGATCTCGTATCTCAAGAATTTAGTGGGAGAGTTTATGATCTAGAAAATGATCAAGAAGATGCAGTACCTTCTGAAAACACTAACGTACTTCCGGTAGAACCTGATAGTGTGGGTCCTCCACCAGAAGTTGAAGTGATTCCCGTTCGTAGATCCGTAAGGAATACGCGTGCACCTGAACGTCTATGTCTTAACGTAGAGGTTGAGGAAACTAGGTTAGGAGATCTTGGAGAGCCTACTAGTTATAAAGCTGCCATGGCAAATCCTGATAAGGAAAAATGGCAGGTTGCAATGAATGGGGAAATGCAATCCATAAGAGAAAATGAAGTCTGGGTAGAGGTTGACTTACCTCCAAACGCCAAGGTGGTTGGAAGTAAGTGGCTCAATAAGATTAAGACTGACATGGATGGCAATGTACACGTCTATAAAGCTCGTCTAGTTGCGCAAGGTTTTACTCAAACTTATGGCATTGATTACGAGGAGACCTTTTCTCCTGTAGCGGACATTAGAGCTATTAGAATTCTCATAGCTATAGCTGCATACTATGACTATGAGATATGGCAAATGGATGTCAAAACCGCCTTCTTAAATGGTCGCTTAGATGAAGACATCTATATGAAGCAACCTGAGGGGTTCGTGAATCCACAATTTCCAAACCGTGTATGCAAACTTCAAAGGTCCATTTATGGATTGAAGCAAGCATTAAGGCAATGGAATAAAAGATTTGATGAAGAAATCAAAATGTATGGATTTATTCAAAATCTTGATGAGCCATGTGTATTTCACAAAGTTAGTGGGAGTGATGTAATTTTCCTAATTCTTTATGTCGATGACATATTAATTATGGGAAAAGACATTCCGAGTTTGCAAAATGTTAAGGCATATCTTGGGAAGTGTTTTTCCATGAAAGATTTAGGAGAAGCTGCATACATTCTGGGAATCAAGATCTACCGAGATAGGTCAAAGCGGTTAATTGGTTTAAGTCAAAGTGCTTACATTGATAAAATATTGAAGAGATTCAATATGCAAAATTCCAAGAAAGGATATTTGCCGATGGAAGTGAAGCATGGCTTATGTAGCGATATGTGTGCTTCAACACCTGCTGAGGTGGCACGCATGCAGAAAGTTCCTTATTCTTCGGCTGTAGGATCTATTATGTATGCTGTGAGATGCACAATGCCAGATGTGGCTTTCGCTCAAAACATGACCAGTCGATATCAACAGAATCCGGGTGAACTTCACTGGATTGTTGTTAAACATATTCTAAAGTATCTTAGGAATACGAAAGATACGTTTTTAGTGTATGGAGGAAATCCAGACACAGAACTTGGTGTTACAGGTTACTGTGATGCGTCCTGGCAGTGTGATAAAGATGATATGAAGTCTCAGACGGGTTATGTCTTTGTCATCAATGGAGGAGCAGTTGACTGGAAGAGCAAGAAGCAGAGTACGATTGCGATGTCTGTGACAAAAGCCGAATACATAGCTGCTTCGGAAGCTGCAATGGAGGCTGTTTGGATTAGGAAATTCATTTCAGGGCTTGGTGTTATGCCTTTAATTGAATCACCTATTGATATGTATTGTGACAATTCTGATGCAATCATATTTTCCAATGAACCTGGAGTCATGAAGGGCACCAGACATTTTCTACGGAAGTATCACTATGTTCGGGAACAAGTCCGTGAAGGTGAAATAAATCTACTAAAAGTTCACACAGATGATAACTTAGCTGATCCATTCACTAAGGCTTTAGCTAAAGACAAGCTTATTGGACTTGTCAATGGAATTGGACTTCGTTTAGCTAATAGTTTCATGCATAACTGTGATTAGTATTTGGATAAAGGATATTGTAAAACATTTATTATTTTAATGAAATAAATTTTGGATTATGTTTATTTTCATTTATAATATTGTTGTCCTATATTTGCATGTTTCATCCGTGAATAACTAAGTTATTCTAAATGTCCGTTGTCGATTAATGATATGGGAGTATCATTAAATTAAGACAAATCTGAGAGATGTGGTAGAATATACTTGAAAGTATATTGATGAGAATGCATACCAATTTCAGATGATATTCAATGAATTGAAAATAGGACTTATCCCAACTACATAATTCACTTTATGGATATTGTTATAAGTAAATTATGAATAGTTATCCTCAGACTTGAGATACCAGATAAGTGTCATGAATGTAGTGCATTTCTGTGAAGCAACTTAACGCTATACGTAACTGGTAGTCATAAGGGTTGTTTTCAGAAATGTTACAAAGTTTGTGGGTTATTCTTGTAGTCAAGATAGAATTTGTTCCTTCAAATTTATTTGGAGTTTAATACTGTTGGGCCCCTCGTAGGGTTGACAAGATGTTTGTGCGGCCGCACCCAAATCTCCCCTAAATATGTTTAGATGATTAGGTAATCTTGGTCAATCACTTACAACGAGAAACAAAATAGTTTTATAAAGAATGACTTAATTCCATATCTTTATTTAACGTGGTATTGGAAACAAAAGGATAATAATAATGAGAAATCATTAAAAGGTTTTCCAGGAGCCTTACTCGATTCGTACTAGAGGCATCGAAGTGTTGCTAGACGCTAACCGATGTGATCACTCTATTAAGATATATCCAAGTGGGAGCTGTTACCTTTGGAATAGTAGTTTTCTGGGTTGCAAATTGCAGGTTTGTTAACAATGGTGGATCAAGTTTTTACTGTGATAATCACAGTGAAAGGAAGGTCGATGATTATATAAGTTTTCTCATCCACGCGATGCACGACACGTGGATCCCACTATCTCCAATGTGTGGATCAGATCACTTGACGTGACGCCGTTACAGTTGCTTTCCCCCGATTTATGAGGCATCCATTTTAAATATTATGTCTAGATACAACGTGTATCTTTCAAGGCGGGAACCCTTTTTGGCTTCTTTGCTACGCTTCGCAGTTTTTTATTGGCTACCGTTATTAGTCTAGCATCCGCAATTAGTCACTGCGCATACTAGACTGGGGGGACATGATGACGTATAGTCTATATTCGGGTCATGAACCCGACTAAGCACCGATACTAGCAAGCCCAACACGAACTGGGCTACGCCGATAAGTGTTTGGGCTCACGAAGGCCCAAACCCAAAACTTATTTATGGAATAAGATATCGGATATCTCATAACTTTAGAGATGATTGTTTATCAACCAACTTAGCTGGGATACGCCGAAGGTTGGGGAACACGAAACCAACAAGGATTTCGTGTGTATATAAAGGGAACCCTATCCCTCATTAAAGGTACGATCTAGGAACCCTAATTCTTAAATATACTCTCAAACCGATTACTTACTCTCACGCCGGAGGATAATCGTGGGAGACAATCCCACGGTAAGCCTAACGGTGTTTTCTGTTTTCTTAGTGCGCAGGTCTCAAGCATTAAGACATAATTGACACGGAATCGGACCCAAATAAGGAACGCCCAACTTTTGTATCAACAGTAAAACTATTCAACCCCCCCTTCTAAATTTCCATAAGGTATATAGTTCTTGCTGGTAATGTTAGTAGTATAGTTACTATTGGTAGTTTCTACTGGTAGTATAGTTAGTCCTGGTATCGTCAAATAGTTATTCCAGGATAAGATTTAGTTTGTTAGATTTGAGGATATGCATGAGCTAAATTAGGAAGAGATATGCATATCAAGCTCACACGTTTTAGTGAATGTCGATTAGGGTTTCATGAATATAAATATAACCTACAGCATAGGGAATTGTAACTGAACGAAACACAAAACAGAATTCTCATTATTCATTAATAGAAATCCATAGAAGGATCTGTTAGTTTATTAGTTATGTTCTTCTTTATAGTCTTTTCTATATTCCGCGTAGACATTAGTTGTTTAAAGCAAGAGTCTTTTTTGTGTTTAGCTTGTGATTACATAGGCTATTCACCAACCTTAACAAGCAGTAAAGATTTATCTAGAGTGGGATCCAACAAGTGGTATCAGAGCTTGTTGAGAGTCTCTCATAAGAAGAACAATTTTAAGATCCTTAAAAGCCACACAAACAAACTTCTCTCTACACCTTTAGAATGGCAGGATCTGGTGATGAAAGTGATGACACAGTCGTTCAACCACAACAAAATATTCAACCTCAGATCATCACCACTATCTCAAACAGCAATGCAAAATTTCCTTACTTGAAGAAAGATGAGTACGAAGTCTGGGCTATGAAGATGAAATACTGGATCACAAACAATGATATAAACATCTGGAAGTGATTAAAAATGGCAACAGCCTAAAAAGAATTGGAAGAGATGGTGATGGAAATATCACTATTCTCCCCCTAACAGCCAATGAAGAACACATTGCTGCTCAGAGGGAATCAAAGGCAAGAACCACCTTGCTGCAATCTATTCCTGATGACCATGTAGCATATTTCCATTATATGGATGATGCAAGGGATATATGGAATGCAGTCAAAGCCAGGTTTGGTGGTAATGCTGAGTCCAAGAAGATGAGGAAGTCTATGCTGAAGCAAGAGTTTTTAGAGTTCAGAATTAGTGAAGCAAAAGGGTTGCACAAAGGGTATGACAGGATGTAGAAGATTCTGAGCCAACTCAATCAGCACAACGCCAAACCAGATGATGAAGATATTAACCTCAAGTTTCTAAGATCTTTGCCTACATCATGATCTCAAGTTGCTTTAACCTTGAAAACCAAGGGTGGACTAGAAGCTCTTTCCTTTGATGATCTGTATTACAAGTTAAAGACTCTTGAAGTAGATATCAAAGGATACTCTACTTATGAGGTACATAACTGCCTTTTTGGTTGTGTCAATAAGTATAATGAACTTCAAAAGCAGTATTATGAGCTTGATAAACAAAATGGTGAATATTTTATACAAGTTCAAGCTTATAAAACTCACTTAAAACTTTGGAACATCAAAAGAAAGTTCTTCAGAAAAATTAGTTGACTCTAGAAGAAAAGATTAGGGTATTGTCTATTAATCTAGAAAATACAACTAATCTACTAAAACATTCTGAAAGAATAAATGCTGATGCTGAAATTGATATGAAGGAATTACAAACAAAACTTGATAATCTACATGCTATAATTGATACTTGGACAAAGTCTTTCAAAAACATGTTCAGATTAATTGTAGCTTTATGTCTGTTAGAACAAAAGTGGGTTTGGGATTTACTGACTATATAGGGGAAAATGAGTTAGGATGGGATGACTTTGCATTCAGTGTCTTTACCAATACCTCCGATGATATGGATGATAGACCTATATTCAGTTGGGCTGCCAATACTTTTGTCATGAAGGTTGTGCCTTCTCCATTCACTGGAGATTACACTCCTCTGTCAGATTCTAGTGACCTGGATGAATCACAAATGTCTTATGGTGCAGAGTCTTCAACCTGTGGTGACTCTAATTCTGTGTCTAATGACTTTGTATCTTGTGATAATAGTGATAGGTCTTCAAAGGTCAATGTCCCTGACTCCAG
Organism: Chrysanthemum seticuspe; assembly: GCA_019973895.1. Lineage (NCBI taxonomy): Eukaryota > Viridiplantae > Streptophyta > Magnoliopsida > Asterales > Asteraceae > Chrysanthemum > Chrysanthemum seticuspe. Next base: position 15,633,254 of record BPTQ01000002.1, on the reverse strand, counting down.
TGTGTGTAGTGTTTCAGAGTCCAACTCACCTGATTCTACCTCCTATGCATCATTTTCTAGTGTTTCAACATCTAAGAGTGAAGCTGAGAAAGAATCAAAAGTTAGGGCACCTATCCAAGAACCCATTATTGTTCAAGACTTACCTAGATTTTCTTGTAATAGAACTGATAAGAATTCATTCATGTTTAGGGTTTCTTGTAATAAGAATGGTTATTTTAATAAAAAGGTAGGTCATTTTACGAAGAATACTTCTTCTGGTGTTAAGTTGTGTTTTGTATGTGGCAGTAACATTCATCTTATTAAGGATTGTGATTTCTATGAGAAACAAATGGCCAATATGTCTGCTGGTAATAGACCTGGATATGTTCCTCCTGCTAGACCTCAACAAGTTCCTACTAGAAAGCTAGTTCCTGTTGGTAAGCCCCAGTTCCTGCTGGTAAGTCTTTTCCTACTGGTAGGCTTAATAGGCCTTTTCCAGTTTCCTATGTTAGAGGATACTCTCCATCTATTACTACTGATTGTTGGAGAAGTCAGGTTAGATCTATGCCCCATAGACCTATAAGTTCTTATTTTCAGACATATACTCCTTATGTACCTTTAAAGTATGGTGGGGGGAGAGGGGGAACTGATATTAAGCCCTCAGCAGGTTATTCTTAGAACACACAAAGGAAAGGCTCATTTTGGGTACCCAAGAACAATATTGGATCTCATACATCTACTTGTCCCCACTTTTCAGATCCACAAGGCATACCTAAGCCATAAATGGCTTGGGTCCCCCTTAGACACTAACTTTTATCCTGTTGTATATTTGTAGGTACATCCTTTTTCAGATGCTGTAGATGAAGGTATTTTTGATAGTGGTTGTTCTAGAAGTATGACTGGTAACATGGAAAGGTTGGATGACTTCCAAGAATTTCAAGGAGGAAAAGTGACTTTTGGTGGTGGTGAAGGTAGAATTACAGGGAAAAGGACAATCAGAACTCCCAAACTGGATTTTGAAAATGTCTACTATGTGAAAGAACTTCAACAGTTCAACTTGTTCTCCATCTCTCAGATTTTTGACAAGCAGAATAAAGTTTTTTTCACAAATACTGATTGTCTTATACTCTCCAAGGAATTCAAGCTTCCAGTTGAAAGTATGATTCTACTGAGGGTTCCAAGGAAGCATAATCTTTACACCATCAACTTGAATGATCTCAGTCTAAAGGGGAATTTGGCTTGTTTGGTGGCAAAAGCATCTACTGATGAATCTGTCAAATGGCACAGGAGGATGGGTCATGTCAACTATAAAAACATGAACAGATTGGTGAAGGGTAACTTAGTTAGAGGTCTACCCCCTAAACTTTTCAAGATTGACCATACCTGTGTTGCCTGTTGTAAAGGCAAGCAACATAAAGCCTCCTACACGGTCATTACCGTTGTAAGCTCTATCTCTAATCCTTTGCAATTGCTTCATATGGACCTCTTTGGTCCTTCATCCATCAGAAGCATTGACCGCAAATACTATTGCCTTGTGATCACTGATGACTATAGCAGATTCTGTTGGGTTTTCTTTTTAGAACATAAGGATGAGACTTATCCTGTCCTTAAGGAATTCTTTAATCTTGTTGAAAACCAGTTGAACAAAAAGGTGAAAGCTATAAGGAGTGATAATGGTACAGAGTTTAAGAATGCTCATATTATTAAACTCTATGGGACTAAAGGTATAAAGAGGGTTTATAGCAATGCTAGAACACCACAACAAAATGGAATTGCTGAAAGGAAGAATAGAACCCTCACAGAGGCAGCCAAAACCATGTTGGCTGACTCTAAGTTACCTACTATGTTCTGGACTGAAGCAGTAAGAATTGCTTGTTATGTCTTGAATAGAGTTTCGTTGACTCCATTGACCTTGATACTACCACTCGAGAGACCTCGCGATTGCGTCTCTTCCAATCCTCTCTACGGGACCAAGCTAGTAATTGGCTTAAGCGACTTCCCGCAGGATCCATCTCAAGTTTGGATGATCTCACCACCCGTTTCCTCACCCATTTTTTTCCCACCGGGGAGAACCACCAAGCTTAGGAATGATATCTTGATGTTCCAAAAATGTCAAGGCGAAACCCTTTATAAGGCGTAGACTCGATTCAAGGACTTACTCTACAAAGTCACTCACCATGGCATTGACCTTTCGCTCCAAGTCCAAATCTTCTATGATCATGTCAATCTCCCCACAAGGAAAACCATTGACCAAGCGGCCGGTGGTAAGCTTAGTGAATTAACCGCGGAAGGATCATGGGGGTACTATAGAGGACCTTGCCTTCTATGACAAAGAATGTTGGAATGACCCCCGTGAGTTGCCCAAAACCGTAAAGGCAATATCCTTGCCTTCAAACGACTCACAACCTTACAGTCATAAGTAGCTCGAACTTGAAGATCAAGTCAAATTCCTAATAAGTTCGTACGAAGCTCCGAAACCTTCACACCAAGTGAACAAAATAACATCACCTTGTGAGTTATGTAGTGGTCCCAATGACACTCGTGATTGCACAAAACTCCCTGAACAAGCTTTCGCAGACTACGCCTCCACGCATACCGATGGAGCGGGAGAAAAGTGGTACAATTTCAAACCCAAGCAAAACAACATAGGAAATTCCTATAACCCTTCGTGGCAAATTCACCCTAACTTTAGGTGGAGCCAAAATTCAAACCCGCCTCAAAATAACTCCTCTACTCCACCTAATGGGCTTCAACCAAACAGTTCATCTTCAAACCATACCACCTACAGCAACCTTATCAACACCGGTAATCCCAATAATCTTGAGAGAATGGTATCCAACTTTATGTCATCTCAAGAAGCTCGGTTGTCTAAACTTGAAGCCGATTTCAAACGACAACAAAGCGAGATGACAAATAAACTCGACACCCTCTTGAAAGTCTTCAATGACTGAGTTGTGGGAGCACTCCCAAGTGACACCATCAAGTACCCAAAAGTGAATTCGATTTCATTGAATCAATGTTCTTGTTCACCAAAGGAAAGTGCATATCCATGCCCCTCACACCCGTAAGTACACTCGGTTAACACCATCAAAACATGTTTCAAGCAAACTACCCCAAAAGACCAAAAAACCTAAGTTAATGGTCCATCCAAATCTTGAAACACCAACTAATCAAGAACCCAACTCTACTCTAGAAGAGGAATTTAAAGAGCTTTACCAAGAAAAATCAGTTCTTGAAGTCTTGACTCATGTGCCTTATTATCATGCTTTGAAAGACAAATATGAGCAAAGACTAAAATTAGGAGAACATGGGTCCGCGTTTGTGCAAAACAAATTACCTAAGAAGTTAAATGATCCCGGCCTATTCATTCTTCCATGTAGCATTGGAAATTTTTTGACACATTAGCCGATCTAGGATCAAGCATCAACCTTCTTCTGTTGTCCCTCCATAAAAGCCTTAACCTAGGAAAGTTAGAACCAACGGAAACCATCATAGGTTTAGTGGACGGTAATTTTACGTATCCAGTAGGGATAATGAAGGACATGGTAGTACACGTATGAAATATAACTCTTTTAGCGGATTTTCATGTACTAGGTATGACTAGTGATACCACATGTCCATTATTGGTTGGAAGAGGATTCTTAGCTACCGCTAGTGCCATAATCGATTGTAAGATGTCCAAAATAGTGGTAGAAGAAGGGAGTGATAGGTCAATCTATGATGTTAAGAAGCATTCCTATGTTAATGAGGGTGAACAAATTCCTCATGAGATCATCTTAGATAGGAAACCATCTAGATATGGACCTTGGACCAATAGAGATTTTGTAGGCCCTCAACGACCTTTCTATCTAGAAGAATCCTTCATGAATATCACATGCGACCTGGTTAGAGACATTGAGGTGAATCCATTCGAGGATATTTTAGTGTTTAGGAAAATGACAGAATTCCTAGGAACCTTACCTATTAATCTTTCCATGAATAGATGGAAAGTTGAGAGTAGTAAGCCTAAGCATAAGTGGAATTGAGATAAGCCACCTAGTGATGGTAATGGAGAGTGGCACATTAGGATGACGATCTATGATCCCAATGGTGAGATGTTTGAAAAGGCATATCGGACTAAGCGTACTAGTAGGAAATTAAAAGAGAAATTCGATCCCACCGATGTCCTTAAAGATGAACTCACTCACCTAGATACGTAGGGTATGACGCCGAGTCTAGCTACAAGACTTATAAATAAAGAAAAGCGCTTCTTTGGGAGGCAAGCAATGTTTAATTGGTTGTTTGTTTGTTTTTCATCTTTTGTTTGTGTGTCTATATATCCTTTTCATTGTCGGTTATTCTCATGTTTGTTTTATGAAAATGCTTTATTTTGTTTTTAACTTCGTCTTAATTACATATAAAGGTATTTTACAAAAAGATAAGTGTAGGGAAGATCACATATGTTTTTAGAACTTGCATGAACATGAGATTATCAATAATTAAAATTGTATATATTTGTGTTTTTGTTAGGTCAAATGCTTGTATCGATTCATAATGGATATTTTGCAGGAATTTTTCCAGGTCTTTAAAGAAGTAATTTTTCCAGAATTTTTCCGAAAAATGCAGCAGACCCTTTCTGTCAGAACAACCTGACGGCGTCGGGACTAAAGCCCGACGGCTTCAGGCGTATAAACGGATTCAATGTTTTGTTTTCTGTCTAATTTGTAATTTTTGGAAACTTCCAATTCTTAATTTTTAGAAAATCTGCAAACATCCATTTCACAAGCAATATATCTTACCTTCTTTATAATGTAGTTTTGTTTTCTTATATAGTTTATACCCCCGATTTTAAGCGAGGTTTCGTTTTATATTCTTATAAGTGTGCAGGTTATATTAGACAAGAAGAAGAAGTACATGATGGAAGCAACACTTATTACTTGCTCATTCTTCTTGAAGGAGGATTTAACCGCAACTCTATACATATCATATCGAGCTAATCAGGGGAGTAATAGTTTTTTTCTCTTTTATTTACCTTACTTTATCATAACTTTGATACTTTTATGGAACATTGGGGACAATGTTCAGTTTAAGTGTAGGGAGGAAGAATAAAACGGGAACTTAGAAACTATTCACTCACTTGATTCTTGTCTTATCCTTAGTTATTTGTGTAATAGACTATGAGAAATATTTGTTAGGGTAATTTTAGCATCAAATTTAAATTTTTTTGACACTTACGAGTGAAACTTTATTCTTAATAATGCGTCTCATGGATAGGAATTATATGACTAGCACAAAAACCGTATACCACTCAAATTCCACCCCAAAAATATGAGGTTCGACCCTAGATATTTAGGAATAAAAGCATTCGTCCTTAATGCTTAGTGAGTGTACCAGTAGTATAATAGATTCTAGAACTTGTTTTGTGATGCATTTCGAGATCGCTAGAGAGACTACATTCGTGTAGTTAGGATTAACTAAATGATAAGAGACATTATGATAACGCTTGTTCTAAACCTGTAATTTAATTACGTCATCCACATCGGTTGAGTAATTTTCCCCACACCTTTGCGATGTACTCATATTTAGTACACGATACCCCTAGTTAACCCCTCAAAGCCTATCTTTTCGCGTTTCTCATGATGTTCCGGTTTCCGGAATATCAATGAAGAACATTGTTTACAATCCACCCCCAAATGTTACACCCAAATCGCCTTAGCCCACCTTGTATGCACTCACTTTAGTGCATTATTGTAATCATTGTTTAAACCCTTAGTTCAATTATTTAGTTACTTGCATGGTTGCTAAGTCGAGTCATATCCTTTGTATACAGTTTTGGGATGATTGGGTTAAAGTAGTATTTTATGGAGTAGCGGGAAGGAACGATAAATTCAATTTCCCTTTGTCTATGTAATTAAGTACTCAAGTGTTTTGATCTTTTCAAATCGGATCAATTAGTGTTAGTGAAATAAAAACTCAAGTGCAGGGATGCTCATATAAATCCCTTTATTTTGATGTTATCGTAGAGGATGGTAGAGTAAAAAGAGTTTTATTCCCATTATCTAGGTTTTATTTTTTATTTATTTTTATTCTATTTTTTTTTCAAAAGATCCACACAAATTAAAACCCAAATTTTGAATATCTCTACCCATCTTTACTATACCCCCTATTTATGGACACCATCTTCATCTTTTAAACCACCATCATTACCATAAATACTTTTAATAACTCTAACACAAAGTCTACTTTCTTCGATTCCAAATCTCCACCACCATTTACCTATTAAAGCCCTAGCGGCTTTTAAGCTACCAATATTTAAACCACCTAAAGAGAAACTTTTAAGTGTCACTTCCCATTTTACCCAAGACACTAACTATTAAAAATATATGTCCACTACCTCCATGGCTCCATTTTAAGATGGAGACAAATTTAAGTACACACGGGTAGAAGTGTTTTACTAACTTACTATACCAAGTGCTCTAACATTTTTATTGACGACTATAATTAAGAAAGTTATTTGAACGGTCCCACGACTAAACATTTGTAGCGGTAACATCAAACATACCACATAAACATATCCCACAATACATTTGCATTCACATAAAATAACCAAATTTTGGTTCGGTCAAGCAGATGACAAAATAATCTCCAAAATTGAGCGAGCATGCGTTATGGTATATGGGTGTAGTGGTTGTTGACACAACCACACGTAACGATGAGTACTAATATAGGTAGTTTAATAGCTAACACATCTATACTACATATAAAGAATGTATAAGTGTGCTTAAAATTTTCAAAATAAAAATTCTAATATACCGTTAATCTCAATTACCATTATCTAATTAAGGGATAATTCCATGTATACTTAATCTAAACATCAAAATATCATATATACCTAAAATACAAGTTTTGAATGCATTATGTACAACATAAGGTATTCAGTTGTTTTTCACGATCTCATTTATGACATATATTTCGAAGTAAACTTTATACCCAATATTCCGAAGTCAACTTGTTGTTTTGCACAATCTCCATCTTTAACGTCATTTAGTGATGTTATATTTTTGGTGCTTTTAACTATTTAATAACTTTTTAAATTATAATGCATGACAACTTTTTGTTAATGTTGTTATATAAAAGATAAGTAAACTCTTTTTTAATATTTAATAACAACATAATTACTTTAAAAAAAAGCATCCACACACTCTACTATAAAACGCACTGTCTGTGTGAGTTATTGAGTTGATTGATAAAAATGAGTGATTTAAAAATTGTTGAACAAGTTTCTAACAAAAACGGGGTTAACATACTTGTAGTATTTTATTTGTTTTGTGTTTTTGTTTTAACCAACTAAGTATTTATATATTTTCATAGTTTGCAGATTCATCTTAATCTCGTTCTTAGTTCCGATTCATATTTGATTCCAAATTTGTTAAACTGAAATTGGAATGATATTATTGTCATTTTAAATGTTACAAACATTTTCAATTACACTTTAACTATTTACATCGTATATATACATATTTCACATAACTCTTAGCAATAAGTTATAGTAGTAATAGTAAGTAAAATGGAATGGTAGTTCAAATAGTAGTAAAGAAAAGGAAAACAAAAGAGTTAATTACATGGATAGTCCCTGTGGTTTGTCTCAAATTGCAACTTTCGTCCCTCATTTTTTTAAGTTGCATTGATCGTCCCTAATTTGGAAAAGAATAACACCACCGATCCTTTTTTTTAACTGTTGTTAAGTGAGTTCCGTTATAATTTACACGTCAGTCCTTTTGGTTAAAGAGTGTTGGATCGTCTATCCTTTATAATAACGATTGTTTATAATTTGAAGTTTTTCGACTTTAGCTACGTTTTCTTACATTTCTATCCGTTTTTATACGTTTTCATCTATTTTCTTACGGGTTTTATCCGTTTTCGTCCGCTTTTATTACGTTTTCATACGTTTTATCTGTTTTTATACGTTTTTATCCGTTTTAATACATTTTCACCAATTTTATTACGTTTCCATACGTTATTATCCGTTTTTATACGTTTTCATACGTTTTATCTGTTGTATACGTTTTTGTCCATTTTCTTGCGTTTTTATCCGTTTTTATACGTTTTCATTCGTTTCATTACGTTTTTATATGTTTTTATACGTTTCGTACATCTTCATATATTTTTGTACGTTTTCTTACGTTTTTTTTCGTTTTTGTACGTTTTCTTACGTTTTTATCCGTTTTTCATACGTTTTATCCGTTTTTTATCGTTTTCTTATGTTTATATACGTTTTTGTCCGTTTTTATATGTTTTTATACGTTTCATACGTTTTAATCTGGTTTTATACGTTTTATCTGTTTTATACGTTTTATCCATTTTCGCATGTTTTTATACATTTTCATTCATTTTTATATGTTTTCTTACGTTTTTATCCATTTTTATACAGTTTCATTTTTTTTATATGTTTTCATCCGTTTTCTTAATAAAAATGTAAGAAAAACGGACGAAAGCGTATCAAACGTAATAAAAATGGACGAAAACATATAAAAATGAATGAAAACGTATAAAAACGGTAAAAACCGGATAAAAATGTATGAATACGTATAAAAACGGACAAAAATGTAAGAATACGTACAAAAATGTAAGAAAACGTATGAATACGGATAAAAACGTATAAAAAGAACGAAAACATAATAAAATAGACAAAAACGTATGAATGTCAAGATAAAAATGTATGAAAACGAGAGAAAACGTATAAAACAGATAAAAAGGTAAGAAAACATATAAAAAAGGACGAGAACGTATAAAAACGTAAGAAAAAACGGACAAAAACGTATAAAAATCATAAGATCAATGCAGTTTTAAACTATAAGGGACGAAAGTTGCAATTAGTGAGAAATCACGCGGACCATCCATATAATTTACTCAAAACAAAATAAATTCCCCTTTGTTTTTGTTTGTTTGGGGTTACTTCCGGTTGGCTCGATTGATAGTTGTAAATGTAAAACTAAAACTGACACGATCTACTTCCTTTCATTCTTCCTTCCTTGCTTAATTGGTTTAAGAAGATGTCGAAATTTAAAAGGGCGGATTTGGATAAAGACCGAAGAGCTGAAGCCGTGGCTTAATTAGGTACTCTTTTCATTTTGTAGAAACAACTTGTTAATTCGATTGTTGACTGGTTTAGGTTTTAATAATTTATTTATATCATTTTCGATCACACTTAATTTTGATCTGTTGTTAGGATACATACTAGTAATTCGAAATCATAAATTTTTGTTAGCCTAGTGTATATAATCAATATAAAAGTTTATTTAGGTTCAAAGTTCTGCATCACCCACTTCCTAGGACATGAGAGGGGGCGGTTCAGGGTTACTTACACGCCTTAGAGCACAAGGTGAGAGAGATACAAATAACACGTTATTGGTATGCCACCTCAGCGCCACATCATACACTTCCCAATAACATACCAATAACTAAAACACCCTCCCTCATAAAACACCACTAACATGTTTTTGGGTCCCACAAAATACCCCACTAAAAACACTCACTCACTCACAATACAAAAAAAGAAAAGAAATAAAACATACAAGAATGCAAATGGCTTGAGCCATTGCATTGGCTCAAAAAGTTTGGCTCACGAATGGCACGATGCTCCGGTATGGTTAGCACACGAATGACATGCATTTGGCACACCAATAACACCCCATACCTTGTGCTGGCTCTTATAGTTTATGGTGGTCAGGTTAATACTTTTAGTAACCCCATAAAAAGTGAGTTTCATCATTTTCACGTTGGTCAAGATGTCCAATTTTGCATATTGCAAACGGAAATGAAATGAATGAAATTTTCTAGAAATGTTTGTCAATGATATCTTATATAATGACAACATCGGTGACTTTTTTTTATAACATACCCAATTTTATCAATGAATTGCAGCAATCACAATCAACTAGTAGTTCCCTTTATCCCAAACCATTTTTATAAGAATTTGTGAGATGTTGCAATTTTCGTAAAATAACTTGAAGTGAAAACTACGCAATTCTGCTAACAAGTTATAAATGAGCCTGTTTTATAGAAGATGGCGATATGATAGTGAAAGTCAAAATTAATCTTGGTCTTTTATACATACAAAAGGCGTAATGGTTGATTGCTAATGGACTGGCAAATGAAATTGTTATATTGCTCATGGCATGTGCTGGATGAGGCTAGTAATAGTTTTGATATAATTGTTGAACTGCTGCATACTATGTACTTTAGTGTTGATTGACTAAGATTTGCAGCTTTTGCTTCTCTTTATTGTTTCTGCAGTATTAGATGTTAAGGTCGTAGATATAGTCATATATATATGATTCTAATAATAGTTTAGGGATTGATTAGACAGATCTTAGTGATTTGGTCTTTCATTCTTCTTGTATGTCTTTGATCTCTGATTGAATCTTATATATGTTTACAATCCTAAGAAGATTATAGGACTATACTTTGACAAAATTGAACAGTTTAACCATGCATCTGGGTCATGTTTCTTATGATAGTATATTATTTGATTGCAGATATGGCAGCACGCTGATCAGAACCTCACTGGCTTCCTTGGCCATCAGGATTTCTATAACGCCCTTAAGCTTGCAACTGTTGCACAAAGTAAACGAGAACTAACACCAGATATATTAAAGGCGGCATTATATGGACATGCTTCATCTAAAATCCCTGCTCCCTAGATTAATCTTGCAGCTCTGCCTCCAGCTCAACTAAATGCATTGGGACCACGTCCTCCTACACAGCAGCCCGGGGTTGTTACTTCAATGCAAACTCAAAATTCGGCATAAGATCACAGGGGCCTCCTAATTCAGTGGCTCCTCCTTCAGTTGCTCAACCTTCTGCACAGTCTTTTGCACCTCAAGGAAATCAGTCAATGAGGCCGCCACCTCAGAGCGGTCCTCTTCCATCACAGGGTGTTGGTGGTCCTAGTTTTCTGGCAGGTGGTGTCTGGCCGGTCCTGGTCTATCAAACTCGAATGTCTCAGGTGATTGGCTTGGGGGCAGAGGTGTTAGGGCTACTGTACCATAACCCCAAGAGCCACTATCATCCTCATCTTTCACAGCTCCTGGACCATCTGTTGGAGGAGCTGGAATTGCTTCTGCCCCTATGTTTGGTGGTGATTTGATTTCTGCTTCCCAATCTATATCCAAACCGTTTCTTCTGCAATTGCTCCTGTAACTTCTAAGCCCCAGACTCCAGCCAAGATAGACCCACTTGGTACATTGAATGCTTTAACAAGGCAACCCACAGGTCCTCCAGTACAGTCAGCGGGGCCATCTCTACCAAGACCAAATTAACAGGCCGCGTCTCAAAATGCTAAATTTGGATATCAGGAAGAGAGAACACAAGTCCCAAATACAGAAAGAACACAAGTTCCCAATGCATCGCTACCTAAGTGGCTAAAAATGACGTGGGCTGGTGTTAAAAAGTATATGAAAGTGTTCATGGAAGTTGACTGTGACAGAGATGGGAAAATCACTGGTGATCAGGCTCGTAGCTTATTTTTAAGTTGGAGACTACCAAGAGGTAATCCTCTCAGCTTAATTTATTAGATCATTAATGCCTTATTCAACTCTTTCTTGTAAAATGATTTATTTAATCTCTAGTGAAATGATACGACTACTAGAAGATGGGGAAAATGGTATAAAAGGAAATCCAAATAGCATCCAAACAGCAAGGGCCATTCGGCAAATAATTAACACACAAGGGTCGAAGAGTAATTAGTTTATTTTATATTTCCTTATTTTATATTCTTGGTCAGCAAGTCATACATTAGTATAAATAGTTATAGATCATCGATGTTAGGGTTTATCAAGAGTTTTGTGAAGTCTTTGGACCTGGGAGAGACCTGCATCTCATATTAGCAGGAACTTTGCTATTTCTTTTGTTTACTTTGTTTGTTTAGAACTTGTGCTAGTTGATTCGTATCATGAAATGTCTTTCCCTAATAGATTTCCTATAAACACGACAAGCCGTAATGTTCTTATTATTCTTCGACAGAAATTCTGAAACAGGTGTGGGACTTGTCTGATCAAGATAATGACAGAATGCTTTCCTTGAGGGAGTTTTGTATTGCTCTCTATCTGATGGAGCGGTACTGAGAAGGCCAGAATCTTCCACCAACACTATCTAGTAATGTCTTGCTTGATGAAACTCTGCTGTCTCTCACGGGCCCACTCAATCCTTCTTACAGACCTCCTGGTTGCGGAGCTAATCCTGGTATACCTCTATACATCATGTAGACATATATTTAGAGTTGCAAAATGGGGGGTCAGTGTCAAAACAGGTTGGGTTGAAACATGTTAATTGCAAGGGTCGAAACACGTCAGGTTGAGTTATCGGGTTGACGCACAAGCATTTTCATAAATATGCTGGTTGGTGGTATTTCAAGATTCTGTTTTGATATTACTAATAGGGTTCACCGTATAAATTGGTAAACAAAGATTAGGTGACTATTGTTTTACGCCACAGAAATAAGTTTTAAAGTTTTGATAAAAAGCCTTCAAAACTTCTAATTTGTGATAAAAACCTTTAAACTTCCAATTTTTTTCATAAAACTCAACTTCTGGAAAATCTCATGCACATCAGCTCAGTAATGGTGATCAAAATACTTCTGAAAAATCTCATGCACATCAGCTGAGTAAGTTTTAAGGAAGGCGTAAAATAGTTTGGTTGTGACCCATCAACATCTTTTTTCCTTTCTTTAGACTTCAATGAATATATAATAATAAACATTAAACATATTTTCGGCTTGCCCAGGTTCGTGCTGATCGTATCCAATCCGATCTCGAGGAACTACTGAAGGCTTTAACTGAACGTTGCAAAGAACATGGAATTGATGTCAAGTCAACTGCAGTTATTGAGCCGAAGGGTATCATCTTTCATCTCATGCTATTAGGAATACTTCATTAGCAATAATGTCACTGTATCTGTATAATATTATAATAAAATGATTGATATTGCATGATGGTTCACCTATTTTGTTTGTCAAGGCTGGCAACCTGGAGTTCCAGAGATATCTGCAGTGTGGGATGAGGATTGGGATAAATTCAAAGACGAAGGTATGACTCTCTCTCTATATGAGTAACCATTCATCAGAGAAGGAGCAATTTCAGCTCATTTCGGTAAAAAGATATTCATGTTGTATGTCAATCCAACCCGCGTTCCACACAAAATATCCATTTTGACCATTTTGCTACATCTACCTTATGCTTTCACGTTATTCTCTTCAACCACATTTGCGCTTTGCACTAAACTAGTTGGTAATTTCGTAATGACAGGTTTCTCATTTGATGCTACGGTGCCTGCAAATACTAAATCAACATCTCAGGCAGAAAACTCGTCTACGATGGATGACGTTTCTGAAGATTCATATTCAAATGCTGACAGGAAGTTAGAGAAGCCTTTTGAGACCGAATCAGCATATGCACATAGCGAAGATGAGTCAGTTAAAAGCTCAGCTGGTAGTCCCACAACACAAAAGATATTTGAAAGTCCAACCAAGGAGGATTCATTTAACCATTTCGGAAAGTGCTTTGATGCAGACACAGAAAGGTACCAGTCGGATTCAGTTTATGGCCTGATCTTTCATTGTCTAAATACAACAAAACGTGTACCTATACCTTGTTTGGTGGAAAGATCTAAACATGCACTAGTCTATTGCTCTTGTTTTCATTTTTTGTTTTTATAAAAATTTGAGTTCGATCTTCTCCTATTAGGGGTTTGATGACCAAGGATGGGGTACCTTTCACAACAATGATGATGTAGATTCGGTGTGGGGATTCAATAGTGATACGGCTAAGGTGAGTTCAGTTTTTCTTTTTTTCTTTTTTTTTTTCTTTGTGGTTTTTGCAGTTTTATCATTGCATTCAATGGATGGTATATAAGTTTTATCATTACAACATAAGATGGAAAAATTGCTACATATGTGCTACTAAATGAAAAGATAAATAAATGCTTTCGAGTGAAAATTTATACAGTACATTTTAACGTACCACTCTATAGTGGACCTAGAACAAATCCTAAACTGGTTTTGTTTCTGTTGCGAACCGTTTTGGTATGCATGTCATAATTTGAAAAATATAAACCTAGAACAAAGCTGTTAGGAGTTCAAAAGAAAATAGGAACCCTATCTCTATTATGAATGTTACCTATGCCCTTGGAAATAACTTCATTTTATACAGGATGCCGAACATGAGAAGCATGGAGAGAGTTATTTCTTTGACTCCAATAGCTTCACTGCATGTCCAAGGAAAAGTGATTCCCTGCAAGGCAATAATAGTTTCTTCCAGAAAAAAGAGTCCATTTGGGTTTGATGATTCGGTTCCTGGCTCACCAGCTTCTCGAGCTGGCACCTCACCACAATACAGTGGGGGAGGAGCAGAGAATTCTTTCTTTGATAATTTCTCGAGATATGACTCTTTCAGTGCCATTGACCGAGGTTCTCCCAAACAAGAAACCTTCTCGAGATTTGATTCCGTGAGCTACTCCACACAGGATAATAACTTCTCAAGATTCGACTCAATGAGCAGCACGACACAAGACTGTAGTTTCGCAAGGTTTGATTCAATGAGTAGCAATGCAGGTTTTGACCATGGTCATACATACTCATTTGATGACTTCCCTTTGGGTCAAGCGGACCGTTTAAGGTGTCGTCAGAAAGTCAAACTGGGAAAAATGAAACTGGTAAATGGGCATTTTAGTTTGGAGTTTGGTGGTGTTAATTTTTTCTTCCACCGGCTTGATAGTTTCTGTTTGTATCACTTGCTTGTCTTTGATTCCATTGTATGAGAACTTTTTGATATTTCTTTGGTATTTTTTGACTAGAAATTCTAATATTGGATTGTGATTACTATAAATATCTGGTTTTGATTGTTAGATGCTTATTGTAAAAATAATGTTAGCTAAAGTTTAAACATTTTTATGCTAGAATTACACGTAGTCAAATTTGATATTCATTGTGTGTTCTACTAACTATGGATGTGTTTGTCTTGGAATATTATCATGAGAAAGTGTTTTGTGCGTCGTTGGAATTGTTACGAACATGGTTGACATCATTATACACAAAATGCGTGCTCGCACACCTGCACATGCACATCTCAAGTGCTTCCACCGTGGTTTTCACCTTTCCTCCTGGTGAACCAATTTTTACTGATGTAGACCTGTAATATAGATTAATGCCTTTTTGTGATGAAAGTGTAAAAGAAATGGATGACTTACAGGTTTTCCAATGGGTTAAGAATGAGAGGACATGAATGGAATCAAACTAAGTCTCCATGTGTTATGATATCAAAAAGTCAACTTCATATCCACAAGTTACATTTCTAGTCCCTTGCGTTTAGATAAACTGATACTTCAGTTTTGTATATCACATGAGGGGTGTATGGACATATAAAATAGGTCCAAGTAAATTACATTGCGGTATTCTGATCTACAAATGTGAACATTAGAATAATCATGTACCACTACTTCCAAACATAGCCAAAGTGGTGAAGTGACAATCATCAAATCTTAGTTGGGAAGAGATAGTTATGAGCATTTTCTCTAACACTTGGTGTATTAAGATTTAAACTGCCAGTGGCAGGGAAGGCTGCTGTATCTGTGTTTACCTGTCTTAGATAAAAAGTATTTATTGTGTGTCTTAGGTACAAAGAAGGTGAAGACCAATGATAAGGGTAAGGTAATCTTGGAATAGAACCAGTGGTTAATACTCTCACATAAATGGTAAAAGATGTAATTTTGGGAACGGGTTGAAATCCGTAGCATGTCCAGTCACGTAATTGTTACAATATTAATTTCAAAAGACATGAACTATAATTTTGCTAACCGTGGACTTTTTTTTATATGAATTATAATTTTGCTACATTTATAAGTGTCACAAATTTATTAAAAAATATTTCACGTATATAAGTGTGGACAATTACAATAATGCTACACTTATAATTGAGGTAAACCAAATTCTTAAAAGGCCACACTTATAAGCGTAAGAAAACACTTCAAAAATGCTACACTTATAAATGTAATAAAAATAAGACTAAAATACACCGTTGGTCCTTAAACTTGTATCGGAGGATCGCGATGGGACGAACCACGCACTTTTCATCGCCACGGGTCCAAACAGTACCCATTAAATGCCAGATTCGTCCCTTGACCAGAATTGGGACAGTCAAACCGAGGGTATTATAGACCATTCATTTTTTTGACCCAAGCTTCAACCCAGGGACCAATTGTGAGTATGGATATTAGCCGTTTCTTCCCTGAGACGCCGCATTTAACTTCGCGGGAACAAATACACCCACCCAACAAACAACTTTGCCAATCACATAAAACCACATTATCCAGAAAAGATAAACTGCAAATCGAAATCAAGAATATAAATCCTCATTTCCAGAACTCAAAAGACCAACCCAACTTCCAACAAAACCATGTCGATCGATCGTTTTACCAACATGCCAGATGAAGTGATCACTAACATTTTGAATCGGTTGCCTTTGTTAGAAGCGGTGAGAACCTCTAGTTTAGCGAGAAACTGGAGGTTTAAGTGGACTTTGCTCACCGATGTCATACTTGATGAGGATTTCTTTTATTTTTTAACATACGAGTTTGATGGTAGGCTTGTTACTAGATTCTTAAATCGGCTTATGAGTCCAATAAGAAAGTTTGTCTTTGCTGTAGAGCCAAGATCAATTATTGGAATAGACAATTTTCATTATGAACACATTCATGAGTGGCTCTTGTTTTTGGCTGACAATGGAGTTGAGGAGCTGATTATTACAAACTGGTATGGTGACCCAGTTACGTTCCCAACCCAACTTTACTCTCGCAGTGAGTTGAAACATCTGGTACTTCATGTTTGTGCTATGGCTACTTTGGAATATTTTCATGGCTATCCAAATCTACTGAGCCTAGAATTGATTCATGTCAATTTTCTAAGCGGTACAGTTTGGGACTTTATTGCTGGTTGTCCCTCACTTGAGTCTCTTAAAATGAATCGTCCTAGTACTAACGAGATGAGACTATGGGATATTGCAAAACTTGAGAATTTGAAGAAGTTACATTTGTCATTAGGTCGTTATAATGTTGTGACCACAATCACAACATCCGATATCTTTCACTTGACAAGACTTCAAAATCTTGAGACCCTTACATTGGATTTTGGTGATTGCACGGTAAGAACAATTTCAGTTTTACAACTTATAATGTTATAGAGATGTGTAACAATAATGAAATTTAATCTGTAAAACTTCTTGTAGTTGATACATGAAGCTAATCCTAGGATGAAGGTGCCCTTTGTTTCCCTGATTAACCTTAAGCTGTCCGATGTCGGTTTTGGGAATAGTGTTATGGTAGCGTTCACCATTGGAATGATTCGGTCATCTCCGAATTTGAAAATGCTGGATACGAGAGTAAGTGTAATGATGTAATGAATATGTATCAGATAAAACATTCCTAAATTGCCATGTTTGTGTATCTCAACACTATTTGATTTTTCAGGCTGCAAACACGCTTAGTGATCTACCTTTGCCCAATTTTTCCACTGTTGTAGATAGAAACACATTTAGCCATGGGCAGCTTCAGACGGTGGTGTTTCGAGCTTTTCCCAGATCAGAGCATGAAATAACTTTAATAAAGTGTATACTTGCGTGTTCCCGGTCGATTAAGACAATCAATATAAGGCAAAGCGATAGGAGTCATGATGGGAATTAAAATACCAGGAACAACTGGGAGTTGGCAAAGAAGCTGTTGAAACTCCCCCGAGCTTCCCCCACAGCCGTGGTAGATTTCTTTGACTGGTTGTAGTTTAAGTTTGGGTTGAATACCCTTGGACAATTAATGTTTCAAAATAGTTTTAGTAATTTTGTACAGTAATTGTTATATGGTTTGCTTAAAATTAGATTGTTCATATGTTGTTTGTGCGTATTCTAGGTGATGAAAGTTTGACATTCGAAAGTCAAACTTTCATTTAGCATTTTTATTTGATTGTAGCAAGTAAAACTGCATTTCCAGTTTACTTTAGTTAGTCAATACTTGAAAATGTTGAATGGGTTAACTGTGAACGAGAGTTGTAATGTCAGAAGGATTGAAAACCTTTGGAACATTAAGTGCAAAAGTCATAATGGTATTTGAAGTTTGATGATGAGGATGGCTATTGGAATGTTCAATAATATATACAATGGTATTTGACTTTGTAAAGTCAATATTGCAAAACCATTACTAAATATTTGTTTTGGAGTGAATTGATAATTTGACATGTTTTAGAAGTTTGACTTAACAAAGTCAAACTTCTAATGGTTTTACGGAAGTTGGCAACTTGAGGGACCAATTGTGTATCCTAAAGTGAATATTGGGCGGGAGTTTTAAGTGTGACAAATTGACAACGGCAACCAACACAAATTCAGGGACCGAGTGTGAAAAAAAAGAAACTATTAAACCCTTCACCGTCTCTTACCAGAGACGATATTAACTAGTGCACACCAAACGAGATACTCATCTACCACTTTTTCCACACACACACAACTTTCCAATGGCAGATTTCCCCATTTTAAACGAACTCATGGAGGTGGCTGATTCGCCAAATCTGAATGATCGTATGGCTATATGGTTTGAAGAAGAGGCTGCCCAAGAAGGGATTCTAAGGAAGCTAGTTCTTCAGTGCATTCAGCATCTGAAGACACGAATCATCAAGCGTAGGGAGCTGATTCAAGAGAATCAAGCTCTGGGACCTCGTGGAATTGCGCTTGACTGTGTGGATGAGCTGAACAAAATCCAGTCGAGGCACGCAAACCAACTTGCCCAACTCATACAGATTGTTGGTCAAACAGATGAAGGTATTTAGTTCAACCAACAGTTTGTTAAGAAAATGGCTGAACATAATGCCTGAATTTTTGGTTTTCCATGGGGTAGATAAAGGCCGTCTTTTGGCTGATAATTTTGCTATAAACGGTATGTAAATTAGATTTGATGTAGTTGGTTATGATGTTTAACAGACTTTATTAATGATAAAATATCATTTGGGTTATGTGTTGTTTAATCTGTTCTTGTATTGTGATATTGGGTGTATTTTAGTGCTTTTAGTATCAACAAAACCAAACATCCCCTTATATCAGCAAAACCAAACAGGCCCTTGTATCATCAAAACCAAACATGACCTTGTATCAGCAAAACCAAACAGGCCCTTGTATCATCAAAACCAAACAGGACCTTGTATCAGCAAAAGTTTAATCAGTAGAACCAAACACCCCTTGTATCCGCAAAAGCAAAGGCAATGGTTTAAAAAGATGTGGTGAAAATGTAAATACTTTGGCACTAAATCATAATGTATCAAATAAAACATCCGCTTGTATCAGCTAAACCAAACGGCCCCTTTTATCAGCAACAATTGTTACAGCAAAACAAACACCCCCCTTTCAGAAAAATTACAGGCAGTGGTTTCAAAATACGGGTTGAAAATGCTAACGCTTTAGCATTAAACAACAATGTATTGACAATGGTGTATTGTAACATCTTGAATTTTGACTTACCAAAGTCAAACAAACTTATGAAAACCAACAAATTATAACTTACTTGGGTAAGTCAAACCTATTAAGAAATGCAAAACGATTTCAAACACAATTACTTAAATAAGATCACAAAACTTTATTCATCGGTTACATGTTCTCAAGAACTACAAATGTTTACTATCATCTAAACATACACTTAGCTAGACCCACAACTCTCCCTATCATCGTTTTCCTTCTTTTCCTTCCTTTCCTTAAGATATTTAAACAAAATTTCCAGTTTTGTAATCCTTTCTCCCAAATCGTTAAACTTTGATAACAAGATGTCATCCTCTTCCTTCTCCTTCTTAACACCCAAACCATTTTCATTTGCGCAGTCTGCTTTCCTCAACGAACTCAACAAACCCTTCCCCTTATCGTTTTGTGCCATTATTGTTTTTCTTTTTGCTTTGGGAAGAATGTGTGTTTATTGTATTTTAGGGTTCACTCTTGCTCGTTCATACATATATGGTTGAAGGTTGGGTTGCATTTTAACTAGCTTGGGTAAAAAAAGTGAATGGGTCTATAAAACCCTCGGTTTGACTGTCCCAATTCTGGTCAAGGGACGAATCTGTCATTTAATGGGTACTGTTTGGACCAGTGGCGATGAAAAATGCATGGTTCGTCCCATCGCGATCCTCCGATACAAGTTTAGGGACCAACGGTGTATTTTAGTCTAAAAATAACTACGCTTATAAAAAAAACAAGCTTACAGAACTGTTATAAAAATAAATAAAAAAAACCACACTTTATAAAATTATCCACACAAATCATCACTTCCCACTCAAAAACGTTCACACAAAGTCTGCACTACTTATAGAACCGTTACATCATCCATCCCTTCCCACTCAAAATAAAATCATAAAATCAAACCCTAACTTTTATGTGAAGTTGTGCCATTTTAATCGCCCCATCTTGAAGTCGTACTTTTGTTATCGTCGATCTGTAATCGTTGCCGTAATCGCCGTGGTTTTGCAATCGTCTCCGTGGATCTGTAATTGCCGTGGTTTTGTAATCGCCGCCGTACATTACTGTTCCGATTATCAGGTCAATGTTAACTAATTTTATTTTGATTTCATGTTCTGTAGTGTTTATGTGATTGTGATTTATGAACTATTAATTTGATTCATTTGCTTATTGCTCCAGTGAAATGAGCAGTTTTAGTTTGGGATTTTGATGATTTAAACTGCTTATAACTTCTGATTATATTTATACTGATGCGTTGAACAGATACGTAGTTTCATCTCGTAACTCCCTGAATTTAGCATTTTTATATCAAACGATACAGGAGTTGTTTAAATGATTGTCAAGCTATACTCTAGATGTAAGTAGCTAGGTAGTAGTCTCATCCAAACACTCTATATTGAGATTTTAGGCTAAAAGATAGGCGGATGGAATCAACATCCAAAACACCATTCCGATTGTTTTGCTCTTTAAATCCATTAACACAACATATCCGTACTTATTTCAATAACGATTATTATTATGTGTTTTGTGTCAATTAAGTAGTTTAGAGATATAACGATTCGGTCCGGATTGCGTTGCTAGTTTAGAGATATAACGATTATTATTATGTATTTGGACTGAAGGTGTTATATTCTGTTGATTATTTAATGCATGCTCATGTTTCCATGTCTATATGTGTATTTTGTTTTGAGATGAGTTAAATGATATTAATTGGCAATTTTAAACTTTTTATGCTTTTATCTACTTAAATATACGGAGAAAGTTGAACTTCCCTGCTGAACTTTAGGTTTGTTTACAACCATAGACCGGCCAATGCTGATTATGAGATGTAATATGCATTCGGACCAACAGATCTACCAGAATAAGGCTATATCTTGTAGTATTATTTACTAATTGTAAGTTGATAAGTAGTCTGCGTTTGTAGAGTTGTTACATATGGTTTTGATATTGTTTGAATGATTCTATGCACTTACTAGTATTATACTCGGATAAACAGTCTGGTTATGTGGACTTTGAAAGCAAGGCTCTACTTATTTCATTAAGTGCACTCAACACTAGCGGTTTGTTGTCATTACATATCTGCTACCTAAAAAGCAAATATAGCATTATGTGGACAATGAGTAATATGTTACGAAAACATTGTTGGTTTTTACAAACCTCTCTTTATGGTGTCTGTGAATTAATATGCTTCTGTTGGCATAACTCTGTTTCTTGATCTGCTTATGCTGTTCACTTGTTCTGTCTCCAATATCGTAGTTTAGTTATAAAACTTATAATTATTACAATACATTAGCTGTGCTATTAGTTGTGCCAAAACGATTATTGCATCAGCTTATATTTTAAACTAAGGGTGATTCTTTGCATTTGTACTGGTTTATGTTTTACTCTTGTTGTACTTATGGGTCAATTCTAAAAAGTACAAATTTTCGTTTTTCCCCTTGATGATGATGGTATCACATTTAACTTTTTTATGTAATTAGCTCCATCAGGTACTTATTTGTATCAGTTGCTGATTTTATTTTATGTTATCGATTATTTAATGTAACTTGGTTTAGTAGAGACCTTAGGGTACGTACGTATGTCAACTTCAGCTCATATACGAGTTGGGAGGTCCACTCGTGCAAGCTAACTTGATATGGGTCCAAGGGGCAGCACCCCGAACCTTCTACATTATATATCAGATGATGAATATAATATGTGTAGTGTTTCGAAATGGTATTTTCACTATTTTGACTAGAAGGTATATGGTAAGTTAATCCGCATTTAGTTTTGGGGTTTTTAGCTAGTACTAGTTATTTGCCTATTATTTGAGTTTCGTTTTCTGTTTTTTGTTTTATTATAGGGGATATATAGTGTATGAATCTAAAACGGGTTAACTGATCCATGATTTTGTGGCATATTTTGTTAGACAGATTGGTTTATTTGGGTGTATAGTCTTCAAATTTTGTTTATTTACCTATGCATACCACGAACCAGTTCCTAAAATCATTGGCTTCTGATAACATCTGTGACATATACGGTTGATCATTGTAGGGGAAGGTAACTTGGGTCATTCTGGAAAAGGGATCATGAGCTCATCAGCAGCTGAAGCCCCTAGTCCTGCCAGTGAACCATCCAGTGCCCTTTTGTTGGCGGGGTCGAGCACTAAAAGACCTGATATTCTCAACCGATTCAAAAAGTATCGTGGCGGGTGGGACATCACTAATAAGCATTATTGGGCTGAAACTAACCATGACACGTTTCGTTAAGTATGGCACAGAAACGAATAGCTCTGCTGCTTTCTTATGAAGCTAAAAGGCTTTCATCATAGTTGCTACTCTAAGCAAGTGGCTGCTTTTAGTGTAGTGTGAAATGTAGTTATGTAAAAACATCCATCAGAACAAGCTATATATTTTATAAATGTGAACCTTTCAGAACAAGCTATACAGTTACAGTTTAGCTTCATCTTCTGCGTCATTTCCTCATGGCGTTCTTAGTGAAGACGGGTACGTTTATGTTTATGTGAACCTTTCATTTTTATATTTTATAAATGTGCTCTATTATAAATACGTATAGGTTAGTAAATTGTTACGTGTCGAATAAATGTGATGGTGGAAAGTGGTATCTGTGTTTCCTTTTATAGAAATAAGAAAATCGAATTTCAATATTAGCTTACTGAGAGCTTATTGTTATAGATATTACTTAGCTTATATTATATCGGCTTATCACCTAAATGAGATTGATAAGCTCACTCTTTTGAGTTTATGAGCTGAAATAAGTCCAAATTTTAAAAGCCGATTAACTTAGCTAAATTGGACACCCCCTTAGTGATATAATTACCCCCTTAGTTTATTCAATGCTTTTCTTGATTGCTAGCTTGAACATTCACTGTAATTTAAATAAGTAATCATCTTGTTCAGATCAAAAATTTATAATTTATAATTCAATATATATAAATAATGTGTTTGCACCATAGTCACATGGAACGGGGATCGCTCTGGTACGGGATCGCGGATCGGGATCGTGGTTCGCTAGGCACCTAAAATTCGGTTCGATGGGGGGTAGGATCATTTGGGATCGCTTCGGTACGATGTACCAAGTAATGTGGTACGATGTACCCATGTAGCCAATAATTAATATATTAATTTGAAATCCAAACATTCATAAATATAATACTTATCATATATAATTCATTCCAAGAAGCATATTATAAAAGTTTTATCAGCAACATAACTTAAAAAAGCATAATCAAGATCCAAAAGACAATAAAAATATGAAAAACTATATTTTAAACTTAGTTCGGCCTTTGGCTTAGCAACATAACTTTAAAAAGCATATTAACTTAAAAGATATGAAAAACTAATTTTATCAGCAACATAACTTAAAAAAGCATAATCGAGTATAACTAGAACGTGAATTGGTTTTATTTGGAACGTGAATCGGAAATAACTAGAACACGAATTGCACTGTCCCAATTCAGATATCATTTAATTCCTGGAACGCTATTTTCACCGATCCAATTCGCAATCCCAGTCGATCCGGATCGATTTCGTACCATGTTTTGGATCGAACGAACTGGATCGCAATTCGTGGCTACTGTAGCGAATTATGTGACTATGGTTTGCACCTTTATTTGTGGCACAGGATGGTAGAGTTACTAGCTTACAATAATACAAACATCCTACCATTGCAGTGTGGGAAACAAGAATGTAGTGACACAATCAAAAGCTCTGTAGCTCAAAGCCATGACCTTTAAGGCCACTATGATTATTTGTTTAATTCATTTTTGCTATTGATTCCATTGATTGGTTTAAGTTTGCTACACATTTGAACACGAAAATTGTTATTCTCGGCTTAAGTTTGCTTCACTACTGCTATATTTTTTCTGATTTATTTTGGCTAAGTAACCTAATATGGATTTATCCACTGAATGGACCAGCTTGCAGTGGAGTGCATATTTTGTTCAGCATGTATTCGCTTTGTGGAGTGTTGTCCACAAGAAGGACTTACAGGTTCAGCATCTCCATGATTAACTTCAGTTATCCCTGTAATTCATGATTAACTTCAGTTATCCCTCTAATTTAGAATGTGCTTATCAACTATGCAGAGAAACTCTGGATGGGACTTGAAAACTTTGTGTTTGATTGGCTGATAAATGCCGACAGGTTTGCCTAAAAAACCTTCATATTTTTTGAATTTTTGTTTGCATTCTAATTTTAGCCATCTGAGCACTGATGTAAACGATATTTCTTCATATTATATCGGCTTATCACCTAAATTACAACTCTAATCTATTGGAAAAGTGATAACGTAAGTTAGGTATTTGCTACAATCCAAAATTCTAAGACTTTTCTGGTAGTCTAACATATGTTTCTGTTTTCAGCTTCTATCAGGTCTACAATTTCTATTTCTGTTTAAATTTGGCGACATTTCCTACTCGATTGAAGCAAGAATTTACAGGTACAATCTTTATAAAAGACTCATTTGAGTACCGATACTCACAAATCTAATATATTCTGTCGTGATTTTGAAACAGCTAATTGGAAGATGTTTCGGTCTAAAGCAACAATGGAACAACATTCAAAAAGGTATACACAGAACAAGAATAATTTATTGACCGAATTAAAGAATGCTAGCTGATAGTAGCAATCAAACTTCTCCATCCTCTGTAGTTTCCACCACTCCTCATAGGTCAGATTTTATATGATTTTTTTACTGTATTTGTAGTTATTGCAGTAGGGGTATCAAATCCTTGATTATTCAGTTATGCTTTTTTATGTCGATTGATTGATTGAGTTTGTGAAAAAGTACCTGTAGCTTTGAATGTAAAGTGTCACTTATCAGTTTTTTCACATATTGTATTGGTTGGGGGTTTAGTTTGCTTTTTTGTGAGGTGGGCATTGTGGTTGGGTAGTTTCGTGGTAAAACTTTACGGATAAATTGTAATGGTTCATGTGAAGTGATGTTTAGTAGGTTTCCAGTTCTGTACTCACATGGTTCAGTCAGTTTAATGATTTCTGTTTTGAAAATATCCCGCCTCTTAAAATTATTAGCATAATCAGATTAGATAGCGAAACTTTCAGTGAAGTCTAAGTAAAACAAGAATGTTGAATTAACTCTAATCTTGTATATGATTTAAGTGGTATCAATCCTTTAAAATAGATGTTGTATATATTATTAGGGGCTACCCAAATAATAACCTCATACATGTCTCAATTTAAACTTGGAGGCTCTTTGGTCATTGATGAGTGTCCCAACTGTAGCTTTGATAAATTGTTTTAATAAAGCTATTGATTTCTGATATCACTTGAATGATCACACATTCAGGAGCACGAGCAGCAACACGAGCAGCAACAGCACCACCACCAAAAACAACAGGAGCATGACCACCAGCAACACCACCACCAGAATCACCAGGTGCCTTTGGCAAAAATGTGGCTAACACCAGGCTGTACCACATTCGGCTCAAGGGTAGAAAAAGTGTAGAAAATCAAAAATGTGTTTACTCACTGTTAATTGGTTTTTACTGTTACGTTACTAGAAAACATGCATTGACTAATGTGTAGGAAAATTTGATATTTTTCCTGCATTAGAAGCAGTGACTAATGTTACTGTTACGTTACCACATTCCTGCATTACAAGCAGTGACTAAATACCATTTGATATTTTTCCTGCATTTTTCCAGCATTTGATATATTTCCAGCATTTGATATATTTCTTGCATTTGATATATTTCTTGCATTTGATATTTTTCTTGCATTTTCCACACTTTTAATTGTCTACACTTTTAGGTGTGAGAGAGGAAATTGTCCACACTTTTAGGTGTGAATATTTAACAATGTTTCCACACTTTTAATTGTAAGCATCTTTTTGCAATTTTGCCACACTTTTAAGCAATGTTTTGAAACCCGGGTTTGTGATCGACCCGGCCAAGACACCGGGTCACCGGGTCACTGGGTCAACCTGTTCAACCGCCGGGTCAACCCGGTTAGACCCGGTTTTATGCATATGTCAAAACATCCATTTTTAATTGTCCAAACATAATGTCCAAACATTAGTTTTGCAGTGAAAAAAAAGCAAAGAACCATTTTTCATGCTCTAAACAACAAATCAAAGGTGGACAAGGATATAAACCTGCATAATTTTCTAAACAACCATAAATGCTACGGGATTACATGTTTCATACTTCAAAAGGCATAAATCCAACGAGATTACAAGTTTCATACTTCTAAAGACATGTATCCTACGAGATTTACAAGTTTATTTTTTGAGGTTTTGTATTAACAAAAAAAAAAAAAAAAAAAAAAAAAAAAATGATAAAAACCAAACCCGGCCGGGTTTCAAAACCCGGGTCACTTAAAACCCGCCGGGTCTAAACGGTTGACCCGTTTTTTAAAACCCGGGTTTTTTTTACCCGTTTTTTTGTCCGGAACCCGTCCAACCGGTTAACCCGGCCGGGTCGACCCGGGTTTCAAAACATTGCTTTTAAGTGTGGATATTCAAAGAATTTTTCCACACTTTTAACCATAGACATTTGGATAATATCTTCACACTTATGTGTGTAGGAAAATTTGTCACACTCATTTTTACCACACATGAGTAAGTGTGGCATTTAAAATTTTACACATTTTTAACCGTGGCCAATTGGCCTTTATAATGTGGAAAATTGAACTTGTTTTTTGTAGTGCGTTGTATGTCTTGTTAACAAAGAAAGTGGCAAAATACCAGTTGACATTGTTCATTTGTTCTCCAATGATTTTCTATGAAATGACAATAATTGCAAATGAATGAAGAATGTAAGAAAGAAAAGATACAATTTACTATGGAGAGGAAACTGTAAGACGTTCTTAACAAACAAGTTGATGAGTAATAACTACTCCCTCCGTCCCAATTTATAACTCCATATTTCTACTTTGAATTGTCTCAAAATACTTGTCCACTTTCATTTTTAACCAACCAAAAGAGATTTTAGTGAGTATAGATGATATTTGATTGGTGAAAAGTGTAGTTAATGAGAATTTCTTAAATTACATGCAATTTGAAAATGGACTTAGAATTCGCGACAAGTAGAGTAATAACTCATATACATTTCATCAAACAACTAGAAAAAGTAAATCATATTCATTATTTTTAACTTAAATTTACATAGATGAAGCTTACCCGTTGGTAGGTTGCATAAGCGAGAATCATCAATTAAAAAAAACAAGAAAAAAAAAACAAAAAAACAAAGACGCATTGTTTTCATGGTAAGCAAAGAATGTTTGGTGCAATTTTGTATTAGCAAATGGTATTGAGATGACTTGTGGTGATAAAGTAACACATTACAAGAATGATATATATGTCACCCTATTTCCTCTGTTATTCTTTTTCCCAAATGTCTCATATTACCTGTTTGTATGTAATAAAAAAATTGCAATGAAATGCAGAAAAAAAAGCACTTTTCAAGATACAAGTGGCTATGGAAACGAAACCCATGTTTGTATTGTAATACGTTCTTAAAAATCAAGCCAACAATATATATTTGCTATACCAATAGTTTGCCAACATAACAGTCAATGATTTCTTCTCATACACATTTCAACAAACACATGGTGTGTGCTACATAAAAAGCTCATTATAAACGAAAGTCATATGGGTGACTTATAAAAACACAATAAAACTCATTTCAATTGAACTACCACGACCACACTAAATCACCACCATTTGCCCCATGTAGGCCTAACCTTACACCACGTTGTGTTGTTGGAGTTGGGAGGCCTTGGAGCATACTTAAATCTGCTTCTTGTTCTATATCTTCATCACATATTAGTCTTACTCCACACTCCTTCACCTCAACATGTTCTTTACGCATGAATTCATCTTGGAAACTAAATGTAACAAAATTCTTTGCTTCCTTCCAATTACCTGTATCCCTCGTATAACGCAACCATATCATATATGAATCTTGGATTCCTAGCACCTTTCTCTCAACAAAAAATCCTCCGATCCTCATAAATGCTCCATCAAAGTTCTTTACAGAGTATCCTTTATATATGTAAGGCTTTTTTCTCTTAAAAACAACACAAAATCCGTATCCCCTAAACTTATTGAAGCACCAATCTGAAGGTAATTCAACCTTTACATGATTTCCCGCACTTCTATTTGTAAACCACTCTGGAATATTGCTATTCCCATGATACATTATATCTAAAAGAGAATAATAGGCAATGTCTCGCGAGAAGAATTCACATCTGTCAGCCTGTAAACCCGCATACCCAAGGAAAGCAGAAAGCTGGTGAATAGAGCCTTGGGAAGTTATAGATGAGTTAAGACACTGAGTCTTCGATATAGAACCCTCGCTATCAATGGTAACATTCTTAAAAACCTTTGGACAATTGAGGAAATAACTGGACCTATTCCTGAATGGGTATTTAGATGATCCCGGCACTTCTCTTAAGGAGGTGCAATCAGATGCACCAATATTGCAAGGTGGAACTTCGGACAACACTTCCAGCTCCTTGCAACCATTAAGAAAAAGATAATGAAGATGAGAAAGTTGACTCACACTTCCAGGCAAGCAAGTAAAATTATTCCCTTCCAAGTTTAAACGTTCTAGACATGATAAGCTTCCAATGCTCTCAGGCACTTCTAATAAATTGTTCCCTCTTAAGTTTAGTTCCTTTAGACATGATAAGCCTCCAATGCTCTCAGGCACTTGTACTAAATTGCAGTAGCTTAAATTCAGAGACTTTAACATATGCAAACCTGCCAATGAAACTGATCTTTGGGAATGTTGTTGTTTACTTAGTAAACCAAAAGGAGCAGTGATTGAAGTCCACCATCTAGGTTGAATCTTCCACTGGCCACCGAATGACAATGATTCAAGGTTTATTAGAGAGGATAGAAAAGAAGGATGTTGGTTGCCTTTTAGGCACCCCGCTAGATTTAACACAACAAGTCTCTTGAGCATTCCAATGGAGGGATGAACGCTAACCAAATTCACACAACCTTCAAGACTTAGCTCTTCGAGATTTGTAATCTCCGAGAAGTCAGGGGTGGTTGTTAGGTTACAACAATACCTTAACTTCATTACTTTTAACCTTTTTAAGCACTGGCATCAATAGAAAAAAGATTAGTTCTTATATCTCTAAGTGTAGAACACGAACACATGTATGAACAAGTAAATACCTTTGGTGTTGTCCAAAGTTGCTTTATGTTGCTGTAAGAGAGATCGATGACAACAATGTTTTCTGGATAGAAATCTGAAGGTAAGTACTTGAACGGGTATCCATGCCAACAAAACAAGCTTAGCTCATCGGACAAAAAATACAAACTTCCTGAGTACTTCACATTGTAGCCCTTCAATTCCCGTTTCTGATCAAATTCTTCCTCAGCATAAATTTTCAGGATCCGCAAATGTTTCATAAGTGCAAAAGAATTAGTGTCTATATGAACCTCTTGACTAGATTTCCTTAACATAAGGACTAGAACTTCAATCGCTTCAGTCATTTCCACCTGGAAAAGCAAGAACATGTAACATAAATTATAGAGAGTAACATATGCAATTGTGTATACTGTTGTATGAATATGAAGGTAAAGAAGAATATGCCACTTCTTACTTTCTTTTCACTCAATGCAGATGATATACACAATCTTCTCTGTTTCCCAGGCATGTTGAGCTCTTCGCGTGTAATTTCCCTAGCCATGCTTTGAATCAATTCATGCATTTGAAGCCAATCTCCACATACTGTTATTAGGAACTTATCAGCTAGAACTTCAATAATAGCATTTGCAGAACATTGACTGCTGTGTAGTACACTTGCAGTAAAATCTTTCTTTTCCCCAATGAAGGCACATGCAATGTCAAGAAACATTCTTTTCTCATCAGATGCCAACCCATCAAAACTTGGTCGAAGTTTTTGTACTATCTCTGAATTAGGATATGTTTGGAGTCTTTCCAATTTGCTTTTCCAAAAATCCACAGATTTTTCATACAGTGATCGACCAATAATTTTGAGAGCCAAAGGGTGACCATGCAAATATTTCACAATCTCGGAAGCAAATTGTTCAAAAACTTTTGTAGGATTCCTTTTACCAAATGCATTCAGACTAAAGAGCTCAAGAGATTTATAATAATCTAAAGTCTTCATTTCATGGATTTCAGCCACTCTATGTGATGTTAGCAACTGTTTATCTTTACCCGTGAAAATAATCAAACTTCCTGGTAAAAACCAATCAGGTGAACCTGCTAGTGCTTCTAACTGCTTCACATTGTTCACATCATCCAAAACAAGCAGGATCGGCTTACATGCCATCCTTTGTTTTATCACCATAGAACCGTCTCCAACACTTGATATCTTCAGATCATCTGTTTTCAAAATCTTACCAATCATTTGCATCTGGACTTGAGTTAGGCTTTGTTTTTCTTCGACTTCTTTGACATCTTCACAAAAGCAACTTCCTTCAAAGTGGACATACATCAAGTTATAAATAGCTTTGGCAAGGGTCGTCTTTCCTATCCCACTTATACCGCATATTCCAATCATGTTAACCTTATCTGACCCAATGAAGCGTGACAAGTCTAATTTGTCGAAATGGATATCTATGCCAACAAGGTTTTCACCAACATGCAAGGGCCCGTCACATAATTTTTTGAGTATGTCTTTGGAGATGCAATCGATGAATTTGTACTCATACCTGTTAAACACAAAGACACGCTAAGTAAGAGAAACTACATAGTGTTAAGCTTTACCAGAGATACAAGACTAATTACACAAAAACAAGAAATTTACCCATTTGTCATGTCCTGGAGATCCCATCCAGATAAGTCAGCCGCCTTGGATAAAGCTTTCTTCCATTCATCCACCTTTGTACTATTTGAAACTTGATGTTTGGCAAACGCTTCGGCGTAGCTCTCTGTATGTTTCCTCACGACGTCAGGTTTAACATCATAAAAGATTATTTGAACCTCGTGTTTAGGCTTTCCCATTTGCTTGCACTGGAGTATTTTGACAAGTTCCCTCAGACACCATGATGAAGAAGCGTAATTTTTGGAGAAGATAACAATCAAAAACCTTGATTCTTCAATGGCTTTGTAGAGATGGGGAGATATCTCTTCTCCTTTAGGCAGTACATTGTCATCTCTAAAAGCACGAATTCCTTTTTGCTTGAAATCATTGAACATATGATCCATGAAGTTTTTGCGGATATCTTCACCTCTAAAACTTACGAAGACATCATATTTCCACCGATGAGGAATGGACGTAGTAGCCATTATCAATAATGAGATAGAGCTGCATTCACAAGTACAGTAAACGTTTTCAAAAAATGAAAAATAAAGTTAAAACAATTAATTAGCTCCATAGTTTCCATGACTAAGTAGCATAAAACAATCAAACATGTGAGCGCTTTTGTGTTATACCACGTAACATGTAGACAGAACAAGCATGCTAATTGTTTATTTATAAGTTTAACTGTTAAAAAAAAAAAAAAAAACAAAACATAGATAGTGGAAACAACATCACATAAATAGACAGCCATCTCTCTTGAAAACAAACTATTATACACATAAACAAAGAGGCGTAATATTACCATTGCATTTAGCTTATGAGAGGCGTTCTGTCTTATATGTTTCCTAAGAATATGAATGTAGATTAAATTGACCACTATGAATGCCAATTTTAAGTGACACCAAGCTTACCACTTTTAGTGACCGTTAAAGCTTTCATAGAAACCAAAAGGTTAACGTAAAGTTTCTTTAAGTGAGTGATCCACACAACACTACAACTTTTGAAAGTCAATGACACAAATTTGCAGGTTGCTGAAAATTAGATCAGATGTCTCCATCACACAAACTACAAGATCAAGATCTAAAGAAACTAAAAGTGCACAAACATAATGAGGTAAAAGTCATTGACACAAATTTGCTGGTTGTTGGAAAAGACATCAGACTTTTCACTTTTGAATGAAACAGTAGCAGAAACATTGTTAATGGATCTTCGTTGGACCAAGAAATAAAAAAGGTTGGTCAAGCATCATGATTGATTCATGAAAATGAAAAAGCTCAAACTTTTCCAAAAATCCAAAATCACATGACTCCATGATTGATCTGTTCAATTGACAGATTTGAATCACATAATCGAATATCAGAACAGATTTTGGTGAAAATTAGAATCCAAATCTTTTATTGATCAAACTGAAGCTCGATAAAACAATCAAACAGTACTAATCAAAACCGTAATTTCTAGTCAATCATCAATTCAACACTAGAAACAGAACACGAAATCTGACAAGGCTTCCACTCGATCAATCAACTAAACTTTTAGCACAACTGCGCAAATTACTCTCTCTAATACAATCCATCGCCAATTCACTAAACAATCAACAAACACCATAACAATACATAAACAAACTCCAACAAAAATCAGCATAACAAAATAAAAATTTGTTATTAATCAAATCGGAACAAGAAAAAAACAATCAAAACACAAACAATCCAAATCTCAAAACCTAAAACCACTCCACTCCTTATAATCCACTAATCAAAAACCTAAACCACTCACTCACCTCCTCCTCCTCCCATCCGAATACTGTCATTTACACGAAAACATTATTTCTCCTACAGTGGCATTAATTTTCCGATTAGAATTTACTTTGTTTACCAAAATCTAATTATTCATTCCATTCAATGCCCATGTATCTTATGCTACATAACCTAATAAAAAAAACATCTCTCAAAGACTCAAATCACTCAATCATGTCAATTGTATCCCAACTAGTTTAACGGGTGTTTGTTTAAACTTATTTGATGAGCTTATTGAACATTTTATAAGCTCAATTTTTAATGGCTTATGAGCTTATTAAGTTGAGGATATAGCTAAATTTTAAAGATTACAACGAAACAAGAATAATTCTGGAAATTACAAATATGATCGATTAACCAAAACCCAGCAAGCATGGAACAAATAGTTTTAACTTTTTTTATAAGTAATTGGTGACTGAAATTCACTTACAGTTGACGGATGGATGGAAGTTTGTGACTGAATGCAATGAAAATGAATGATCAAATCAAGTTAGAAAAGAGTAAAGGCAAGTTGGTTGACTTTATGTCAACTTTAATTGCACTTTCAGTCCTTCAGTTTTAGATACTATCCAATTTCATGTATTAAGTTACATGTCAATCTTATACTTATTTGAGGAGTTTTTTAGCTGATCATTGTATTTATAAAACAAAATTAACAAAACGGGTACTTTCAAAAGTATTTAAAATAATATGTTATTTTCAATCTTCTCATTTGAAACCATTTGTTTGCATTGTTTTGCGTTGCAGCCATATTTCCTACCATGCCAACATCAATATTAACATCATATGATATGTTCAAACAGTTTAATAAGCATAGATGTCTAGTTTAATTAACAATTTGATACAATTTTTGCTCAAATCTTAGAATGTTTATGATATACAAGGAACGATGGGAAGCCAAATGGAGAAATGAGTGCCCTTTTATAGGGGAATTTCAAAATGAATGTTGAAGTGAATTGGTGTATTGGTCAATGTTGTTTTGTCTGTGTTTTGTTGCTTGTATGTTAGTCTTTGAATAGTATGTTTGTATGTTTGTTTTAGCTCCAAATTCAGTTGCGTCACTAGCAATGATTTAGATGCTTATCATGTATATTGTTTTCTTGAGTTAATATATTTTCACCAAAAAAAAATGTCACGCTTGAATGCCATAGTCATAAAAGTTAACAACCTCGTACAAAAATATCATATTGAAGCTTTATCACGGCGACACCATTGACATGCATTTCTTAACATGATCGCAGTTCAGTCCTTATTGTGACCGACTACCTTAAAAGTCATTGTCCACTACTGCTCAATAGTCGTCTTCCCGTCAATGTATTCCGATCTCCAAGCTATCAGGTTTGATCTCTCTATACCTTTAAGCCCAAATACCATTTGTTTTCTGTTTGCCTTTTAAAAGATGATGGGAAGTATAGTATCAATGGTGTTTTCATTAAACAACTAAGAACAACGTCATAAAGAAAAGAAAAAGGAAGAAGCCATCTCTTTTGCATAATTAAACTTCTGTAACATGAAGTAATGTAGTTTTAAAGGCATAATATAATAATATATCAAAGCATTACTGTATTAGTTACAAGTTCTTATAGGTCTTGTTGATCAAGCTTCAATCTGATTTTTTTTATGGCATCTAAGTGTGATGTTTTTTACCAGGTGCTAATTAACATTTGAACAAAAATTGTATCAAACTGTTAATTGAATTAGACATCAATGCTTATTAAACTATTTGAACATATCATATAATTCTGGTGTATAAAACTGGTGGGAACAAGCGAGATTCATAAACAATATTGATGTTAGCAGTGTAAAAAATGTGGCTGCAATGCAAAATGCATGGTTTTAAATGAGAAAATTCAAAATAACATATTATTTTAAATACTTTTGAGAGTACCCGTTTTGTTAATTTTGTTTTATAAATACAATGGTCAGCTTAAAAACTCCTTATTTGAGTTCTTATTATGTGAAAATTATGTGATTATAGCAACTTTTCTTTTATAAGTGTTTACGGTGACTTCAGTTATGTAAAAAAATCTATCACTCCGCTAAATTGCAAAAAGGGACTAACAATCTCTATTTCAATCAAATCAATGCCTTTTTTAAAAATTTAATTATTCAAAAGAAGTGATGAAAGATAGCATTTGGTTGATGATTCCTTGATTTACAAAGTCTTTCATTATACCTTTTTTATTTCATATTCATTTGATCATTTCAATGCGGAAAACATAGCAAGCTCATTTTTATTACTTGTTAGTTCTTACCGTTATCAACATAAATCTAATAGATTATTTATATTTATAAAGTTAACTCGAGGTGTAACAAACTAAAAAGAGTAAACTTACATTTTTTATAAGTTAAAAAAAATATATTATAAAAAAAGAAGAAGGACATAGAAAACTCATTTTTATTTCCCGATCAAATGACATTTCTAGAAAGATAAAAAAATGACATTTCATGGACCTTTTTTTTTACTAGCTATCTCTAGGAGTGTCCATTAAACGGTCCGACCCAATTGCATATTGGTTATTTGGATTTGGGTGAAGTGGGTTTTACCAAATGAATGTTGGTTATTTGGTTTTGGGTGAAGTAGGGTTTTGTTCGGTTTATTGGTTCTAACCGATTCATAAAACTGTTTTTTGGTTGGTTTGTTTCTATATAAAGGCCGATATTCTCACACGACCAATTATATGTGATTG